>OY718803.1:87500-423806 GCA_963070105.1 Litomosoides sigmodontis | reverse complement strand
TTATTATTATTATTATTATTATTATTATTATTATTATTATTATTATTATTATTATTATTATTATTATTATTATTATTATTATTATTATTATTATTATTATTATTATTATTATTATTATTATTATTATTATTATTATTATTATTATTATTATTATTATTATTATTATTATTATTATTATTATTATTATTATTATTATTATTATTATTATTATTATTATTATTATTATTATTATTATTATTATTATTATTATTATTATTATTATTATTATTATTATTATTATTATTATTATTATTATTATTATTATTATTATTATTATTATTATTATTATTATTATTATTATTATTATTATTATTATTATTATTATTATTATTATTATTATTATTATTATTATTATTATTATTATTATTATTATTATTATTATTATTAATTATTTGGCGGTGATAATAATTTAGGGTGATATTTTAACATTATCAGTGCATCACTGCATCACTTCCTCTTTCTTATTCATTGTCCTGGCTGCCAACTAGCTGCTTGGTAATTAAATGAACAAAACAAGAGCAATTGCTGGAACACTCATTTTCGAATGCCTCTCCCTTCTTTGAATTAATAGAAAAATTCAGCAAATCAAACGGTTCGGTGTTAGAAGGACTCAAGTATCAAATCTGTTTATGATATGAAAATTTTCACAAAGTAATGTAATGCGGAAAGAGAAAATGTAATTGGATAAGTCAAAAATGAATTTGTGCAACATGTAAAATTATGCCAATCAAAAATAATCTACCTGGATAAATACTTTTCACTTGATTGCTTAAAACTACAGTTGCACAATTTCTACATAATTATATAGGTCAGGTCACTAAAGGTCATTAAATTCCAATTGATGTGTCTATCTGTCTGTGAGAAAATAGAAGGAATAACGGGATAACGAATTATCAGTGAAATATATCATTAATCAGATTTCGTTTGAACTTAGGATAGCGGAACCGGAGCGCTTATTCTTCATACGTCTATTTTGAAACCATATCTTGATTTGTGTTTCTGATAAATGCAATTTTTGAGCCAGCTGATACCTGAAAAAATTATATGGATAAGATCTTAATTTCATTTATGAAAGTGGACAATAAGTGAACAAATGAAAGATTAATAAACAACACGACGAATAAGTTGTTAAAAAAAGGTCTGCGAAATGGCAGCATATTAACTTATTGCACCAAACAAAGAAATGAATTAGTAATTGTCAACATAATACAAACTTTGATGAAAAATATGACAAATTAAAAATTGTCTTATTATTATTTTCATAATATCTACATTTAACAATGCTACATCTGCGACAATCAAATTGCGGCAAGCGCGTGTAACAAAAAAGAATTATTTCACAGCATTTATAAGCCGTTGCATTAATTATAAGCTATACTTAGCATTAACTAATGCAATTACTACCATATCAATTCCAAAGGTATCGTTCATTGAACAAAAGAATCTTAAAGCATGCTAATAATGTCCTCTTCCTTGCCCAATCAGCATTAAGCGAGCAATTTGGCCAAGATCATATCACAATTTGTATGAGTCATTTATCTCAAAGTATACGGTACCTTTTAGGTCGTGATAAATAACGAGTTTGTGCGAAATTTCTTTCAAGTTCAATGAGTTGTTCAGTAGTAAACGCTGTACGAGGACGTCGAATCTTTCCCAACGTTTGCCATGCGTTTACTACAATTGACGTCAACGCAAATATTGAAAGTAAATGATTGAAATGTTTTGAAAGTTGAGAAGCGATTAACAGCAATAACACAAAATGAAAATTCTACTGAATTAATACTCAACGTTAATTATTCGAAACTGAATGAAGAATTAAGAATAGCATAAACTTTAAGTTATTATTTACGATTTTACAAAAACCAACAGTTTCACTCAATTCTACGATTTTATTAGTCGTAAATTTTGATTCTCACATAAAAGCAACTAATTCAGCCAAACATAATTTTAGGCTTGTTTTTAAACCATCTGATTTTCTATTTTCCTTCTTGTCCAAGCTGAAACTTGTTGCCTACCTTACTATCTAAATTTAATTGCAAAAGTTGATACCTTTAATGTTTGCATTTGAAATGAAAACCAAGACTGTGGTTGCAGTAATGATTTACCGTGTAATACGCTTTTTTGAAGGATAGAAAAGACTTGTTTATCTAATTTTTCGAACCATTAAAATTCTTGATCAAAAACTAAATTGTGAGCAGAATCAGATATGGATCGCAGTAATGCATGAAAGAGCTAACTTGTTAGAGCGATATGGTCGTAGAGCAGTGGAATGTTGGCAGCATGGAACACGGATGGATACGGTAGTTGTCCAATTAGAATTGGTGCTGCCTCTGTCCTTGTTGACGAGGTAGTGCTGGTTGCCGTTTTTGGTTCCTGTACGGCTGTTGCTGTTGTTGCTGCCACCACTACTTTTGGTGGCACAGATGAGGATGGTGTTGACGATGACGATGATTTGAATGGATTTGTAACAGTCGCTGTTGACGAAGTTGGTGTTTTAGGAGGGACACAACGAATACTTTCCGATTCAGGGAATGCTCTCTCATTTCGTCGATTTTCAGGAAATAATGAGAGAGGAATATTGTCAGGTAGAGTGTAAATTACTTTTTCATCCAGTTTTTGATAATTTGACAGAGATACCGTATCTTGATGACTACTGCGATTGTTGCCAAGATCACCATGATTATTATCATGTCGTAAGAGGGCATCAATTGAGGTGAACATTTTAGGATAAGGTTATAAGAGAGGAATAAGAACACAACGATGCATAATTATGATTGAAACTTAAAAGAGCCTAAAAGGTCCTTTTTCTTTCTCCTTCCTTAATTTTTGTTTATTTCTCCTTTTCCTTCATCTGTCATGATTACTTCTTTCTCATTCTTATTCTCTTCATTTCACTGGTCCTTTCCTACTATCCCCAAATATTAGCATCAAAGCTAAACTAACAACTGGCTGGGAGTGGTTCCATTCTTAATTCAATTATTTCAACCGTTTAGGGAGATTCAAACAAAAAAATCCATTGGGAATTTCCCTTTTCATTTCTCTTTTCCTCTTCTTTCGCCCTTCATTTCTTCCTTCCCGCTTTCTTCTCCCTCTCTTTCTTTTTATCGGTATCTTTTTAGAAAATTCTCTTTTTCCAAATATCCATTTTAAATTAAATGTTCTACAATATTCCATTCTATCAGAAGGCAGCAAAAGGAAATTTTGGGGAACAAAAATTTTGCTAACTTTATTAGACAGAGATATATTTGAAAGAGATTGAAAGGAATGGCGAAAATGGTTATCGATCAAAATTATAGAATATATTCCCGTAGGAAACTTACGGACAAACCTTTTTTTCCCTCTCTTTCTCTCTCTCTCTCTCTCTCATTTCCGTGAAACAGAACTCATTGCCGTAACAAGTGAACAATATTTAAAGCTTTGTTTTTTTCTTTTTTCAAAACAGTTTGAATAGCTCCAAGTGTGCCAAATATGCAATTCCTTCCTAAATGATTTAATTAACGGAAAGAACGACGCGGAAAGAATGAAAGACGAGAAAATTAACACATAAATCAATTCATCCAGTATTTTTCCTTCTTCCTTACACAAACTCTTCTCATTCATTTATTCCTTCCCTTCCGCCTTTCTATTTTCCGCTCCATATTCATCTTTCCTTTCATCTGAAATATAAAAATTTACATCTTTTACACACTCAATTTGTCACTCAATGAAGATTATGGTAGACTAATTTCCATCGTTTCAGTCACATTCATTTGGGAATTTCGGTACGTACTCTTTCAAGAGTTAAGTGCTTTTTTCCTCTTCTTTCAATCTTTTGTAATGAAAAAAAAATCAATTTAATTACGTTATCATAACATAACACTATTTTTAACTGAAATAAAATACACACTAAAAAGTGAGAAGTTATAAAATCAAGTGGCATATGAGATGGTGGATCTAAAATTTAAATTAAATTTGCAAAAACCATACGCACTTTATTTGAATGATATCTTGCGATAACAGATTTAAACGGTAAGGATACTTTTATGGTGAAATCAAAGGCTTGCATGTGTTTGCTGCTAATGACGCGAATGACAGTGTTCGGACACTGAATTATCAACAAGTGTCTGGTGAATCTTTCCACGCCGATGCTGTAATAACTATGCCCGTCAAGCTATTCCTTAAAAAATACATGGACTAATCCATCTCATCACTAGCCGGCCATGAACCTTTCAAAACTACTCACTTCATCCTTCTACTACGTAGGAATTCTCAGATCAGTATGAAAATGTCAGTGAATTCCTCTGACTTTGCAGCACCAGCAATGACTTAAGCCAAAGGTTACACGAGAATTTTACCGAGCATAACTTCATTTAAGATGTAAAATTTTACAGCATATCACTTCAATTAGAAATAAACTGCTCTAAAGCAATGCGGTAAGATTGTTGATTTTCAAAGCAAACGAAAGAACAAAAGGAAGAACGACGGGGAAAGGTGCGAGAGGAAAGGGCAATAAGAAGAGGTCACGCATTGCATGATACAGCGATAAACAGATTTCGCACCGCAAAGGACTACTTCATCGATGAGTGAGTAACACTACTAATGGTAAGGAACAATTCATCAGTTTCTAGAAAAACAAAGATCTATCAGTCAATTCCTCATGTCCATCAGCACGATGTTCGTAATAATATCAGGAGGAATAAACAAAGAAAACCGAATGAGATACAATAAGATACGTTAGGATTTTAAATTATTAACATAACACAATTAAATAAAAAATTAAACATCTTCAATATTATTTGCAAAAAAGTAATAAACTTCAAAACAAATAAGATCAAAAATTTCAAATAAAACGGTCAAGATAGGTGGAAGACCACACAAAAGAGAAAATGACACGATGAAAATTCAACCTCATTGTCAGATCAAAGATGAGTGAAACAAATTTGAGTACATATGAGAACCATGTTGGAAATGGTCAAAACACTAAAAGTTTAAAATATCAATTATCAGCTACGATCATTTGGTATCGCGCATTTGATTATAGCGAGGTAATGGTTACAACGAAATTCAAATGAACTCGGGTAACTTCCAGCATTCGAGTAAAAACTCTGTATCTTCCAGCATAAGGAAAAAAATAGCATAAGAGAAGTTACTCATCTTGAGGAAATCTAATGAAAGAAACTTGTTGTCAACGGATTAATCACCTAGTACTTAGATGATTCATTACAATTATTGGTAATGAAATATATATAATAAACTTAACTACACTGAAATATCGTATCAAATAGGGAACTATATCCATGGAATATGCAAGAAATTTGGAGGTAAAAATTTAAATAGCGATATAGAACGAGGATTCACAGAAAAGTGTAGGACAATGTTTATCCAAATCACTCACGTCAAGAAAATATGAAGAGAAAATAAAAAAGACTACTACGATCCCTAGTACGATCAAATTGTGAAATTCATGAACAGCACAGAAAATTCAGTGAGAAAAACGCAAAGTAAAAAGGATTGAACTCTGAAACAGACACGAATGGTACGACAGCCAACAAAAAATTGAAAAGTTAGAAAAAGGAATAAATTATATAGACAGAAAAAACTGCCGATGGAAAAAACTAAAACTAAAAATCCGACAATACATAACAATTTTACGACTTCATGAGAAGAGACTTTAAAAAATACTAGATACGTCTTAAAAAAAATAAATATAGAAAGTTCATATATAATGGCCTAACACGGCACTACCATCTCCAACATTTTTTTTTTTACAAAAATATGTCTGGGAAAAAAGTGAAACATATTATCAGGGAAATACATATTTAAGTCAAGCATCTAAATGTATAATACAATTTCGGGACTCTCATACAATTCTGGACAATTTTTGAGGTGAGGGTATAAACTTGAACTGAGACTACAGCGGATCCTGCAAAGTTGCATCAGGTGGTTTGATCAGATATCAATTGTGGACTAGTTAGGTCGTCCTTTCGCGTTACTTTGCTGCGACCACGGAGTGGGCTACCGCGGTAACGACTTGATTTTCTGCCTTAAAACATTCAAGTAGGAAACTTTCGATTTTCACTAACACGAAATACGTGTTTAAAGCAAAAACTAAATTTTAAAAAAAATTAAAAAATGCACACTTCCACCTCCTCTAAAATATGCAAGCGGCATTCGATAAGCATCTGATGGTGGAATACAGCATGCTGGTGTGTTTTTTCTCCAGTGCCTCAAATATCATCAGGAACATAAAAAATAGCACATGTAAAGTGAAAAAAACTACATGCACACACCGTCTCGCGCTAATTTTCTTTTTACAATCAATTTGATCTTTTAGTAAATCTTTCACTGCTTTTTCTAAAATATAGTAAGTCGTCTTTCAGGTATCAAACCTTGGAAAACTATAAAGACTAAAATTTGAAAAATCCAATATTAGAAAAATTTACCAATCTCTTCGATGATTTTCCCGCCGTCGCTCCCTACCTTCTTCATTACTGCGTTGTTCCTGCTGCTCCTCTGTTACAAATATCTTTCAGAAACAGAAAGATGCAAAATTGATAAATAGACAACCTGACATTTTAAAATGATACAACTTACTAGAAAACCTGCTTCTACGCTTACCTGCAGATTTAAATATTACCTAGTAACCATTTTAGTGTGTACAACATTGGCACATCATCTAAGGTTCATCTTAATTATTAAGAAAATCTAGCCATTAGAAGCAGTGCATTCCATCAACATCGAAATAAATGGACAACATTCAGAATGGTATGGAAAAAGCAGAAAAAGAACCATTAGCTATATCAGCAGATCGCGTTGATTGCGGCCTCGACCTATTTACAAACTGCCGAAACATTCGTCGAATACGCTGATCATCTGACCGAACATGATCCTGGACCGAATTTTCTGATCTTTGAACAACTGTGACTGTATCATTCAACATTTCTTGTCGTTCATTGGATTCCTCAGCACTTCTTTCCTGCGATAAGTCATCGCCACCTGAAGTACTATTCCGTTCCTCTGTCACATTCATCGTCAATACTTGCCTACATTTTGTTATCTCGGCTTCTTCCAGTGTACTCATACTCATACACGGATCTTCAGGAACCTGAAAGTAATTCAATTTTAATTTTAATTAAGTGAAGAGAATTTATTTTAATTAAGTAAGAGAATTCGTATTCTTTTTTTTCTTCCCAGAACTTCAACGGGTTCTAAAAATTACTTATAAGAAGAGACAATAATAACAGGACAAACCTGTTCTTCTTCAGGTGGAAGCGATATTTGAATGAAAGTGTCATCACCAGGTTCATTTGAATGAATGCTTGCTATAGCATTCCCTTCTTCAGAACGGTAGGACAAGCGACCGTTGTTATCGATGTCTAAAACAAATCGTTACGACGATATAATATTAATCCTTGATATATCAAAATAAATGGTCATTAAAAGTCTTCGAAAATTCGTACTTTCGCCCATTTCGAGAGACTGCATACCGGGTCCACCACAGAAGTCAGCTCGACAGTCTGCGTTTGAAATTCCATTGGATTGCATTGGCCGATGACTCCGTGTCACAAGATAAGAACTACTGACAGAAGTTTCCCGTTCATACTGTTCGTCTGTGTGACCCGAAAGCTGACGACGAACTGATCGTTCGTTTGCTGCCTAAAGGCTTGAAATTCATGAAAAGTAAAAAAGATTGATTTAAAATTGCAGATTTCCACAACTTTGTCCGAAAAGCCTTAAAATTTCGTAAATATAAGATAGAAATGGATATCTAACTGCTCTGCCTTCAAAATAATGAAACAATACAGTAAAACATAGAATTTATATACAGCTTTATTATCTACCTCAATATTTGTAGAATTCGGAGAGCGTTCCCGAAATCTTGGTAAATCAGTACACTCTGCAAAGCCCGCACGAAAATGATCTTCCAACAGTATTTCATTTATGGTTGCAAGCAATTCCTCGAAAAAGAAATGATACATTTAAAGTCCAAGAATGAATATGAATGTAAACAAGTAAAATAAAAGTGAGAAACGCTATACATTATCAAATAGCACGATATCAATGAATAAACAAAAATAACCCTGGCTTCCTCAGTTTCCGTGCGGTCAGGTTGTTTCATTACGAATGTAAAATATGTCATCAACTTGACACGTAGCTTTAACATTAGCTGCATGTCCTGAAAACAATTATTGACTATTCTTTGCTAGTCTGGAAATCAGAAAATGTAGAAACGGACAAGAAATCGATTTGCGACAGCAAATGCAACAATTACGTGCATTGTACTTCAAAAGATTTTAGAAAAAAAATCGAATAACAGACAAATTTTAGAAACTAACCTCAAATTTCCATCGGAAAACCAACCACGGCTCAAGCGCAAAGACGCATTCATCGGTATTCGAATCTGTATCCGCATCATCATTTAACGCAAATTCATCACCTAAAACTAAATATTTAACACAAGCCGAAAAACAGAGAGCTCTTACCTCGAAACTTCAAATGTGACAAAAGTATTCGCTTCCAATGCATTTTCGGAAAAGCTAATCAGCTTACCTATCGAATAATCATCCAGAACTTCACGTTTGAGATGAATTGGACCGGCAAATAACAATACAGTCAGTGGTGGAACTGCAGTAACCGTTCGTAACTTAAAAAATTAGCATAGTTTGTTTCGTATCTGAAGTAAGATTTGAAGATTTATAGAAAAGTATAAATTAGTAGAATCACTGACAAGATATTAGTAATACACATAATAACCTACACTTAAATTATCACCAGTTTTTGATAATTCCTGGAAGGCAAGATACTCAATAACCGGTTCCGGTTTCCCTAATTTCCCTACTCGCATTCTAGCAGATGAAGCTTGTCGTTTAACTGCACATCCGAATGGCAATGACGCAACTTCGTTACTGCAAAAAGGGCAAATTCTAAAATTTAATTCAATAACTTGAAACCCTGCACTAACGAAAGGAATAATCAGCAATTTTTCACAGCAAAAACATATTAAGAAAATTCCTGATCGACAAAGTTCAATATTTTGTGTTCACTTAATAGTATTTCTTACAATGAGAACTGTCACCTTCCAGCTCAGGAACTGGACATGCAAATTTGGTTTTTAACAGAAATAATGATTAATGAAAACAAAAAATGTCATGTTACGAGACATTATTAAAAAAACAAAAATCTCAAAGAGTTTTTCAAATACCTTGTACGTATTTTTCGAATTTGACCACCGGAACGGGTGAAACCAATGTTAGGGTAACTCCCCGCTACGATAGCTGCTTGAATCATTGGCCAGGAATTGCCATATCGATTTAAATCAGAATCATCTGCCGATCGACAGCTTGCAGGTAACAGATGAAGTCTTTGAAGTTCTATGAACAACTGTTGCCTAAAATAGCGTTATAACACAAAAACTACTATGAATCGGCAGTGATGCATAAGCACTCGTACAACTAACCACAGTTCGATTATGCTCAAAAACCATCAATCGATGCCACTGTCGAGGGTAGAACAAAAATAAGGAACCATACTTCTTACATCTTTATAGTGAACTATTTGTGCAAAACATGTAACGGTTCATGTCTTGATCACTTGACAGTAATTATTTAAAAAAAAAAAAAGATGCGCAGTCACCTACCGAATACCAACGATCATTCGCATTGCATTGAGTGATAAATAATTAGCCATGCAAAAATTCAACTGTCGATGAAACGGTAATTTCACAAACGCATTATATATTCTCAGAAATGTCATGTGATCGGAGTAATCAAAACCCGCGAAAATATTACGCGCCATCATTGCGGAATTCCGTTCTTCTCGTTCACCGCTCGGTGGTAACACAACTAAAGTAGTATTTTTAAACCATTTCAAATGAATGGAAAAATGTTTGAGAAAAGATCAAATATCTAATATCTAAAGGTTAAATATAATAACTTACATGGATCGCGATGCGACAAAGTGGCAACAAGTGTTAAAACAGGGCTCAAACATTTCAAGCAAATCCCAAAAAGAAGAAACCGAGCCAGCTGAGGACACAGAGGAAGTTGCACAATGTGACGACCAAGATCGGTTAATTCCGGTTCGCCATTCCGACTATTTGATAAGTATGAATTGTCTGTTAAATGTGACATCTGTGATGGCTCTAAACGGCTTTTGAAAACTGCACCAATTTGCTGCAAATGCATTTCGTTACTAATCGACAGATTAATATTCGGCAAATATCATAACTGAAGGGATGCCGATATAAAGATGGGAAAGAGACTAAAGAAAAGACTTCAAGAAGTGGGAATGCCCCGTGATTAAGAAACAGCAAAAAGTTTCGCATTACGGTAACCTCAAGAAATTCAAAACTTCGATCAATAGCCATTGCTGCTGGTGGTTCCGGCGCGTTAAGTAAAAATTGGCGAACTGAATATTTTCTTGGGGCAAACATCTTTGCATGTAAACATACTTCATGAATAGCGCTTCTTTTCATTTCAGGCAACTGAAACAGTATAATTCACTATAAAGTTTAAGTAGTCATGTTTTAATTTCAATCTTTAGCAAGCAGAATAATTTATTCCAAATTAAAAAGGGTAGCATTAAAGCAAACATGTAATGAAGACCTGAGTTGGATTCATCCGAGCATAATCTTCTGCTGTGAACAATCGAAAGCAGTAACCATTTCGACATCTTCCAGCTCTACCAGCTCGTTGTTCAGCATTTGACTTTGCTATCCATGTCATTTTAAGTTGACTTACACGTGTTGAGTGATCGTAAATTTTCTAACGCGTAAAAAAAAAAAGAATGTCAGGATTCCTACAACTTTTTATATACCAAGGCAATAGAAACTAAACGAAGAAATGAATCACAAAAATATGAAAAATGAATAGCTTTGGATAAATGAAATACAGGCATGCCCTTTTCTCCTGTATCTAACAAACAACTACAAAAGCAAAAATATACTGATCTACCATTAAGAAAGATCTTAAAATTAACAAAAAGTTTGAATCATCACCTCTTTGACCTTGCCACAGTCAATCACGAAAACGACATCATCAATTGTCAAACTGGCTTCAGCGATATTCGTACTCAAGATCTGTAATTCACTAAATATCACCGCTGAATCAGATGAGCCTGCTAAAAATTATAGATCTCAGATCATTGATGATTTACCCCACTCAAAAAACCATTACATTAATAATCTAGTCATAGAATAACTAAGACGCACCACTTTACGATAGCCACAACCCACTGGCTCAAATACACGCTGCTGATCTTGACTGCCCATTTGAGAGTGAAGGGTAAAAATTGCTGGTTTTGTAGAACAGCCTTGCATCTTAATAGCTTTATCACGTACGGCTAAAATGTCTTCATAACCAGGTAGAAACACTAGAATTGAACCTGAAAAAATCTCAGCTTTAACTTACGCTTGAAGAAAATTTAATCATAATTAATACTATAGCAATGTTCAATTTAAGCTTTTTTCAAATCCCTTTTTTGATTTGTTTAGTCAGGAAAACCAAATTTATTACTAGAAAAAACCAGATACATCTTATAATTATTTTACTTTATCTGTTATACAAATGGGAAAAAAACCAACCATGAATTGGGCTATCCATACAGTAATTGATAACAGCTACCGTTAAATCCGTGTCAACACTTTCCAACCACTGTTCACCACCAGATATCATATATGACTATAAAATACGTATGCAGTACTTTAAAAAGGAATTATTCCCCACTTTTACACTTCTATTTAACAAATTACATTTGTTTTACAGTCTCATTTGTTGTTTCCATTGTTTTTCACTTAATCCCTAAACAATTTATATATAAAAGATATTGCTTGTTTAAGGAGAAATTGCTATATTTGAAAACTCACGTCAACTAGGTAAACAGTATCCAAATTGGTACGTCGCAGAATTTCCACATATGAAGGATCAAAATGTCGCGGACGATCGCGCAAACAGGAAACATAGTACTCTTGGTCGCATTTAGTCTAAAAAATTGATTAAAGCAACGGAAAATTATAGTCATACAGTCAAAACTAATTTGAATAAATCTTGCTTGATAGTGAATAAATTTGCTTACGTCTATTACGATGAAAACAGAAAATACAAGAAGAGAAGGACCCACATCACCGATGTTAAGCTTAAAAGAAAGTGGTGTAACAAACATACCGCATCTCGACGTTCTGAATGGGTGCTTGACAACGAAAGTGGAATTAGTGATCTAAAAATGATTACAATTTCAGAAAAAGCATTTAAAAAATATTAAATCAAAGCAGAGGCGAAGCGAATAATATTTAGACTTAAAAAAATGGATGGTGCTCATAAACAGTTATAAAAAACAGTAATACCCTTGATTAGAATAATTTGATCCATTTGAATTCCACTGTGTCCCAAATCCATCTGCATTGTTGGTAGATATATACAATTTTGAAGACTGAGCGTAATCTTGTATGTTTTGAGGCTGTAAATCATTGATTTCATCCCATGTTTAATAACCAAGTTTTAAAAAAAATACAAAAATATGTTCACGATCATAAGTCTTCTTTCTAATCCTACAGACATAACTTTGTCACTGCAGACTGCCAAATATCCACTTCGATAGCTTTCAAAGCTTTCCTTTTTCACCTTCATTTCCAAAAACCGATTATTATCGAACAAATTTTGGTCTCCAATAATTTACAGTTTAATACTATTGGAACACAATCTTACCATAATATAGTAATTTTGACAATCGTTTTGAGCAGGAACCACATGATATGTTGCATACATCATCTGCGGCCCACCAACATATGATGCCATCATACCATATGGGGTCATTGGAATTTGCTGGGTGTATACACAGTTTGGTGGTGGCTGAGAGTAATTAAATCCCTGAAAACTGTCGACCCCATAAACTGTTTAAGGAAAGATCTCTTAGGCATGCTTAATATTAAACAAATTTGTGTGCAGCTGAAAATTTTCATTCAAATTATCTTGAATAAGATTTTGGGATTCCGTCTAAAGCTTGCAACTAAATTATGCAGTATTCCTTTCCAAAGACTTTTAAACCTTTAAATCATATGCTCATTCATATGCGCCAATTTGTCCGAACATTGACTTCTCAAAAATGTTAAAAGAGAAAAAAACTTTAAATGGTAACTTACAGCAAATCCGCTGTGCGATGGATACATCTGATGGTACCCATCATAGACTGTTGGTTCCTGGTAACAACCATTTTGTTCGTTGTTTCGTATATTCATCTTACTATACAATTCAGTTAAACTAGATCCTAAAAAGCATTATTCAACTTCACTCCCAATAATTTTTTTAAAAAAATGAAACTGTCAGAACAGTTACACAAAATTCCCAAAAGCATCAATATTTTTTAATAAAGGAAGAATTGAGCAGTCTAACACTGTAAGAACTTACCACTGCAATTTGTATAATAGGCTTTTTCTTCATGCGAATTCGACGAGATTCTGTAAAAAAAACACTTCAATATTTATAGGGAAATCTCTGTTGTTCTTTAATAATGCAATAACTAACCGACTAGCATGCAGAAGAAATAAACTATTCCGCTGAGTACGACAAATTAATGCAGAACGTTTTTGATGCATAGTCTTTTTACTTTTGCGAATAAGAAAACTGCTGAATGTGAAAACTTTCTTCCACTTTCTCACAGCAATACAAAACGACATCAACCATTCGGTTAAATTCTTAGACAATCATCATTCAGTAAAACGGTCACTCAACAATAATTTTGAAATATTTCCTAACCTGCTTTTTCTTAATTTTCCTGAAAAAAGGTCAGAGTAACTTTGGTATGAAGAAAAAAATAACCAACTCTGGACATAACTGCCGACTTACTGCTGGAGATGAATGATCATTTGTAGCAGTAGATGATGCAATTCGCCGCGAAGGCATAATTTCATAAATAGTATTTGTTTCGTCACCATTCTAAACAATTGAATTGACTTACAAAAACCAACTGGATGTGTGCTTTTATTAACTTTTATGCAGTAAAACAGAAGCCGAAAGTAAAATTCCGTCCTCAAATACAGCACTAAAAAGCTTACCTTTTTCTTACCACTACGTCCTTGCTGCGTTTTTGAGTCATCATAATTTTCAGACCGAAATTCGTCTACTTGAGGAAAACTATAAAAAGCAATGAATATAATTAATAATTTCGAATATGCCCAAATCATTTAAGATACCATAAAGTAGGTTCCAATACTGTAATCCCATTAATCTTTGATTTAAAATTTTCATCTACTTGCAAATTGATTGGTTTGTCAAACGTTACGGCCTCGAATTATCGGACTGCGTAATTATGAAGCTGAAGAGCTTACTCTCTGAAGGATGAAGTTTCACACTGTTAAGCTCTATCGCTTACACCTACCACTAAACAATGCAAACTCCCCAATAAATTAAGGCTTCCATAATATATCATGCTTCAATTCCACTATGTAAACCCATGCATCACCCTGTGGTACAGAAATTAGTCACCAAGGTGGTGATATATTTGTAAAAAACTCCCTAATTCAAAACATAATACCTGCTGTAAGCTTGATCATCGTTCAAGCTTCTTGCGGTTTTGCCAAAGAAAGCACCGCCAGTAAACGATGAGGCGTGTTTATAATCCGTTAATGCCAATATTTCCGGTAGGTAGAACATTTCTACCTTATGCAAAGTAGAGGGTACTGAAATAAAATGAAATAATTTTTTATTTCTTTATATTGCACATAAATCAAACAACAGTAAGAATAGTGTCGAAAGAACTGTAAAAATGGCAGTAACAGTATCAGTAACATTTGCAACGATTTCATCGAAGATCAAATAAGCTGCTACTGCACCAGAAATTCATATCACTAAATTTTCGACGGTCTTGATATTTTATTAATAAACTGCATTTACGCGTAATACTTGTAAAAATTGACAAACAACTTTTCCACACTACTATTGTTAAGCAGTCGCTTAAGAAGATATCGCAAAATGTTTTGACCAGCCTTGTGAGCAATTATTATACATTCAAAAGAGGGCAAAATATTTTATTCAGTTTATCCTAGCAAAATTGAACCCCAGTGTCGTTCTATTTTGATTGTGTAACTTATGACTTACAATTAAAGCGATCATTATTAGACATTTTTTCAAAACGTTTGTTTATAATAATTGTTTACCTAAAGCACTGTAGTGATTTTATAAGATCAATATAATAATAATGAATTTCAGCACTTACTTGCATTACACCCTCTAAAAAAATTTATATTACTCCGTCGCCTCATTATGTCCTTTTATGGTTCAACCACTGACTGGTTAATTTCCAATTAAAAGAAAACAATTTTAAATTAAACAAGATCGAAATCCTTACTATCCAAACAAAAAACATTTGCAGGACCAAAATAACGTCTAAATAACTCGCGACTTTCTTCCATCGTTGCCGACATTAAAATAATCTGGAAAGTCAATATGCTATCATGTTAATATCTTTATGTCACTCAGTAATCTAAATCCAATAATTCTCAAAATTTCGCTATACATAGCTTAACTTACTCTCAAATCATCTCGATTTTTGAGCGCTTGTCGAAGTGCTATCAGTAAATAATCCGTCTTCTGCTCTCGTTCATGAATTTCATCCTTAAATTTAAAATCGCTTCATTTGCTCGCTGTAGTATCAAATGGATTTCACATAACAATGATCGCAGTATATTAGTGGCCTTCTTCTTATCCTAATTCTAGCAACTTTCTAAAGTGATCACTCCCTAATTCTGTGAAATATTACGAAGTTTCTCATTCCTCGAATATATGCTAAAAAAATTTGTAACGAAACATTATTCGCTACTGAGCAGTAACCAGTGACCCATATTCATCTTGAAATAAAAAATACAAATCATCAACAAACCAAGATAATGTGTGAAATATTCGAAGCATTAGTGTCATTTGTTAGCAACCGTAACAAAACCCCACTAGTACAATATGTTAATACAGTTTCTTCGGATGTTCTGGAAAAATGACTATGATAGAAACATTGAACACTGATGATTCCAGGATGCAATATTCAAGAAAATCACATTTGAAGAAAAAAAGAAAAACACACTTCTGCTCCAGTCGAATATGGTAACCCACTGTTAATCCTAATTTCTCGTTCCTCTCTTTGGCGACACGGGCAGAAACAGCAAGAACTGGCAATCTTCGAGGCTGCGTACAGAATATCCGAACTCCCTCCTGTCGCTCTGCAGCATCTTCCAGTATAAATTGGGGTACCTGAACACATTTATAGCAAGTGTTTACAGTAGCATAAGCATAAAATATTTGAAAACATAAAAGTACTCCCAAGGGTAACTGGTAATATCTTAATGAACCACTTTTCGTATAGCACTGATCAAGCAAATCATCGAAATGAATTAGATATCTAAGGAACACACGTCAACGAAGTCCAATCTTCCAGCACCAACGACTTCACGTACAATCATGAAAATGACTTTTTCGATTGACTATTTTATCTTAAAGACGTTTCATAATGTGGTACTAACTGTTCTGTAATGTAGCAGTTACCCTAACATCCATGTCTTTCAATATCGAGACAAAAAATGGTCCATAAGCATTAGTAGTACTAACTAGCCTCGCTTGCCGATCATGTCATCACGCTACATGCGAAGTTTTATTAAACTCTTAAACTTCCTCCTTCCCTCCTTTCCGGCCTGTTAAAAATAAGGAAAAAAGGATGCAAAAATTTTTGAGTAAATTAATCGCTAGTATGAAGTAAATCGCCAGCATATTGACGTGAAGCTTTAAAAGTTAAAAGCATATGTAACAAAACGAGTCTCGTATCCTATTATAGTCACGGAATCCGACAAGCACGAGAGTTTTGTGCTTAATAAAAGCAACTATTATGCGTGATTTATGCGTCAAATCTAACCACTCTCAAGAAACAATTACCTGTGTTGTCTTACCACAACCAGTTCCACCAACGATCATTGTTACTTTATGATTACGAATAGCTTTCAAAATTTCTTCTCTCATTGGATAGGTCGGCAAACTTCTCCGGAAGTCCTCCATTGCATGCCGTGCTGATGGAAAAGGTGGAACCAACATTGGCTTGTTAAAGTTTGCATGACAACGACTGCTAATTTGTCGACCTAAAAACAAGCAAAGTAGAAATAGCAGTTCGACATAGAACGAAAAATATCAAAATCACTACATGTACTGCACGAATACATAGACCAAAAAAAATTTTTTCCAATACAATTAATCAAGAAAGGGGAAATAATAGAAAACTTAGACTGCTATGCTTTGAGCACTGCGTGACTTCGTGACTTAAGTTAATAATAAATTTGAACAAGATATATACGTTAAATTACAATTGCTACCCATTTCTTCCCTATCACTAAACAAAGTTCACCGAATTGTATTCAAGTAATATGAAAATAACGATCTTTAGTTATTCTTTCTTACACTATTCTTTGGTGTGACATAGTTAAGTACCGAAAAGCTAGATATTTACAGAAATAGTATCTTAATCAAAAGGAAAGCAAAAGTAAACGTACTCGCATTGCCAGATCGAAGATACAAATCGATATCACCATAACCTAGTGGAAATGTTGTCAGAAAGCGTGACAATGCTCGTTTTTGGAATATACTCAAAATAATAGGCTCTGAATCCCTAGCATTCGTGTAGGTACACAAATCAACATGTGGGAAACGTGTCACCACAACACGACGATTACATCCACTTCTGAAATACTCAAAAAAACCTAGTCAACCAATATCGCCAGAAGAAACTTCCATGCCTATTATCTTTGTACTTTAAAATAGAAAGTAATATAAAACAGCAGTAAATGATACCCGATACTGTGCGATTTCAGACCGCAATTCATGGCTATACAATGCACAATCTTCCTTTTCTCAATTGATAATGGCTCAAGGATGATTTCTAAAAAGAAGCAAAACCAAAACAAATAGCAGAATTTTTTAAACCTATCCCAGGTCAGCAATGCTAAAAATTTCTCCAATAGCTAAATGAAATTTCACACAAAGATGGGAATGGTAAAACACTTTTTCTCAAGCATTTTTCTCGTGCTCTAATTTATAATATTATCCCTTTATCCGTTGATGGTAACCAAAAATTCATTAAGTAAACAAAAATATTACCCCTTTCGGTACCGCTCCTAAATTTTAGCAACTGCCTACGAATATTTTCTTCAAATGAATCGTCATTTTCACGTTCCTCTTGTTCAAAACCATCATCAAAGTCAAAATCTGATCGCTGACCAAACGTCCGCGACATCTCAGCCTGTAATATAATTTCTGAATAATTTGTCCCACTAATGCATATATTACAAATCACTCAATAATTCATTACATCATGCTTTCTATTATCCTTCGGATGAAGAAAATATAAATAAGGCTGTATGAGAACCATCTCTTCTAAATATGATATGCTGTGCTAAGCATGAACCCAACCACATTACTTGATGAACTATGCTTCCCAAAATTTGCATTTTATGTGATATATTTCTCACTACGGTTAAAATGACGCTGAACACAATGAGAGAAGCAACCCACACGTACCACACACACTTCCACCAGTGCCGCATACTTTACAGTAAGTGCAATTTTGACGCGGCCCGCCGCGAAATGACACATGGGAGCCGAGGTTGCGAAATTTAGTGACTGTGATCAAATGCTATTTTAGCGAAGCAAGCCGTCCCAACTTCTGTCATTGCGATTTTGCAAATTCACCAGTCTCTGTTGCCCTCGTCGAGGTAATGCTGTTTTTCCTCGTTTTGGGCTCTTCTGGTAAAAAGGATGCTAGTCTTTACCTCTTTTCCGCCGCACGTGTAGCGGATAGAATGTAAATAATCATCACAGTATATTAATAAATGAATGTTTGCCTGTCTTGTCTTCTCTCTCTTTATTTCCTCTTTGCTTTCCTCTTGTTTTATTCTTTCTGTTTCATTTTAGGAAATTGGAAGATTTATTGATACGCTGTTACAAGCTGTAAGTTAGTTAGGTCTGTAGACATATCTTGATTAAGCACGAAATTAGGTTTGCCATGAGTTGCCGTGTGGAGAACTGAAGATTTCTACATTTCGGATGAAGCTCGACCGAGAAAGTAATATGCAAAATTTATCATGCTTTTTCAAATTCTCAGTAGATGTTGTGAAAAAGGAGTTTGTTTGGAGCAGTTTGCTTGGTCGTTGGTGGTTGATAGTGTAGTGGAAGCTTAGTATGAATACTTATTCGTCACAACAGTGAATGTAATAGCGACGAGAAAACCCGACCGCACCCAAATCTCTCTCCAAACGGCTCCATCTGATCTTCAGCTTCCGTCGAAGGAGAAGCATCCCTTTGTTACATGACCCATTGTGATAAAGAGGGGCGGCTTGCTTGGTGAACTGAGTGATTGCTACATGCATGGATTGATAAAATGCCTGGATTGATAAAATGTGAGAAGCAGTTTGGTGTTAACACAATGAGTAGCACATTGTATACAACGGATTAACTGGGAATACGATGTGTGTTGGATGAATGGATTACATTTAAATGAATGGTTGGACAAGAATATTGCATACAATATTGATAATAAAGCGTATTTCCCCTTACACTTCGGGCTTCTGGACAGTGGAATGGGCGGAATGAATGTATTCATTTCGATTCTCCTTTCTATGCACCAAAATCCTTTACAAATAATCAGTCTCTTGCTTTTTCTGAAATTTTCAGCTAGGCGTCCGAAATTTCTTATATCAATCGTTGAAATTCTTCCCTGTTTATGCCAGGTCCCTCCATTTAGTCACTTATTTTCTAATTTTCAGCAAAATATATCCGTATATTTTCAACTCATTTTCCACATTTCCTGTCCATTTTTGGGGAAAGGAAGACTTCTGGTTTAAAGCGAAACATTCCCCTAACATTTCGACATTCTTTTCAAATTAAATGAAATTTTGATTTAAAAGTTTCCGTTTTTCAAGTAGAGACAAAAGCTGCTATATTTGGCAGGCAAAGAAGAGCAGCAAGCGATCGGTGTTGACTTTTAGTCATTTGAAGTAAACCGTTGAAAAATCCTTCCTAATATTTTTTAGCATCAATCTGGAGCTTTCCCGGGACATAATTGTGTGAAAATTCGTTTCACATATGTTTGGAAATGAAAGAAAAGGGTGCAGTAGCGATGTTGCGATTTTCTACTGAATGTTTTTTGAATGGATATTGTTAGGGTTAAGATTTGTCGCAGCCTGGACGTAAGTTGCGTAGTAGACAGCTTATATTGTTTTTTGGTTTATTTTACATTCGTTGCTACTGTTTGTTGGAAAGTAATGTACTTAATTGCAAGATAATGTGCTATAAGCAAATAAGGACTCACCAACAACGCAAAAGTTTCTGACGAAGTTTTGGTAGAATTAAGATTAAAAATGTTTTTCTTGCTTGTGTGTCATCACTGCGTTACCGTGCCTTCACATACTTTCGTTGGCGTTCACGTTATTTATTCATATTAATTCTTTCATAATGTTCATTTGCTTTTTTCAGTCCATATATTATTTGCCGATAAAACTGTTTAACAACGAGATACAGTAACGTTCACTGTGGATTTAATTAATAGGTTGAGGATGATAATTAATAATAAGCTTGCATGCGATAACGGAAGGAAGTCATAGTTGAAGAGATAAGCAAGGTTATGGTAAGCAACAATTCATTCATTATAGCTAAAAGCTGTAGTAAAGGGTTACATAATAAAGACAAAAAATTGGTGGCGTAGAGTAAATATTGAAGAAAGCAATTGCTTTATTCAACTACTTTGTATTTCCACTTCACTAACACTGATGTATTATTTCGTGTATTTTAGGCACATTTATGCTTTGAGAGTGGCAAGAAAAATGATATTATTGCTGGATCAGAATGCGCAAAATTCGGTCTTCCATTTTTTACGCTGTTCTTATTGTTGTAGCACTGGTTATTCCCAAGTTTATTTTCAATATCGCAACACAGAATGCGGTAGTGCATCGCCTTTTTGACTTCCAAATTTATTTTAAGCTAACGTATCATTACACTAGTTTAGATAAGTCTCTTTGTAGGCATTATAATAGCTCATCTTATGGGGTGACTTTTCTGAGAGCAGCTAGCAGGTATAAATGAAATCATTGCAGCACTAAGGAAAATATTGTTCACTGATTTCTTCTATTACTTTGAAATGAAAATAATCAGGATATCAAAATTAAGTAAATCTGGAAAATTTTCTAAATCTTCCGGGGCTTTGTCAAATCTTCGTTTTAAAACTACTGTCTATTCTTTTCGGGACTGAACATGCACGCAATAGTTTTTCTTTTTTTCGAATTTATAAATTCTTTTTTTCCTATCGTAAAATTTAATTTTTAGATATATAAACTAGACGACGACCTGCAGCATCGTCGCCAACTGTTAAATTTACGGGTTAGAAGTATGGCACGTCGTTTGGCAACTGATTTGCAACAAGTACGAAATGTCTTAAATGACGAAGGTCGTTTAGAAACAGTCATTTTGGTAATTGCATGTGATCGTTTTGAGGCATTGAAAGAACATCTGGAATTACTAAAAAAGTTTGTTACCTTTTCTTATAAGCTTGTTAGTATCTATGAAAGCATTGAAAATTACGTAGGTGTTAACCCGCAATCCCTTTCATTTGGAAAATGCGAGAATATGTAACATTTACAAAGATTTTGTAACTTGTCGTGAAAAATTGCACATCTCTTTACGTGGTACTTTTTTTTTTTGGCAGAAGGATTCATTACTATGTATACAATGAAAAAAGGAGAAAAGACTGAAGTGCATCATTTGAACGTTAGATTTAAATCTGAATTGCATAATAACGATTGTTATTATATAGTAACGTCTCAATTTTTTTGATTTACATGAATAGTATTTTAAAGTTAGTTCAGATTTAAATGTAAAATTAGTGAATAAGCTCAATATGCTGCCTGATTGACACGTTTTGTTTCACGCAAGTTGGAAAAATTATTGCGCTGGAAAAATTGGTAGACATTTGGCGGTTTCCAGAGTTCTTTATAAACAAGATATTATAAATAACGTGATTTTTTACATTTTCAGCTTGCAAGGACCCAAAATTCCGATTGTTGTTAGCCTTGATTGCAATCATGGTGCAATACGTGATCTTATCCTCAATGCTGGCCCTAATATTACTTTAATAGAAAATCCCAATCAATCTCTTTTCAATCTTACTAAACAGGAAAAAAAGTATGAAGGTTATTATCGAATTGCGAGACACTATCATTTCGCTCTGGATTATATCTTCAGCGTTCTAAAATATCAAAGTGCTATTATAACAGAAGGTTGCATTCTATATTTATTGCCCGAAAAAGAATAATTGTTGGGAACCGATATTTTTTTTGAATGCCATTTAATGGCAGAAACAACATGCATGAATAAGCTGACAAAATTTCAAGGATAGCTGAGGATAGCTTTGAACAAAATTTTATTCGGAGGATAATTTGGTTGTTTGGACGTTCCGGTATATAGAAAAAATGAAATGAGTATTGCTCCAATACCATGTATTACCATGTACTCTTTATTTGTGCTCTAAAGGTTCACTAACAAAATATAATTGAACTATGCTCATCTCATTTGGGAATAATCATTACCAGAACTGAAAAATTTTGTTCAAAGTTGCATCTGGTCCGCTTCAGACGATTTGCTACTGGCTCCTGATTTTCTGGAATATATGTTGGCAAACAGAAAGCTATTGTTCGAAGATCCAACGATTTGGTGTATATCAGCATGGAACGATAACGGAAAAGAAGAACTCATTGTGAAGGATAACTCTTTGCTATATCGAACGGATTTCTTTCCAGGTTGTTTGCTGTGTTCACAAAAGATTGTCATTGTCATCCTGATATTCAGACGTAATACATATTCTTTTCCCCATCACGATTTTTGAATGATACTATCTGTCGTTAAAGTTATTGAAACAGTTCATTATGCTTTCGTCAAAGATTGTTATTAATCGTCATTCGAATATCATTCTTTATTCAATTTTTTTATGAGGACAGGTCTGGGTTGGATGCTTACGTCACAATTATGGGAAGAACTGAAAGCGAAATGGCCTAAAACATTTTGGGACGATTGGATGCGTGACCCGGCTCAACGCCAAGGACGAGCTTGTATTAGACCTGAAATATCACGTACGGGCATCAGCTTATTAGGCAAAAAGGGCGTCAGCAAGTACGTTCTTTATATCTTTTGTACTTGTTAGCAGCTAGCAATTGTTCAGCTTTAATACTGTTTAATGATTTGACTTTTCCCTAAATCTTGCGAGAAGATACTTAATTGCATTAAAAAACAATTTATTAAATTGAAGTACTTATGATAACTTCGCGGACTTATTAGGACTGCATTATCTGCGCAGGTAACAGCACTCTTTTCATTCAATTATCATTAGTTTCATTTTTGTAGTTTGAATTTCGCATTTAGTAACACATCATAAATAAAATTTTGTTCATAATAACAAGTGAATAAAATAGTTCCTGAAAGTAATCCTATTCGTATGTCAGTGACGTTTAATGTTTATTCAATTGATTTCAATAAGTAACATTTTCCAGTAGTTTTCAGAGGCCTTTATTATGAGAAACACTTAAAACATATCGTGGTTAATACGGATTTCTATCGTTTTTCTCAGTCTAATTTATCTTATTTAAAAAAAGATAACTACGATCGAGCATTCCATAAAAGTGTTATTGGGTAAGTAAAAATTTGATATTTTGAATAGGGGAATGGAGGGTGAACTGCGAGTTAGCCACTTTTAGTCGGAATAAGTATTAAAAAAATGCGGCAGTGAAGCTTAATTCTTCAAACTCTCCCATTCTTTAATACTTGAAAGAGCATAGACTAAATGGAGGAACTGGGAAAATGATAAATGAAATGATCTTGCTTAAATTGTGGAATTACATTTGATTGTTATGGTATTTAGGCACATTACGTAACAGTTAAATTTTCCTGCACGTTTAATTATAGGGCCGTTCCTGTTACTTTGGATGAAATTTTGAAAGGAAGGTTTTCAAATGGTACTGTTTTACCAGGAAAAGTGCGCTTGCTCTATATTGCTGTAGCTGACTTTAAAGCGTTTGCCAGAAGGTTTAGTGTGATGGATGATTTCCGAGTATGTTTAATAAAATTGTGTTTTAAACGAATAGGGAAAAAACAATGATTATGATGATTTTTGATTTGACTAGATTTTTCGCGTTTGAAGGGATCTGAAAGTTTCGCAGTTATTGGTGAAAAAAATAATGCTTTCAGTTTATTTTTTCCTGAACTTCTGACTTAAAGAAATGTGTTACATTTTAGTCAGGCATATGTCGTACTTGCTACCATGGAGTGCTCTCATTTCGGTATGGCAAACGTCTGGTTTTCCTGGCACCGAAGGAAATTCAAAGCATATAAAGTACTTTTTTGATTAGTATGGTTGCGCCTAAATGAAGTCGTTCTAATTCAAGTGCTTACGCGTGTGAAATATTAACTTTTTTAGTCTCAACCGTTTTATCGAAATTCAGAGTTAACAAAAAACCAACTTTCATATCACTTGGTTTCAAAATTTCACACAAGGAGCAAAATAGATGGATGAGATGAAGTAGGCAAGATAATCAGGAAGTCGTAATAGCTAGTCGAGACAGAATGTCTTTTCCTATTGCTGGAAACTTTCATGGATCTTCTTTAAAATATTTCTTCCAAGTCGTTTTACTTTGTTATTCTTGCAGATGCAGATACAATGTGGCTAAAATATTACAGTAAAGTTTGAGTGCTTCTTATTTCAGTCAGGTGACATACTCTGGTAATTTTCGGAATCTTTTCTTTGATGCTACGTTGCATTTTGGGGAGTTTACATAAGCGATGCGCAAAGTAGTCGGACGATTGTCGGCGCGCTCAGTTGTATTTGGTACTTCACAGTTGTATTTACTGTATTATTGTATTTATTGTTGACGTGGATCAGCAAGTTACTTCAGAAAATTATGCACTTTTCGCGCTATAACCCTAAAATTTAAGTGAAGAAAAATTTAATTTTGTGTTTAATAGTGCGTTTGAATAAGGAATGGAAGTAAGAAGTTCATTGAAATTTTGCTTTGAGTGATACTCATTTTTGTTGCACGATTTAGCAAGATCCTCCCAAAATGTAATTATCGGTAAGATTTCGTTATACTCCCCCCCCCCCCCAATTTTTTTAATACAGTTTGAATTAAGGTTGATCTGACCATCTATTTTAATATGCACGAATAAATTCAGGATTACGACTTCTAGCGAATTAGCTCATGTGAACGAATTTAACGCTCTCCAAATAAGTACCACGTTTATCCTGAAAACACTAAATTTGTTGACTGTGCAGTTTTTGTTGTTTAACATTCTTCAATGTTTCCATTTTCTTTCAAGTTTTGGGTAATTTTCTTCTTATAGAGATATAGCGAAGTCGAAAAAATGGTCTGCAAGATCTCATCCTAATAAAGTAAACTGTGGCCATCACCGTCATCACCGTGTTATTCCCGCCGCTCGTAATGAAAAACAAAGTTTGTTGTTGTTTGGGTAGTTGAAATCTAATCGGTTAGCTAAATGAATTTTGTGGGAAAAATCAGAACAAACGAGCTTGGAAATATTGTGAAGAAAGATAGACGGGAAAGGATTATGTGAAATGATTTATTGCATTTACTGTTATAAATGTGATATTACTTGATTTTCGTTTCATTTTCTTGTCGAACAAGTTCAGTTATCAAATGTCCTTCTTTATTTATTGGTGGTTGGTTGTTTGCAGAAAATTTTTACAACGATTACATAACGTTTAGACCGTACAAAATAGCTAGTGACGATGTCAAAAGGTTTCCGCATATATATATATATATATATATATATATATATATATATATATATATATATATATATATATGTATATTTTATATATTTTTGTTCTGCACGGCGTTTCGATTCGGTTCGTGTCGGGTCGCGGATAATTCTCCTTTTACCATAAAAACTATACGTATGGAACTGTGTTGCGGTCCTCATGCAGTGGACATCAATCAGTCCATGCAGTTCTTGTTTCTTTGTATAGTAATTTTTTGCCTTCCAGCTATCCTCTCTTTACCATTTTAAAATTTCGAATTCAGTGAATTCTAATAGATTTGTGAAGCAGATGTTTGTTTTTCGATATCAGTTATTGTTTTTGAGTATTTGCTCACCACTCGTTACATTTTTTGCTCTTTTAAAAATTTGCGGTGTGTTCCCATTGAAGAGAGTGCGTGCCAAAAGTTGACTGGGACAAAAACTTTTGCAGTCATTATCTGGGACTAATAACAGGCCAACTTGTTGTCCTTTTGGTAAAAGGCTTGTTCAATTCATGAACCGGTCGATACTGAAGGTTTCTGACAATGTAAGTTGTCGAAAATTATTTGCGGATAAGAATCTTTTCTCCTTATCGGGAAATTCATCTGAATGAAATGTAGGACAGATGTGAGTGTTGTTGCGGCGCTACTATTTACTGTGGTAATAATTTAACTGTTAGCGTTGCCGTTGCTGTCACTACAAGTATCGTTCGATTAGTGATCTCATTATAACTTATTCTTGTTTTACGGCAATTAGAATAGAAGCGGCTTACTTGTTACCCTCTCTCTGTAACTACCCATGTATCGGAAGAGATGTAAATCATATTAACTCGTACGCTCACGGAATTTGGAACATCCACATTCACTTCATCGCAAATGTAATAAATCGATTGGTGAAGGTTTTGCTGAAATGATCCGGCGCTAAGCACTTTACTGTCCTTGAAATTCTCTTTGTTTATCTGCGCTTTGCATGCATTCATAACAGTGAAGTGAATATCAAACATAATTTGAATAAAGGTGCAAGAAGGAAGGTTGTAGTTGACACAAATTTTCTGACTTCTGTATCAGTTTTATAACGTAATTACACAAAGTAAAAAATTCATTTAATCTGAATGGAATATCAAACTGAATGTGAATTGATCGACTTTAATTTAACAAATGCTGTAACTCCAAATTTAACCATTGTTGTGAAGCTTAGCATATTTCTTACTCTCTGGCACTACAAATAAATTTTCGGAACTTAACCATTATCTAACTGTCAGACAGGTAGAGGGGGGTCTCGTTCAATCGTAGCAGAAGGCGAAAAAATACGATGAGGGAAAAGTTGACACTGATGAACAAGCAATTTTCGGAGAGAGGAAGATGTATGTTGCGTCACCAGCTTAATCAAATGGTAAAGAGGGCGGGCAGGATAATAAGAGTAATTAAAAGGAAATGCCAATTGCGAATGGGTTTTCCGTCATATGCCTGCCCATAGGCTTACATGAATTTTGATGTTTTTTCAAAGTTGGCATGCTCAAGTTTTCACGTAATCTTTAACTATGCAATAAGAAAGAAAATTTGTGGATGAAAACTGAGATATTCTGAAATTAATTAAAAGAATTAAATGAAGTGAATTGTTCAAATGCACACTGGAACAGTTCAGTAAGTTTAAATTTCTTGCTAACCGATGAAAATAGTTTTAATGACGAAAAAATCAAGCCACTTTGAAATAAGGAGAAGGAGGGAAGGGAGAAGCGCACGACTGACTGACTAGAAGATGCAAGGGATCTGTGGAACTGATAAGGTTGCTAGTGGAAGATTGTTATCAAATTATCACTGAAGGATGGATAGTGTCAAGTGTTCATGGTGGCGGAGCTAGAGGCAGGGGGCGGGGGCGGGAGGAGCGTAACGCTGCCGTTTGTTTACAGTTCGTTATCCCCGGTGGTTTAGCTATGTTTCATTTATTCAACACTTGTAATGCAATAATAGCAACGAATCGATAACGATCCTGCCACACCCTGTTATTTGTGTCATATCCCCCCCCTCTCTCTCTCTCTCTCTCTCTCTCTCTCTCTTTCTCCCTCTCAGAGATTAGGTCTTTGTTATCGAAATGATGACATTATTTCACGTAATTTGGTTTCCGATATGATAAACTGCAAATGGCAGTGTGATAAGAGGCAGCAAGATGCAGTCATCTGGCGTACCAAATGATAAGGTGAAAGTTGTTGACAGACAACTAAGTGGCTTGCGTCTCATACTGACAGTTCAAGCATACTACAATTACGGTTGGATGATAAATAAGCGAACAACGAAGGCTTACATGCTGACCGCATCCACTCACTAAGTGTGGGGGAAATCAAGCAGAATGACTACTGGCGGCTCACTTTAGGTCCGATAGTTCGGTTCTCTCCAACGTTTCATTCCTGTCGTCCGAGACACGTTGGCGCATTCATTCTATTACGAAATTCAATTTAATCGATTAATTCAACAGAATTTGAGGAAGCATTAAGCACAGCCGCGCGGAAATCTCCACTTCCCAGTTTTTTGCCCTCCACTTCTGCACCAATGCTTGCTTCTCCGTCTTTCACCTCCAATTTCGAAATTAATGAAATTAATTGTTGTATGATCATCGATTACGCTGCAACCATACCATATCTCCGTCCGCTCCGCCGACCACCCCTCCGCCGGCCGGTTCATCTTTCCCTTGCGTGCGTGTGCGTGTGTCAGCAGCATCGACAGCAGTCACTGCGCTGTTTGATAATAATAATAGTGATGGGCGGTGGTTTCCGAAATGATGACAATTTATGCTTCCGCAACAGTCACCAAGGTCTCTCCTCTCCCTTTCTACCTCCTCCCCCATGCGTCATCCACCTACTGCTACTCCCGATTTACCGATCAGGTCCCATCTACCGGTCTTTCTCCCCTCCCCCCTCCTCTTTCCCTTTCTACTTCTCAACAATTTCATTTCACATTCGCGTCCTTCTACCGACAACC
This sequence comes from Litomosoides sigmodontis, assembly GCA_963070105.1. NCBI lineage: Eukaryota > Metazoa > Nematoda > Chromadorea > Rhabditida > Onchocercidae > Litomosoides > Litomosoides sigmodontis. Next base: position 394,999 of record OY718803.1, on the reverse strand, counting down.
TAGTACGGCGCGAGGCGGGGTAATGCATTGTTTACCTCCTCGTACAGCCCTCCCTGCGCCCCTCTAATCCGTCCCCTCATTCTCCCTCAGCCCCGTCGACAATTACGACGACGGAAGGGAAGGAAGGGCTGAAATAGCTGTAACTGTTGTAGTAACTTGTATGGACCTCCTCTCCTCTTCTCCCGCTCTGCCCGCTTCCTAGCACGGAATGTAGCAGCCTTCTCAAAATTCAATTGAGGGAAATAATTTGCATATCACCCCATCTTTTCTCTTCCTTCTATCTTCACCTTTTTCAACAACCCTCTTCTCCCTGTCTCCTTCCACCGCAATACTGTTTGCAGAATAATCGTTACTCTTGCTGTTCAGAATATTCAAAGAACTTGCGGTTACTTTCCTCTTCAATTTCACGTGAATTTTTTAAATCTCACACAAAGCTCTCCCTTTCAGTGTAAGATGATAGTTACAGGCAGGGCGGAATACTTAACGTGAGATTCGTCTGTCAAGAAGGAAAATTAAATGCTAGCGACGAATGTGTAGGAGTTACGTGAATAGAAAGTAATATCACGTTGAACTCATCTTATCTCTCTAGCTGTTACATCGACTTCCTCGTCTGTCAATGGATGAAGAAAGAATACGGTCCCACTTCCCTCGTCATTCACTTTCACCTTGTTCCGTGAGGAGGTAACAGATAAGTAATAATAATAAATAATAATAATTAATAATAATAATAATAATAATAATAATAATTAGTAATAATAATGACAATAATAATAGTAATAATAAGCTGAATATTTTTGCTTCCTTATTGCTCGTTGAGACAGATGCTGGGCAGTCGAGAAGACATTTTTTTCCTTTTTCTTTTTCTTTCTCAAATAAAAATCATTTCTGCGTTTTCCCATGTCTCTCACGCTTTTCACGTCACAGTCTATTTGCTGTCGATGAAATCAACGCTAGCAAATGTGTTTTGTCTGATAAGAAGGACGAAGTGGAGGAGAAGAGGAAAAGCTTTTCGTTCGTTCTTTAAATAATTCTTCATTTCGTTCCCATTTTAGATCTCAACCGTATGGATATCGTTCGTAGCCTTTTACGGGCGATCACACCGTCACCTGACGGTGATACGGCTGATCGTATTAATTACTGCTTCTCTGCTGTTATTTTAGTGATTCTATCAGCATTCATTTCCGGATGGAGGTTAGACTTTTTATTAGCTGATAAAGACAAGAAAATTGGATTAAAAAAATTGGATTAAGCAATTTGTAATTTCGAAAGTTTAGATGATATAATGCGAAGTTTTTTTCGTTGAAAAAGCTAAGTGAAAAAAGGGGAAGCTTTGAAATTTTTGACTGAAAAAGACGAAAAAAACAAAATAGGAATGCGAGAAGGAACAGTTCCCACCTGCGGAATGGATCTTTTTTCGCAAAAAAGAAGTTTGACTTGCAACGTTCCATCTTTCCATTCAAAGATCATTGCCTTCCAGTGGTCAGTAAATTGCCGATGAAGATTAGCTCAAATAGCGCCTTTCGCCCTAAGAAATTAGCTAAAAAAACAGTGCTGAATACTCAAGCAAACAGTGTTTTTTATTGCAATACGCTAATTTGTGCGTCATTTGATAGGAATGCGCTTGCGTTTTATGGATTGCGAAAAATATGCAAATTAAGGGAAAGTGGTTAGGAATAAAAAAGAAATTAAAAAAATATCCATTCGTATTTCATTCCTTTAAATAAAATCGTTAAAATACAAAAATTTTATGGTTTGTTGGAATTTTATATATTTTGATGTTTTGAATAGCTCAAGCTATTCACTTAAACATTTTGATTTTTAATGTGAAAACTTTGAGTGGTCCAGGTTTAAGATGAAGGGAAGAGAGCTTTAGCGTGATATGAATCAAATTTAACTTTAAATTTAAATTCGGTTAGCAGCATACTTTTATTTAGCGTTACTTAGTAATTAGCGCCTCCTTATCATGTACGTTTTATTTCCTTCGCTAAAAGAAAAAATGAAAATTATATTTTTCAATTTACAGTACCACTGGAGGGTGTGAAACAGATTTGGCCTTAAAGATTTCTAGTTGCGTATTGTATTTCATCCATCCCCGTTTCCTGTTGTCAGCATACTTCTAAATTGACCTTTGACCCAAGCAGTTTGTTTAAATATGGGGGAGCGAATCGCTTAGGAAAGTATCATATCGATAACTTCGCTTTTTTCTATCATTAAATCAGTTATTATGTTGTGTCTAATGTAACCTTCAATCTTCCGCAATTATCGCTTCGAAATTTTTGTCAAACTTTTGAAATTTCATTTTCCAATCCTTTTTTTAAATTTTTTTAATCTTTTTAAAAATTTTTTTTAACATTTTCTAATTTTTTTTAAATATCTTTTCTAAAAATCAAAAAAAATTTTTCCAAAAATCATTTCTAGAAATAAATACATTTCATAAGCATATATTTGTTTGTCCACGTATTTTTCTAATATTTTTGACTTGAAATATTTTCAGTGTTGTTCATTTATTTCAGCTTCGTTGGTTCACCAATACAATGTTGGTTTCCAGCTTACTACCGTGGTACCTTATCATTCCTTTCTTCATTTGACTAATAATTACTGCTTTCAATTTGTAGTCTAATTTGTGACCGCTTATTTAAAAATAAACTGATAAATTCGTCTCCTTTTAGTAGTCGTTCGCTTCTATATTTCATTAACCAATTGTCCTTTGAGAAAAAATAAATACATTTCATATATTACTCCTACTCCTGATAATGTTATGCTGTTATTACTTCAAGACGAATTATACCTACAGTAGTATGACGTTGTTGGTTTTGTTTTGACCACTTCATTAATTAAAGTATTAGCTTACAAGCAAACGTCAAAATCAGTAGAGATTTCTCTATCAGGAAATCTCAATTGTTCTATCATTTAATGTACGTCGTCTTCCAGGTTGGTGGATGGAATACGCATTGGATTACTGTTACATACAAAATACTTATTTCGTACCGTTCACTGATATTGTTCCGGATAATTACTGGGATATTGCGGAGCATGTAATTCCTATACCAAAAAATATCACAGAACGTGAAGATCGGCTGATTGGTTAGTAGCACTGCATTTGAATAATACGTTATTCCGCTGAGTGGAGAGAAATTTAACCCTAAATTAAGGTTATATAAATTGCTGAGGGGGGAACCGTGTTCTTTCCCTTTCTCTCTCTTTGCTAATATTGTGCAATAAAAGAATTATTATTGTGAGGAAAAGGATGAGAAATTGATAAGTGAGAAGTAATAGGTTAGAATTCAATTTGAGAGCGAATAAGTAAATCAAATAAGGTAGTCGGTAAGAACAAACAAGTATAATTGAATTTGGCAAAAATTGAGCATTCAATGCTGCCTGTGCGAAAAGCAATGATTCGGTTGTAAGTGGAAAATTTATAAATTCTGTAAATAAATTCTTGGAATTATTAATACTGTTGTGCGTATTATAACAAATTACGAAAGTGATTTTTTCTTGAATAAAAGAAGGAATTATGAGAATTAGACTTGTAAGTATCAAGGCTATTTGCCTATGAAAATTTCAGGTTATTACCAATGGGTACCATTCATCCTTGCTATTCAAGCTATACTATTCTATCTACCGGTTGTTATGTGGCGTACGCTGTATTCCACCGCAGGTAATTAATTTATTCTCCGCTTCACCTCAATTATTTTTAATTGATCTTTTCTCTCTTTTGGTTACAACACTAACTAGACGCAGGACATTAATTAGAGTTGCTCTTAATGTGATAGACAATAAAAGAAAGCACTAACTCATTAATGATCTGAAGCAAACTACTCTTAGTTGATGTGACATATATTCTTTTGAACTTTCAAACATTCACTGTGCCACTAACACTGTAGTACAACTAGCACAGTAAATTGTACCGTTTTTAACGAATGAAACCACTTGAAAGCTATAATTATAGGTATAAAAGTGGGTGTAATTTGTGATACATGTAGCATTCGATCAAATATGGTCGCCCGAGATCGATTAAAAAATTTGGAAAAAGTTGCGTCATTTTTGGCGTACGAACGAGACGTGCATTCGGCATTCGATGATAGAATACATCGTCATTTGTCGTCTGGTCATTTTCTTATCAGAGCATATTTGGTTCGTCGCTGTTTGCTGATTAGAAATTGAGTGGGATAGCAATATACATCAGATATGGCATATTTTATAAAGCCGAAATTAAGTTCATCATTTCTTGTTGATATGAAAGCCATTGAAATAAATGCCGAGTTGTCATTTACAGTTCATGAAATTCCTGTATGCTTTAAACGCACTACTGCAATTTTGGATTATCAAGAAACTTCTGGGCGTGGAAAGCATTTGGTGGGGCGCTCAGGTGTTCGATGACCTAATTCATGGTTTGGAATGGCCGAAAACCGGCAATTTCCCACGTGTTACATTATGCGATTTCTCAGTATGCTGTTTTTTGAAGTTGAAATTTAAATTTCAGCAACGTTCAATTCCCTCAACTTTTAATTTCAGTGTGCTATTATTATCAAAATCATAAATTGATGCAAACTATTACTCACTTTTTTCTCCAATTTTTTTCTGGCTTAATTACTTAATTAATCGAGCAACATATTTAACCAGCTGAGAGAATAGATTAAATGATAAACGTGTATCTTCAGGTACGTGTACTTGGTAATCTCCACCGTCATACGGTGCAGTGTGTCCTAATGATTAATATGTTTAATGAAAAAATATTTTTGTTTTTATGGTTTTGGTTGCTTATCATTTCAACTGTCAGGTTAGTTGTTGTTTGACCAATCACACGTTAATTGATATTGTCATTCTTATCAACTCATATCAGTAAGTACTCTATAGGAGACATTAAGATAAGACGGCTTTTTGCTGTGAAGTGACGAAGAAGTGAGTGACGTAAATTTTCTAAATGTTTTTCCATTTGTAGCAATAAAGCATTAAAATATTTAATGAAACAAATCGTTTTTCTTCCAGCATCACAAGCTTTTTACAATGGCTGTTTGCAAGCCTTACGAATAGTACTGGACAAGAAATGATTGGCATCTATCTTGAAAAGGTTTTTTTCATTTTAATTTAATCACATCTGTCACTCGTAACGCTTATTACATCGGCTAGCTTCATTCTACTTGTCGTATAAGCTAAAAGTTTCAGATCAATCCAGCGATTGCTCACACAACACGTCGTCGTGCTTTAATTGATGAATTTGTTGTTGAAAAACTTCGTCCAGATGGTGTATTTCTGTTGCAATTAGTAAAAGCTAATTCAGGTGATATTGTCACCTGTGAACTAATTTCAACGCTTTGGCAACGCTTTATTGCAAATCGGGTAAATCCGCCACCGTACACAGAACCACTGTTGTCCGGTAAAGGGAAGATTTCAGCACACGAAAGCGGATTATAGCAGCAATTCATTTATCTCCTGTGCTTCAAATATCATATTTATCACATTTTGCTCCAATTGTTCGGCGAGAGGGAAAGGGGTCTGGATACACAGAGGGAAGAAAAGTGTATTCGATTCCGGAAAACTGCGTCGTCATTCCTACAAACCCAAATATTACTGATTGTTCAAATTATCATATATGTTTTCATGTCAGCACTTTCAAAGCATAATTAGTTGAAATTGAATGTCTAGTTTCATTTCACATTGTACTAGGTAATAAGGCATGCTAGGAATATAATTGAAATCTTACTTGCTCTCACTCATTCTGAATTAGTTTGTTGCAAACTGAATTTTGGAATTTATTAATGTAAAAGAAGGAGGGAAATAAGGGAGTGAAAGAATGAGTGGCTGTGATTGATTTAACTATAGAAATACATTTTTCTACCGTTTGTTGTTTGTATTATGTCGTAAATTTTTACCGGAAATTTAGCCGTTGTTCTGGTTTTTTTAGTTAATTAAATTGCTCATCAAATATTGTTTTATCAGCGATGAATTATGGATAAAAAATTATCATCCTAACCTGCCAGTTATCATTTTTTTCGTACAAATGACGTGTTGTTATTAGAATACACACAGAAAATACCTCTCTTTTTCTCTTTCTTCTGCTTTTCATCTCTCTTTCCCTCTCTCTCCCTCTCTCTCTCTTTTTATGATTTTTCATTCAGTGTCCGTCTGGTAGGACGTGAGGAAAGAACCCTTCGTGAGCATAATAATTTCATATATTTCCTCTTTCAAATATTTCATTTCAGTTCACATATCCTGTTCGCAAATATAAAAATATCAGTTGTTGGCGGAGGGTTAGTACTTATTGCTTCTGAAGGGAAAAAGCTTTTAGCAAAATGCAACGTAATGCTTTTGTAATAAGCGACGGAGAAGGATGGTGGAAAAATTCAACTTTTATTTTCATACAAATCACTTATTCTCTTGAAGTTTTTGCGATTAAATTTAAAATTTCTATTTTATTATGCTAATTCAGCGTGTAATACTAACTATATTCATACGTATTCGTTCTCATCTATTCCTCCGTTCTTCGCAGTTTTAGCATTCATTTTAATTTTCGTAAATTGCATGAATTTAACATTTTGTATCAGAATTTTTAGATGTGTTCAACCACATAATATCCATCAAACAGTGAACGCATTCTCCCTCGCCTAAGTGAAATTTTATCGAATTCCCTGGGAAAGGTATTGCTATTTGGCGAATAGTTAAAAATCGAACATGTGAATTTCATTTTAGCTAACTGCGTGTTCCCATCTCTTTCTTCACATCAATGATTCGTTCTTGATTTACAAAATAGCTTCTTTTTCATCTTTTCCATTCTATTGGCTACTCTTTCCTCATTCTTTTTTTCGTTGAAAATCTTCCATTCTTTAAAGTAATTCACATGTCAAATTAGAAATTCGAAATCTCGCGTCGCTTCTTGTAACGACAGTAAACCCATTCACGTAGAAAAAAAATTGTTTCCGTAATATATCTTATGAATTTAAAAATTAGAAAAAATCCTAATCCTCACTTGTTAACCATATAAGGAATGGTAGTCGAAATTGATTAATAAGAAATGGAAGATAATGGAATTAATAAACTTTATACTTTTCAAACGGATTTCATCAACACGAGCAATCGTTCAAACAAAAGAACGACGATTGTTATTTTTAGGAGAGAGTGAGAAGAATCTTTAATTTTCTTTTTCAATAGTTTCAACTTATCGAAGTGATGAATCTCTTGGTTGGATCACTTCAGCCTTGCACTGCAACAATCTCAGATTGTTTTGAAGTTTTAATTCAGACTAAATCAGTGGGTTTATGTGTCATGCAAATGCCAGCTGCATTTTCTTTTCTCTTTTTCCAATTTGAAAACCGTGTGTTACTGCACACGGATGACTGTTGATTTCTACATCACATCAGCAAGGATAGTATATGTTTTCTCCTCATCAACAATGTTAGATTTAAACTGATTGAAGCGTTCGAAATTCATTTCGCATTTTTAAATTTCTAATTTCCCTACCACCTCACTTCAATGAGAAATTAATAAATTACTTACATACTTGAATTCAGTGTTCTCTATGAGTCAGAAATTTCTATTGGAAGACATTTGTTTGTTCTCATACCAAATCCCTTGTTTCTTTAGCATGTAAATATTTAAAGTTATTTTAAACGAAATAACTAAGATGTCTTGGATTACTTCACTATCTCTCCATAGCAAGAGGGGTGTATCGACCTCCTCAGTTTTCGTCAACTTTTTTAACCCAAATATGTCCACCTATTCCTCTTTTTCCCCTTCCCTCTCCCCATTCTTTATTTGGTTGTATCTTTGTAAAGCAGTGGAAGAAGGCCTTCTGATTTGCTAAACGGGAAGATTTCAGAGAGGAAGGAAGGCAGGAGAGAGAGACAGGGCGAAAGAGACAAAGAGAGAGAGAGAGAGAGAGAGAGAGAGAGAGGGAAATGTTGTGAACAGTCGCATTTGCAAATACATCATAAGTCAGTGTGGGAAGAGGGAAAAGTTGTTGAAATACCTGATTGCTTGCTCAAGTAATATCAGTCGTTCATCCGTTTTCTGAAAATTACGATTTCAGACAAAATTTTTCAAATTGTGCCGTAAACGAAGAAAAATCATAATTTGCTGATCATTTCTACCATTTCTCTCGCAAAACTGGCTATAATTGGAAGTTTAATTAATTAACTTTTCAGCAAATGAGTTCAGTCGTTCATCCAACTGTTTACCGATTTTATTGGATCAAATTCGTATTTCAATCGACTACGATTAAACGAAAATTATGTTCAGTTTCCCCTTTCACTTTCTTTTTGAATGGATGATAAGTTTTTATCCCATTAACTTGTCACATTTATCGATTACACTAATTACTTATTAATTAAAAAATTTGAAGATTCCGTCACTGAGTGCATTTATTTTACAATTTATTACGAAATGGCATGCGTTGCAGAGTGGGTGTGTGTATATGTATATATATGTGTATATATATATGTATGTGTGTGTGTGTGTGGAAAAAGTTCATTTCGATTATTAGAATTTTCGTTTTCACTTAAATTATGAAGGGCCACTGGAAATTGAACGATTGTAGATTGTGGTCTTCTAAAAGACGTACTTTTTGTAGATTCTTTGTTCTTTAATTTTCTATTTTCACATATGGTCGCTTAGCAGACAGGCGGATGGATATCCGATTTCGATCATTAACCGGATAATGATCGATAGGGAAGTGTAGGTGCTGATTTTGTGACCTTGATATGGGCAGAAATTGAAAATTCATAATCTTTTCGTAAAGTGACAAAGCAGAAGAAAGAATTGAATTCCACTTGAATTCTATCACTTACTAATGCCTTCCCTTAATGATTGCAGGCATTTCGATCGGAATTTATTCTATTTTCCAGTGATTTGAGGAAAGATTCTTTCAGAATTTATGTCTCTTTTTTTTCTTTTAGCAGGAAGGGAAGTGAGAGAGAGGGAGAGGAAAGGGGAGAAAGATATGAAAGATGTAAAGGAAAAAAAGTTTTGAAGTCCTGATTTCAGAGTAATAAGTGAGTTAGTTTCCCCTTCTCCCTCTCTGCAAGGAAGGTTACCAATTCATGTGAAATGAGTTCTTCAGAAGGAAGTACTTATCGCTATTATCAATGTAAATGGAAAAAGGTTCTCAAAGTAAAATTTTTCTTTTATTAAAATGCACTCATTGAGAATTCAGCATCTCAACGCTCGAAGCGATTTATTCATCGCATATCACTCATTCATTATGATATAGTGGTTTCGTCACTTTGACAAATCTACGTGTAAAGTAATGCGTACCGTAATATGCAACTATTTTTGCCGTCACACATCTCTGACGTAAGCGTAAGATTCTTTGTCGAACTGCCGTGAAGCGTCTACTATGAAATGCAGCTACCATGTTTGCTCATTTAATTTCTATATTTCAGAGGCATACGTCACTGAAATTTTAAATAGAAGAAGTGAATTTGCTTCAAAAATAAAAACGAACTGTTTTTTTAAGAAGCTTCGTATGATTGGTAGGTAACACATACTTTCCAACTACCACATTTCTGCGAAATCCTTCATATCGACTTGTTCGTTTTTTGAAAATTTTTAAGAAAACGATTTGATTATTTGGCAGCTGATTTTTTATTTTTTGGTGATATTTGGAAGCAAACAGTATTCGTTTCAAATTTCACTTCGTTGCAATATTGCTAATAATTGAATGTATGGTAAAATATGCGGTGAGTTTCGTCATCGTATTTCAGACGAATCAAAAGGGATGGAAATTGCGCATTAGGTTTTGTGGCGCAACTGGCTAACTTTAAGGTACCCAAAAGAAAATTCCACCCCTCTCTGTACGAGGCACTTCCATCGAGTTTTGACAAAAATGCTGCTTTAGTGCCTGAGCTGTTGCTACTCAGTTCAATTGTAGGCAATTTAAATTTCAATATTAATTAAAATTAGTTGATTCGTTACCATTTGGGTGATTCGTTCTCCTCACTGCCCTGTTATGTTTTCGCGAAATCAAATCCATTCTCTCTTTTTGCTGTGGAAATTGGAACAAAAATTGAAACTGACATTGCATTAATTGAGATTATTTGAATTCCTAAAAACACATCGCATCTGTGATTTTCAGTTTTTTTTCTTTGCTTGTTGCTTTTCTGCTTTTTTTCTCACAATGACGAAATATTGCATATGGACGCGACATCAGCGCTGTTCAATGTCAAATGCGCATCGCGTAATAGAATGAGAGAAAAACAAAAACGAAAAGAGTGGCAAGGAGGAAAGGAAACATTAGTATTTTACATTTATTCACCAAATCACCTACGCCTAATTAATCAGTTATACGTTATTTGTTAAATAGTACTTACTGCTCTCCAACGCATTTATATTTTAATGTCAAGAGAATGTGCGCGGTGTGACGTTGCAGCAAATTTTCACGTTTTTTTACATAAAGATTTTTCTGGAAGATTTTCAGGATGTTGTTTTTGGATGTATTCTTGAAGGGCCTGAAACCTCAGTTCGATGACGATGCCGTCGATCGGCTCAATTATTATTACACCCCTTTGCTACTTATTATTTTCGCATTGACACTTAGCGCCAAACAGTTCGTTTTTATTTTTGATGGTTACTAAATGTGTTGTGATTTAGAGAAGGCTTGAAGTCTTATGAGTGACTAGAGAAATCAACGGACCTAATTAATTAGCTTGTCCATTATTTCCAGTTTGCCGCTAAAAATTAAATGAAAAGTAATCGAAAAAGAAAAATGTGCAAATGAGTTTTTCATTTAATAAATTGTTAATTTGTATTACTGCCGCATTCAAATACATTTTAACTAGTTTCGAAACACTTTTAGATATGTTGGACAACCAATTCAGTGTTGGATTCCGGCTCAATTCACCGGTTTTTTTTGATATTGAATAGTTTTTAGTATTCATCGCAGTCCACTTATTGATTTAATCCCACATGCCATGTTCGTAATGCGGAAAACAAAAAGAAAACTCCGTTTTACTGAAATATTCCAATTTCCTCTCTCAAATCTTTTACAACAGAGTTATTCAAAGTTGAAAGAATTTTAGGTGCATGGGAACAATATAGCGAAAATTATTGCTTCATACAAAATACTTACTTCTTACCACTGAATCATTATATCCCACGTGATTTACAGGAACGTGAGGAGCGTGAAATTGGTATGCTTGTTCTCCTCAGTTCAATTATTTGACTCCTAAAAAATAATTTTCTGATAGCATTTTTTACTTTTGTTCTTTAAGAGATGTGCAAGTTTGTAAAATATAAAAACGAGAAAGGAATTCCATTTCCTTTTTTCGATTAATTTGTTAGAGTAATTTGTAGAGAGAATTGCTGAGATGAGTGTTGTCCCTTTCATCTCGACGGGTACCTTTCCTCGCAGCTTTTTTGCAATAATCAAAGTGGATGAGCCAATCGTTCCAATTTTATTTTAAGTAATTCTGTTTTAAATGCCTTTCCATTATCTGTTAGCTGTTGTGATGGCCTTTCGTCTAAAACTCCTTCATTCAACATTCCTTTTATTCATACTCTAATTTATGTACAAAATCTGCTTAATTCCCATATAGCATGCATGAGATTTGACTAATACGTATCTTGAATTCACTCATCTGATCAGTGGCATAGCCGATCGTTGCGTCATTCTACGCCATCATTTGTCGCCACTCTCTTCTGACACGTTATTTGTTGCTGGACGCTTTGATAATGTATTATTAGTATGAGCGCATTTCCGCAAGTGTGCGTCTTTCCACGTTTAGGCACTCATTGCTCGCGTCCTTTTTCGGGACGTTTACGAAATACTTTTATCAGAACAAAATTTTGCCTCCTTTCCACTGCATGGCAGTTATCTTCAGGTTACTACCAATGGGTGCCATTCATACTAGGCCTGCAGGGCATTTTATTTTATCTACCGTGCCTGATTTGGCAATTGCTCAATTGGCAGTCAGGTAAAGTTTTGCATCTTTTGATTAGAAAAATTTGCTCCTAAATAACTTTATCGAAATACTTCATCAACGAAATTAAGATTTCTCCATTAGAGTCTTTTTGCAAAGTTTATTTATTGAAAATTTCAATTATATGTTAAGGGAATAATACAGAATTCTGCTGCAGTTGGAATGTCGAAAAAATATTATTAGCTTCAATTCATTTCTAACTTAAAATAATGAATGTTGAAATTATATGGAGTGTTTATAATTCAGGTTTAAGTGTTTCCCAATCCAAAATCTCCTCTCTTTCATTTTTTTCTTTCAGGAATAGCTCTAAAGAGTATTGTGCTGATGTCTCAGGATGTAAACAATATGCAGTCCGATAAGCGGAAAGATTCAGTGACTGTCGTAGCTACGCACATTTACGACTCACTGAAAACACAACGAAATTTGATACGTAATAGTCCGATATCATTCCTTTTGCATAAGGTAGGATAAATAGTTTAATTTATGAGGAATTCGGAATCCCGTAGGATTGTTATAAGTTGAGGAAGTATTACATAGATTCGTCAATTCAATTTTACTCAAACTGAGGGAGAAGTTTTCAAACCATATTTTAATTTGAAATTGTGATTTTAATTGAATTTTAGGGAGCGTATCTAACGATATTGTACATTTCGGTGAAATTTATCTATCTTTTGCAAGCTATTACGCAGTTTGTCTTATTAAATAATTTCCTTGGCACCGACTATACATTTTGGGGTTTCGAAATCCTTCGTGATTTGGCAAATGGCCGCGAATGGCAAGAATCAGGACATTTTCCAAGGTTTAATTTATTTAATTTTTTTAAATAGAAATTCGAGTGCGATATGAAATTCTATAAATAAAACGAGTGGATTAAAGCTTTGGTATTCAATTTGGATTGTTCAAAACTTAGCGCTGTAATTTTTCATGAAAAGTGTATAATAACAGTCTTTTTACAGGGTGACCATGTGTGATTTTGATGTTCGCGTGCTGGGCAACAAGCATAGGCACACTGTTCAGTGTGTTCTGATGATTAATATGCTCAATGAAAAAGTTTGTTTCTGGTTTAGTCATATGAAATTCATTTAAACGTACTCGTTGGAATTGATTTAGGAAAGAGTTAACCATAAAACGAATGTCAGCCTCAGTTTTACCTTTTAGGTACGTGGGGAGTGTGCAGTTATTTCGTGTTAAGCCGTGCCCTATCATTTGTTGCATATTTTTGCATCGTTTAAAATTCCACTGTAAAAAGCAAAGCTATAGGACGAAGAAATTTCATGGGAGTTTACCGAGTCTGAAGAACAAAATCGAGTGATTGTGAATTAGGCGGTGAATAGAAATTATCTGTTTTTAGGTTTATTTGTTTCTGTGGTGGTGGATACTTTTAGTGATCATATCGACAATAGCTTCCTTAATATATTGGTACTGTATGTCTTTCATTGGAACTCAACAATATTCGTTTATTGCTCAGTACCTAGGTGTTTACGGACTTCTGGACGGACAAGGTTATCTATTCTATGCAATTTATGATGTTATATATTTCATAATTTAATTAGCCTGAGGGCTTAATTCCAAATGTTCTGCTTTTACTTAAATTGTTTGCTACACTCTTATATCAGCGAATTCTCATCGCAAATATTGCAAAATAGAAGTCGGACAAGGAAAAATGTTTTGAAAGTTTAAGAAATTGGTCAAGACAAGCTCAATTCTCCTCTGCCTTGCCGTAGCGTACTTTTTCCAATCATTTTTGAAGGCTTTCATTAGGATAGCCGTGAGGAGCGATAACTGCAGAATCTGCAAAATTTGTTGTAAAATCATTTTCGGTCCTTTTTACCTTCTTTTCAAATTTTTATGACATTTAGGTAACATTCAATTATAAGATCAGTGCTGTAGAAGGAAATTTAAACTAATGATAACAATAGGTTTTAAATTTGGTAATCAGTTTGTATCAGTGATTATGAAATACATTCCTCGGTCCACCAAATCCCATCAATTATTTCCATTTCTTCAATTAAATTAATAACAATTATGTCACTTACAATTCGGTGATAACAAGAATAGCAATATAATAGCAAATTCCTTTCATTCTTACTTCATCTGTCCTCTTCTGAAATTAAGAAAATTTAATTGCTTAGGATTGCGTTGAACCGGTTTTTAACCCTTCATATCCCGAAATCAGCGAAATGTACTATAAATTCCATTAATTTGCTATTTGCAATGCGACAGAATTATCATTTCGCCGTTTAAGATTTTAACGCATTTATAATTCCGTTTAATTGAATTAAAATATGAATTAATTGTTGAAATTATAGCACATAATGTTTTGGAACATTTTGTCAGTCGGTGCTTGCGAAAGGATGGCATTTTCATCCTGCGAATTATAGCAGCAAATGCGGGAGATTTAATCACAACAGATATTGTGGCAGCTTTATGGAAGAATTATCTTGATGATGAAAAGAAACGCACCATTTTATCACCATCACCGCCACCGCCACCAGCGCTAACTGATCCCGTAACATCGAAGTTGGATGACGTTGATGCTGGTGAGAGTTTTCGTGAAGAGTTTTATCACTGATTATTAATTACTAAATGAATAATAAGAAATGTCAACGTTAGAAGCGTACTTTGTTACAGTAGTGAATATTTCATGTTTTATTGATTTTGCTTTGTCGGACAAACTATTTCAGTGAAAGTAGAAAGGGGAATAACTTTTGAAATGAATTTATATTTGATTGATTATAATTTGTAGAGTATAGGACAACTACCACTGCCGCAATTTTTCTGGCTCTTCACAAGCTTTATGCATTTACCCAAAGAGGTGTTGAGCTGTTCCGTTTCTAAAATTTTAGCTGATAAATTAGCGATAATAGGAAATTCACTGATAAAAGTAACACTCATAAAGGTGGTAAAAAATCAATAAGAAGGATTGAATAAGTGAGAAATGGAATGCTTTCTTCCATGTTCTCCTTATATGAGAAGCAGGGTGTTTGGAAGAACGTTTGTTCGTTCTTTGCTGTTTTACCTCCAATAACTTCTGTGCTTTATTTTCAGCAACCCCCCCCCCCCCCCTCCTTCACTTACCTATGCAAACAAGCAAATATTTGTATTGTAACCAACAAAATTGCATAATTAATTGCTTGAAAGCGGAAAGAACTTGAGATTATTTCAGTAAGAAATATTTCTTTGGTTTCCATTTCTTTATATTTAAAACTTTTGCTAATAAGAAAAATACATTTTCTTTAATACCGATCTTTTTTCAAATTTCCATTAATCACTGTTTATTATAATACTTCGGTAGCTTTACGTTTATCTGTTCGCCTTTGCGTTGTTATTGTTTTGAATAATTTTCTTTTTACACTGATAACTTGAATCCATCTCGCATAATTTTGAAGTTCAAAAATAAAAAGTGTACCTGTTGCTTCCAACCATTGTTCAAGTAATTCCGTCACGATATTACCATACAGGAAAGAAGGAATGAAAATAGCAATAACTAAAGCGAAGCAAAATTTCAATAACTTTCAAATATAACATTTTCATAATTATAATAATTTTCATAGTCCTCCGTATGATTTGCTCAGCTACACTGTTGATGTTTATATAAGTGCTAATTTAAAGTGCATTAATGTTGCTCACTTATACGACACTGTATAACAACAAACAAAATTCATGAATTTCATCGAATATGTTGGATTCAGTACATTGGAATTATTAAATGCATTGAATTCAGTGTACTGTTAAACTTAGAATAACAATAAGGAGAAAGACAAAAGAAAAAGGAAGGCAATATTTCAAACAGAGATAAGGAAAAATAATTAGAAATCGTGACGTTTCAGTATTATCGTTTGTTGCGAGTCCTTCGCCATTTTTTGAAGTTCTTCTTCGCCAACGATATACCACGTACATAACTCTTTTTCATCTTCAAACGCCGGTAGTTTTCATTTTTTCCTCTAATTTTTTTCTTCAAACATTCTTTTTCATCTAGGAATGGCTGTTGTTTTTCTTCAGCACACGTGCTACTTTCCTGTGAATCATGGTTCAAACTTTTTTTATTTTCATCATCATTAGCGAGTTCAAATGAATTGCTTGAACTAACACTTTTCTGAAAAGAATAGGAGTTACGAACTCATTTTTTCTCGAATATATAAAACGGGAACATGCATGTGCAAACAACGTCAGAAAAAGAAAAAGTAGGCTTAAAAACTTAACTGTTGAAATTAAGACTACCTTTTCATTGTCAATATCATTAACTGAACCCAATAAACTGCTTAAACGGGAACAAACGATTGGTTGCGATAACAACAACGGTTTTTGTGGCGATAATAAGATTTCATTATATGATGAAGGATGCTTCCGCGGAGAACGACGCAATATCTTTTCATCAGGTTGTACTGTATATGTAAGCGTTGCAAGGCAGTAAAATTAAACTCAATTGCCACTGCGTTTTAGAAAAAAAAAGGAAAGAAAAATTGGAATTTGGTGTCATTTTTAGATATTTTTAACTCGTTTGTAAGTTGTATTATAAAATACAAATCTTTTACATATTTTATACTTCGATAAAGTACAGTAAATCATATTTCGGAACATAGATAAGTGCTTTTTCTTCCTAGTCAAAACGAGTGTATAGAATAAAACTCAGTTTCTGCACATTGAAAAAATAAATCAAACAAAAGCTAAGTTAATTAATGAATCATGAAAACAATAAACTTACGCGGCGCAATATCTGCAGCAGGTTCATTTTCTGGCATTACAAAACTCGCAGATTGCTGAAAAAGGTTTTTTTTTTGCATAGAACCATTTATAACCCAGTAATTTTACTTGAAAAAATCTGGTAAATAGTTTTTCAACTTGATTTGTAAAAAATTACCCCATCTACATTTTGATAGATTCCTGATTTGAACACGCTGGTTGGACTTCGACATACCGCCGGTTTGAAAGAGGAGCTAATTTTCCTGGGCGTTGGCGGACAAATCAATGATGACGAAGGGTGCTTTCGTGGCGACCGCCTTAATAACAGTAAATTCTCTAAAATACAATATGGTGAGCGATATCATTGCAATTTAAATCATAACCAAGAATCGATCTAATAAAATTCCAGCAACACAAATATTAATTTTCCAAAATAAATCGCTTACTTATTTGAGGATTACATAATGGCCTTATCCAGATTTTGAAGCTATAACTGGCTCTAAGATGACCATTACTCAGTGTTCAATGCTTCGGATTTTCTATTTTCAAAATATCTCAGATCATCCAAATTCATTTACTATATTTCGTTAAATTTAAACTAACCAGTTTGAAGCCGTATTTTACTCCCGGCAGCAACTGTGACATCAGCGTGGTGCTTCTCCAACACCGGCTGCAAATCTTCTTCAGAGTCGAAGAATGTATATAAATTAAGAGAAGAATATCGTAAATTAAATAAAAATTGTTTTGTCACACAAAGCAAACTCAAACAAAGCTTAGAGTTTATTTGCATTTATTCAGGAATTTGGCAGTGTTTTCGTTTTCTTTTTCTTTGAGGAAAATTTTGCTACCCCACCAACCATATTTTGCATCATATATTTCTAATTTCTTTTTCAAGGGTTGATGATAGGGTTTCACATGATTCGAGTAACGTGATCTTTCTGTTTTAAAGCACCTCGAACATAGAGTTCAGTCATGTTGTTCCAGAAAGAAGCACCAAAACCGGGCCTACTTGCGATATGATTGGCCTACAGGATTGCCATCTCGCTTACTCATATGGCAGAGTGTTGAAAATATCACTATTTAGCTAAGTAAATCTAGTAATTCATTTCTTTGTAAGAGATCGCATTGTAATATGTCATTTCTTTGGTAAGTAATATGTCATTCTCATTTCCAGTGTAAATCACAAGTGATGGGGTATTCACGAAACAGTGCATGAGGGACTGTATCTTTAAATGGAAAAATTTTAAATAAATTTAAAATATATAACTAGTTACGAAAAAAATTGTGACACCTCAGGAAGGCAATCTCTTTCATCGAATGACCTTTTGAGTTTCACTTTCGGAATCGGTTTAGAAATTACTTTTTTCGACGGATGCAACTTGAAATATTCTTCTGAAACGCAATCATTTTCTAGAAACGAAAATAAAAACTATTCAAACCCCTAACTCGCACTCCCGATTTTGATTTCTGAATCACGTTGAAATAACAACTATCTTCAACAATTTTGATGGCATCAACACGTATTTGTTAACATTAAGATTCTAAATTACAAAGAGTTCTTTTGCCTGAGAATACGAAGAGTCTTGTAATTTAGAAAGAGAATTTACATATAAAAACGAGTAAGATGTGTTTTGTGACTGCGTCAAATTACCTTTGATATGTGATGGGGCAATCAATTCAATATCTTCCTTGGTGGGTGAGTGTCCATTAAGCTGCTTAAAAATTTGCAACCAATGTTGATAACGCTCTCCCATTTTAAAAATTTCACCTTCTTTCTTTCCACTGGAAGTACCAAGTTAATAGTGATAGGTTCTCTCAAAAGAACTTTGCACAGCTTCTCTTAATCTCTGAAAAACCAAGAAGCATAGCGAAAACTTTCAACATAATATTGATGATATTGATTTTTAGAAACTACAGCTAACTTAAATTTCAATTAGTCGGGATAAGATATTGACCAGCTACACGCTTTACGTTAATTGAAGCTTTAAAAAAAGCAACAACAATAACAAGTTCTCACTTTCAATAGCACTATTTTACGTAAAAATTTTACGAGCATAAAATATGAAAGAGGGTAATTTAGCTTTCAGCAAGAAAGGAGGAAGAAAGGAATGAGAGCGAGTAGTAAAGGGCAAGAAAAATCAGCTTTGGAACAGATAATCGGTGACCACTGAGCCCCAGAAGACTTAGCCTTTCGAAACGAGAAGCCTACTATTTTTAAATTCAGCGCTAAATTTTCCATGAAAATTTTCTTTCCCTCCTCAGTGCTGATGCTTCATCGCATGCAAACAAAATGCAACTTCTCCTTTTCATTTTGTTGCACTCGTGTGGGCGTTTGCTGGTAATTCATTTAATTTCAGTTAAGTGCTATGACTCATATTGGTGTAAGGAAGGGGTAGCGCAGGAAGGCACTGCGATGGCATCATTTTCTGCTGATAATCGGGACATCGCTTGCTATTTGGTGACAAAGCATTCGTGGAAAGGAAAGTTAGTAATTTCATGCCTATTTTGATGTGAAAAATGTCGTGACTTTCTTCTATTTGAAGGTAAAGAGGAGATTAAATGAATTGAGAGAGAGAGAGAGAAGTAACCTTATATATCGGTACATAAGTATTTATCTCTTGAGACAATATTTTCATACACTGTCTCTTCTATACATTTTATTTTATGTTAATTACAGATATAAAAGGATATTTTCAATCGGTACGCTTGCCATCACAACTTATAATCCATCAACACTTGAAGTAACAAATCAGGTTTATAATTTCTCTTAATTCTGATGACTTAAATATGCAAGCACAGTGGAGGGAGTACCGAAGCTGAATTAACTCGAATGAGTAAAAGAGTAATGAAAATATTGCGGAAAAGCTTACATTTGTATATGAACATTAATAATACTTCTGCAAGTTCGTAGTCTCATTCTGTCAGAGGAACCAGTATTTTTCCTTTTTTTTCGATTTTTAGTGGTTGTACGAGGATTTCATAACAATCAAGCCATTATCTCGTTCCCCTCAAGTTCAAGATGAATTTATCATCCAAATTCGTTCAAAGAGAAAAAATGATACGATGCGGTTTTCATCGGAATATACACAGGAAATTTTGTCAGAAACTCTTATGCACATGCCCAAATTCTCGGACACTGAGCCTGAAACGCGGGTAAAATTTCTCAAATTTTGTAATTGAATCAATATCCCAAGTCAATGTAATTAATTTCAAGTATTTTAACTGGTCAATCAAAATTTAACTTTGGCTTCATTTTGGATTTACTCAAACCGACAAAAAACGGTTTTAAATAACTCACAATTTTATCTTAATAATTTCATAGGATTTCACCGGCTATAAACATGATTGGTCGGATAACCATGTACCGGTTTTACTCCGACCAAGAAGTTGTTCACTGGAAAGGCTAAATAATAATGGTGAAGTGATTGCATCATACGCATACTGGCGTATGAAATCTATAGTCATAGTGAGTAGCTATGAATTTGATTTTCTTGCTGTAAGGAAGCTTTCTTCATGTTTTATTGATATATAATCTCTCTCTATTGTCAAAAATGTTTGATGAATTAAAAACGAAAGCAATTCTGGTAACAGAAACAAGTTTGGATTCCCTTTTTAGATGAAAGGATATCAAAATGGATTTGTTGTGGAAATGGATGAACAGCGTCGTCGGGTGTGTTGTTTTGTTTGTTCTATGATATTCAGTTTAATTTATACACCTATAAAAGTTTTATACCTCTAAACTTTTGTAACCCAATGAAAAATGTTATTTTTCAAGCTACTGATTTGGCTGGCTTGTGTAATCACTTCCTAAGATATCTTATTCGTCAGTTTCAGTATAGAAAATGACGTTTTGGTATGACAGGGTGAAATATAAAGATGTTCCTGGAACTTTAGACTGTCAAACTTATCCTTAAACTATGATTAGAAATAACAATAACTTTTTGTCAACTTTTGCAGCATCTGTTCGTCTGTGAACTGCTTGATGACATAATCTCAGTGATGCGACAAATGGCAGTAACCTATTTAGGGATTTCAATACCCATTGCTAAAGAAGGAATTACACTGGAACAATTTATGCTAACACGTTTGGGTCTGTGTAGGTCAGTTTATTTGATTCCTAATCAGTTTTTATTTTTGTTAATGGTCCAACTTACACTATTAATTGATCTCATTACTTTATGATATTTAATTTCTCTATATGCATGGCCCAGGAAAAATCTCGGTATTTTTACTTCTAAAAATCCAGAGTTTATGGAGAGCAAAGAAGAGGCAAAGATTTAATTTTGCGTACCCATTATTTTTATTTGAGTTAATATATTTTTACGTTGTATTAATGCATGAGTGATGATTTTTGGACGCGCTTTTAATTTGACAACTTTCATGAAAACTGCTCAAGTTTTTCTAATCATTAATGGTAAATAAATCAATTTTCAGCAGCGACGAACAGCTTACCTCATATGTTGAGTTTAAAGTTCAAAAATCTGCGCCGAGACAGTTTTCTCCTGTAAAACGATTACTGTGCTTAAGTAGCACATGCATTATTGAACGAGATCCGGCAAGTTATGCAGCAATTTGTGCGCGTTCATTAAAGACGGTTAGTTTAGTTTTCTTAAACTGGGAAGGTGGAGCAATGTTTAGTATATATCGAAAAGTTTCATTAAAAGTAGCTGACTTCGCTACTCGTTTTACTTTTCATAACCATAATTCGTTCATCATGAATAAATTTAATTTGTTTCTGCCTTTTTGTTTTTTGTGTATTTTAAGCTGTATATTTAACACTTGTATAGCTTCATAGCTTTTTATAGCTTCATAGAGAGTTAAACTTGGTACTTCTAGATCAACTCTCTGTTTGTCAAACTGTAAATATCGTTAATGGAATTTTAACTTTGTAAAATATATTGTTTCATCACTGAATTAAACATTTTTGCTCACGTTTAGATTGTCTTTGTGGTTCGTGACGAAGGAGATCCGCAAAGCTTTACGATTCAATATGATGAAGGTGATATACGGTCTTATACTTCTCCTGAACGGTACAATAATTTTCAATTTTGTTATTTAAGCATCTGCTGTTTTAGATTTCAGTGAATGGCGTTGAATAAGTACGAGATTTGAACTCGAAATATGTTGTACACTTAGTTTTCAGACCGTTGACAAATTAAAATTATTTTTTTTCAGGGATTTAATTTTGACATCACTAATTGATGGATCACGGGCTTCTGGAAACCAATGTTTATTTGTTACCTGTAGCAAATATGATCGTGCTTTACGAATTGTGCCATACAAATTTTTGCTGGATGAAGATGCGGAGTCACAGTGCATGAGACATGTTATTTCAGTGCCACGTCTGTTCCCTTTTTTGTTCATTTTCAACAGCCTGAAATGTTTTTCCCCTTTGTTACGGCCTTTTCAAGAAGAAAAAATCGAAACAAAAATGTGGTATAACGAACTTGGTTGTCCTGAAGTGTTAAAATAAATAGTTTTGCTGTCAGCAAAATTGTGAGTAGGTTAGTAAAATTAATGAAGATTATAAGATTTAATAATTTGGATTTTGAAGTTTTGACGGAATGGCTTAATTTTATTAAACTTTTTTTTAGCTGGTTTGAAAAGATTTGATTTAATTCGTCGCTTCAATGCCAATATACCGCATGGTGGACTTACATATACAGTATCGCAAGAGGTTCACAATTTTCTCTAAGTTACCATTGGAAAATGACAGGCATTTGTACTATTAAGAAGTGTATTATAGACATTTTTTATATTCATGATTATACAAGATGTTTTACAGGGATTTTTTACCGAAAATAAATCAAAAACAATTGTCGCTTGCTTGGAATCTGTGCTAATGGAAAATTTTGGTAATGAAATTAATAAATGCGAAGCACAGTTGCAATGTTTGCGTCGTCTGTTTGCATCGAAGAGTGGTTTCCAAGCATTCACCGCAGTGCCTGGGTAAGTGAATATAAGTCTTCATTTGGACGCATTTTTCCTAATGTTAAAATACCCATGCAGAAAGATGGGATGAGAGATAAAAACTTCAAGTTAAACTTGTTTTGAGGAGCATTTGTCATCGGCAGTTAGAAACTATACAAGAAAGATTTCCGATTATATTTTCATGTTAAGCGCGGTGAGTGCGTCTGTAACACTAATTTTGATCCGGAAATTATCATGTTAAAACTAGAGGGTATGATAGCTTTTGCGTTGAAGCGGATATGATGTGAGCACTAGAAAAACTAATTCAAGATAGTTACTTGTCCTATCTTTCAAGAAAAGTTTGCTGCTTGTTATTTCTGCAGTTATTTTTGTTAATTTGCCGAATTTTTAAAATGTGTTGCAGAGTTCGTGAAAAATTGGGTGATTTAGTAGTTCGTATGCTAAATATATCTAACGAATGTATTGATTATGCGACAGTTGAAATGCTTTGTTCACTAATGCAACCGATGCATTCGAATTACGAATTGAAGCTAGAGCAACTCAATAAACAATCTCTACTTGCAAACTCACAATTCGTGGAACATTTGTTGGATTTGGTCGTCAAACATACGGTGAAGAAATTCTATATGTTTAGATTCTTTTTCCTAAAAGATCTTCAGGAAAAACATTTCCTTTGTAGCAGCATTCTAATTAACGATGTTGGATATGAAGTCTTTAATTCAGTAAGCGTGCACTGAAATCGATTTTGTTTTTTTTTGAACTTAAATCGGTTTCTGTTTTAGAAAACTGCAGACATACGCAGTAAAACAATCACTGCACTAAATGATCAAAATGTTAATAGATTGAGAACTGAAGTTTTGCCATATTATAAAACTTCAGCACCTTTAAAAATTTTTCCAACTTCAAACTATTCAGTATTTAAAATTTGAATTCTAACACGAACAGAATTTTCAGGAACAGAAAACTGGTGCGCTTGTTATTGCTAGCATGCTTGATTTCCTGACATACGCTCTATGTGCACCTTATAGTGAGACAACATTGGGTGCTATATTCGATTTGTTGCTCGAAATGGTTGCTGAACGTGGACTAAGCTTTTATCGGCTTTTTCAATATCCATCGATGACAATTATTAAGGGCTAGTTTGTTGAAAATAGATAAGAACTTTAAATTATTTGAAATTTGAGCAGAATTATGGTAATGAATTGGAGAATTTGGTACAACCATAATGAATTGGAAGTATTTTCAAGAAATTTCAATTTCTGTTTAAGTCTGTGCTTTTTATTTTCTTTTTTAATATGATTTCTGTAGCAATTCAGTTATAACAAACTTATTTCACCTGTCATAACGATGTAGTCCGGTTTTCCAGGAGCGGGTATGGTGATGCGTGCTATCATCGAGGAGTCGACGACAGAGATTTCGAAGAAGATGCAAATGTTATCATTAACGGAAGGAGCATTTCTGGTGCATCTTCATATGGCTTTACTTACTGTTGGCTGCGATCTTCGAATCCTTGCAAATAAACAGCTTAGTGGACATCTACTTTCACTGTGGATTGCTGATAATAATGCTGCCGCTGATTTACTGTCAAGATGCTTGGTAAGATTTGCTATTTTAAAATGCAGTTATTATTGTGTGCACCATAAAACAATTTTAAATGAAAATTGGAAGTATTTGTTATGTTTTAATGATGTATTATACACTTTTAGCCCCGTGGATTACTGGATTATATGAATTCAGTGGAGAAACCAAATGTTATAGAAGTAGATTACCTATTAACACGGAATAATTTGGAAATGGCCCATGAAGAATCAAAGCAAAATCATCTTCTGGTAAGATTGTTAATTTAACTTTGAGAGTGAACGGTGAGTGTTGTTACATTTTTATTTCATGAAGTACTTTAATTATATTTTTCAGGAGCAAGTACAGCAAATGCAACTGCAATTAGAAGCAAAACTTGATCGATTGTTGCAGCATTGGAATTTTGATCATAAATTCCTCCAGAGAAAAGAGGTAGGAATTTTCTTGCCATTATTGATAATTTCAATATTACTCATTAAATTGAGGCATGTTTACATAGCACTGATTTCTCAAGATATGGAAATGTTACACTTTAATAATCTACTTCTGCAATAACGTAACTTCGCAGCGCTGCTGCTATGTGCCAAATGAAACACTACGTCAGGTTTTAAAAATATTTTAAATCGGATATTAAATTGATTTCGAGTCTTTAAGTTAATTGGATTGGTTTTACAGGATAAAATGCAGAAACCAATTATATTGCGTAAGAGACGACAGCGAGTAAAAAGTAGAGTGAATTGGAAGATGTTTTGCTTCCAGTTTGCTAAAGATCATTGTAAAGTAAGTATGTTCCTTGCTATTTGTTTCCAGTGACCTTTAGAAGTCAAATTTTTTTTTGGTGTGTTGTCTTTGCTGAAAATCGTGTGTTTGCATGTAATACTTATTACGAAATCACGAAATTAACACTATGTGAATTACGTCTCAATTTTTCTAAGGCTGATTTAATATGGAATGAAACAACACGAGAAGAATTTCGACGATCCATCGAAGATGAAATGAGAATTTTAGAACAGGAAAAAGAAATTGCACCTATGAATATTCCAATCTCATGGAATCATACCGAATTCCAGGTTTGTGTATTCTTATCAGCTTATTGTGCTTTATTGTCACAGGAAATATGTTGTTGGATTACTCGTATGATTCATTTCTATTCACACAGAAATCTATGTCGTTAAGATGCAAAACTTCAATTTCTGGTGCTTAGGTTCGATATCCGTCTTTGACCGATGAAGTTAAAATTGGTGATTATTATTTGAGAATCTTGTTGCAAGAGAATGACGCCACTGCTACACCGATACATAATGCGTCTGTTTCAAATATTTTCATAGAAGTTCCATTATTCATATTTTTTTTTGTGTTACAATAACTAGATGATGAATTGGTATGGGATTAATTTGGACGAATTAATAATGGGACTCGTAATTGCTGTCTTATGGTCGTGAATTAAAATTTTCCATAATTAGCTAAATTTCAAATTGGTTTTGGTTTTTAGAGGACACTTTTTTAATAGTGTTTATCATCGATTCCTGCTTTCGGCAAAAAGTGAAATGCGTTGCCTTTGCTTGAAAGCGATGGCTATAACATACGGACGTCATCATATCACCATTGGACCATTCATGGATTCCAAATACATTGTCAGTATGCTATCAAGGTGCTCCAATCCAGCTGAAAGAGATCATCTAGTACGTAAATTGCGAATTTCCAGAATTTTGTAGTAGACATTCTCCTTGCTGCTTGATAAACTTTTTCGTCCGCGGTAGATTTATTACTTTGAATAATATATGTAAGTTTGTAGAATCGTCTAATACAGACCAATAAATGGGGATGACTAGTTCATTTTATATTTCTGTCTTATGCTGCATGGAGAACTTGATCAAAGCAAATATCATCAAGAGTAAAAAAGTCCACATCCCTAAACCTTAAACCCTGGAAGTTGGTAAAATAATTTGATCAATGTGACATATAGATTGTTGTTCGCCTGTCCTACTTATAGCAAGTTAACAAACTTGTTTTATTAGGTTTTGAAAAAATCCTTGTGCATTTTTAGATATTTTTAATCAGCAAATTAGTTCAAAATAAAGACAACGTCCGTGAATTGTTAAGTGCTGGTATATTGCCATTACTCATCGATATGGCAGTTCTTGCTCATCTTCATGTAAGCCGAGCGAAAATTTATAACCAGGTTTTGTTTACTTCTAAATTATTTTTGTCAGTCATCATATATATATATATATTTTTTAAATTATTTTCGATATATATATATCGAAAATAATTTAAATATGAATATTCATAGTTTATTTACAGGTTCAAACAAACATAATTGAGGCTGATATGTCAACGAGAAATAATGGCACTGCGGAATGGTACTATACTGATAGAGCAGGTAAACGACAAGGGCCGGTAACTTTCAGTGAGGTACATGCTGCATTTTGCAAACTCTATTGGAGCTACAGTTAACGTCATATCCCAGTTAATGTCAGCAAAATCTTTCTACTTTCTTTCTTTTAGACATCAATGATTTCGGAAGTGAAGAGTTTTGGCAATAATTGTTTGTTTGCAAGAGCTTGTAATGGAATGTAGATAATGGAATATAGGTTTCTTCCAATTTCGAATTCAAATTTTGCATTATTAATTTAACTTCTATTCAGATGAAAAAGCTTTACGAGCAGAAAGTGATTTTTGAACGAACACAAATATGGGCTCAAGGACTGGACCAGTGGACAACTCTTTCCGCAGTTTCACAGTTTCGATGGACCGTGTGTTGTTCATTGGGTACTGATTCACTGTACAATTTCACGGAGCTCTGTGTACTTATTCTGGACATCTTCATTCAGATGTGCACATTTTTTCCATCGAGGTTAGTGAATTAGGTGTCATGGATTCAGGTTTTTCGACCGATTGATGGAGTCTTCTGCATTTAAATCATGATAATTTTGTAATGAGGTCGGAAAAACCTGAATTTATCCTGAATTCACAGTCATAACTTATGAGATGTACGACTTGGTTCAAAAATATAAACAGATTTACGAATCTAAGTTTTCTTTTAGTTACTTATTGCTAACTTCTTATGTCAAAAGGTAACACATTTTTGGTCGTTTTTCAGTTTTGGTTTGTTTTCCTGGAAGCAAGGGTAAGTAAATAAGCGAGATAAAATCGTTAAACTTACTTCCTTTTAGAGATGAAAATGAATATGTTGTGAGACCGCTGCCGCATGTCAAAAGGAATTTATCTGAACCAGTATTACTTTATCAAGTTGTTCAATTACTTCTCACTTATGATCCTGCAATTGTACAACGGGTTGCATCTTTACTGTTACATATCCTTGAGGTCCGCATTTCTTTAAAAGTTCGAATATATATCTATTATTTTTTTTAGTTCTATTATCAGTATCTATTATTAATTGCACAATTTATTTTCCCATTAAGAAGTTGACCAGAAGCTCCAGCATAAGGTCCAATAGTAAGGTCTTCATCATTTGAGTTTAATTTTTCTTCATGTAATACTTTGAAAAGATGAATCATGTATGTTCTGCAGACTGAAATTTACAGAAATTAGTAAATTTCAAGTATTTCAAGTTACGATTGAATGTTACAGGATAATCCTTTTCTGTCACGACTATACCTTTCGGGTGTCTTTTTCTTCGTTCTCATGTATAATGGCTCAAATTTACTGCCAATTGCACGATTCCTTCATTATACACATATGAAGCAAGCGTTTCGATCAGCTGTGGTAATTCTTGACGTTTTTTAGACTTTATCAGACTTTTTATTCATTTATTTAGATTTTTTATCACATTTGACATATGATTTGTTCAGGCAAAATCAGAATTTGTTTCACGCAGCATTCTGAGTCCATTACTTCCGGAAGCGGCAATTTTGTACCTGGAAGAATACGGTGCTGAAAAGTTCGCTCAGACTTTTTTGGGTGAATTTGATAATCCGGAAGTTATATGGAATAATGAAATGAGGTATCCAGTTACATTTTTGGATTCTAACGACTTTGGAACATAAAATAGGAAAAACATAAAATAGAATGAAATTCATTCAATGGGACCGCAACTTCACTTCTATAAAGTTAAAGTGGAATTGATTTTTTTACCATTAGCATATTTTGAAAACTTAGCAAAGCAAAAACAATCTAGCATAAATTCCATAAGAATGAACAAATCTTCATGTAATATTCGTAATTCCAGACGGCATATGATTGAAAGGATTGCTGTACACATCAGTGACTTTTCCATTCGGCTCCCATCAAACATTAAAGCTTTGTATCAGTATTGCCCCATCCCTGCCATTGATTATCCGCAGCTTGAAGGAGAGTTGTTTTGTCATGTATACTATTTGCGATTGCTGTGCAACGTTAAACGCTTCCCTTCCTGGCCGATACGTGATCCGGTATTTTTTTCATCAATGTCGAAATAGTTTTAATTAACTTTTAAAATCTAAATTCATGTTTACCTTATTTGAAGGGAATGTATAATGTGTATTCGACATCTTCATATTTCTGTTGCAAACAGTTTAACATTTTTTCATATTTGTTCACATAGGTACAATTTTAGGTTACGTTTCTGCGTTGCTGTCTAGCAACATGGTTAGATGAAATTGATAAAAAGTCTCCTGCAATGTCATTAGAACAAGCATGCTCGGTTCTACTACT
Source organism: Litomosoides sigmodontis (assembly GCA_963070105.1). Classification (NCBI taxonomy): domain Eukaryota; kingdom Metazoa; phylum Nematoda; class Chromadorea; order Rhabditida; family Onchocercidae; genus Litomosoides; species Litomosoides sigmodontis. The sequence goes on along the minus strand of OY718803.1, from coordinate 366,239 downwards.
TTCCAACGATGAATCTACTACGTAAGCTGTTCTTCATAATCGAGACCAATGTAATCTGAATATGCAATACAGTTCGTCAATGCGGCGAATGCTATTGGCTTACCAATTTCCGAAGAAGGAAGTTTGTTGATTAAGTTTTGTGTTCCAGGATTCAAGGTCCGAAATTCTTTTTTTCAGATGGAAAAATAAAGCTGAGATTCGGCGAGCTTACTTTAAGCTGGCTCAAAAGTATCATCCGGACAAAAACCCTGATGGTCGAGAGCTATTTGAACAGATAACAGCTGCTTACGAATTACTTACATCGAATGTGCATCATTCTACTGTACCGGATTTGGATCGTGTTATTTTGTGCCTACAAGCTCAGTCGATCGTTTACAAGAATTATTCTGAAGGTTTATTTGCTTATTCAGAGGGAGCGAATATTGACTTAGACTGTCCGATATGCATATAATTAGGATAGAGTTAATCCAACATACTAATGTTTTTACACTTTGAATGCTGAGTGATTATGACACATGTTGAATGTTGAATGGTTATGACACATACTGATGCTAATGCTAACATATGGAATTGTTTCCTATGATTTTGACATAGAAATTAGTTGATATGGTTTGAAATTGTATGAATAACTGATGCCAATGTTGAATTTAAGTTTTTTATGAATCACAAACTTTTTGTTCAGTGCTTTCTCCTTACAAATACGCTGGTTACGGACAGTTAATTAAAACGATAAATTTGGAGTCGAAAGATGATGCGCTGTTCACGGAAGGTGGCGGACGATTACTTGGTGCTGCCGTAGAGTTGTGTCGTTATACTCTGATGAGTTCTGCTTTAAATGCTGAGCAATTAAGACGTGATGCTGGTTTGGAAGTTAGTGCTTGAACTTATTCTTCTTTTGCTATTTTAGCACTAAAGAAATTTGCTCATTACTTTGGAGCCATAGCTTGGAATAGAAGAACTCTTAAATCTTTTAAGTTATTTTTCATACTTATGTAATTGTATCTACATGAAATGTATGGTTATGATGATTGGTATCCACTTTGTTCTTTATTAATGTCAAATTCGTTAAAAATTTTTTTGAATTATACTAAAAATATCTATGAATTAAGAATTGCATAAAGTTAGGTTAAGAATTGCATGTAGTTTCCTACTTCTACGAACATTCTTGAGTTATTGGAGGGGAAAAATTTTTCGGTAGAGAGAAAGTAGAAAATAGTAATTATTTTAGGCGCTCCTAGCAGCATTTGAGCGATGTACTCCAATGGTCAATTTAAGTTCGAATGAAGATGATGTGGCAGTGCAAGTACAATGTTTATTGTTTTTCATCAATTATTATTAGTTCTAATTTGCTTTTACCAGTACGAAAACTAGGTCTGTATTTAGTTCGGTATAAGTCCACAGATTCTACGTGGTATCCGAATTATTGCCAAAAATAAAATCTTTTATTTCGGTTACTGTTGAAAGTGGACATTCGTTATATTTATTTTGGTGTTGTTGAAAAATTAAATATTTTCAGTTGCTTCAGGTGATTATGTGTCTCTGCATCTTGAAAGTTAATCAGATTATTCCCAATATTTATTTTGACAAATATTTGGGATATTTCTGGAGCAAACTTTTTTATTTAAGGTTTGTATCCATTCGCTTTACTGCTTTGGAATAGCTGCTCAGTTCGACGCTTGCCGTGAGAAAATTTCGGAAATGCCAACTTTGTTCAGTAACGTGTGTAGGCTTGTACAGTTTAGTGTAAGTTTTTATTTATTTTAAAAGTTTGTTTCAAACATATTAAAAACTCTTGGGAAATCCAAAGATTTTCAAGATCTGATTTTGCAGTCATTGCACTTGAGCTAAATTCACAACTTCTAAAGGGAATTTATGTTTATAGCATGTTGTTCGTCTTGCATGTGCTGCTTCAGAATGCATCTGTTCACTTTCTGTTTGTACCATTCTTCAAATGCAGCTTTTCCAATCAGGTGCTATCTGGCAGTTGATCCCACATCTTTTCCGATACGATTATACCCTCGATGAAGGAGGTTAACTTCTCTGACTCTGCTCTAGACATATTATAATTTTAATAGTAGCAGGCACTCCCTCACATATAGTAGCTTTTTAAAACTTTTATTTCACGTGGAAAATTTCAATATATTGAAGACTTTATGAGCCGGACTGAAGTTTTTTTAAATTGAAACTTTGAATGAAGCTGTATTTATGAGTATTTATTTGGGATTATTATAGGAGTGGAGCACAGCGAAGAAACAAATAAGCAATCACTGCATAATAGGCTAGCACGATCTGGATGCGAAGCATTAGCATGTCTTGCTGGTTTCCGGCGAGGAACACCTGATAATGATGGTGTGCAGAAAAGTCTCAAAGCTATGCTTACACCTTATGTATGCCGGCTTATACAGCAGTCTGAAGATAATGATCATGTAAGAGCCTAATTTTTGTGAGAATTTAAGAGTTTATATATACGGAATTTGTAAGAATTTGCATAGTAACATTTTTGTTCAGTTTGTTAACGAAACTTTTAATTCTGATATCAGGTGTTGAAAATTTTGAACAGTAATACGGAAGACCCATATCTGATTTGGGATAATAGTATACGGAATGAATTACTAGAATTTGTCGAGTACCATCGCACTTCGACTTCCAATACGGTTTGTTCATACTTTCTTCACGAATAATGGAGTATATTTCTATTTTGTTGCTTTCTTCGTTATCAACAGCGTTATGCTTTTTAATTGTTGAGTTTTTTTCATAACAATTCTTAATCTTTTACGGCATTGAACTATTACACTCTAATGCTCTTATTTTGGCGAAGAAAATCTTTTACAGAGCGAACTATTTGGTGGCGAATTCAAACTTTCTGCTCATGAAAAGGAATTAATTATAGGTGATATATTTATACGTATTTTCAATGAACAACCTAATTTCGACATACAGGTATATCCACTTTGCAATCGCATTTTTGTGGTAATGTTGTAGTATCATTATGCTCGGATGGATTGCTTCTTTTATTAAGTAGTCGGATTTCATTTTCTTTTATTTTGGTTATCGGTTTGCAAGGTGCGCTAACGAGATGGACTAACTTAAAGATCTTTTCTCCTGTTTATAAAACAAAATGAAGCACTTTTAGGAGCCAAAGACATTTTGTGTGGATTTGCTGGATTTCTTGCAAGAAAAAGCTGGGCAGTTATTTGAAAATGAAAAAGATGGAAATGAAAAAAAAAATGATACAATGATTGATTGGTGTATTGAGCCTGCTGTCACCTCGTCGGATATGATTCTACAGCACACTATTATGGCGTTGCAAGCACTTGTCAATTTACTTACTGCAAATGCAGGTATGGGTAAATCATATAATATATATATATATATATATATATATATATATATATATATATATATATATATATATATATATATATTACAACTTTGTGTTGAAAAAGTGTTGTGAACAAACTTCTGTGTAGCATCACCTTGTGCATTTTTAGGTCTTGAAATCCTATTAATTGGACAGTACAAATTATTATTTTCGTTTCTTAAACTTCAAGAATCTATAGAATTGCAAGGAATCGCTTTGAAAGTAAATTTTTTCTTGCAAATTATTAATGTCAGCACAATTAAATGAGAATATGTTTCAATCGGTATTTTTTTGTTGTCAATTCATTGAACGACAATCTCGTTTTGTAATGGTAATTCATGCCGCAAAAATTGCAGCTGATATCATTAAGCTCTTCAAATCGCGAATGTGTCGCTGACATTGCGGGTTCTTCGCAGTTACCTCTGTTGTTTTCCTTAATTTTGCAGAATCATAGCTGTAAGTTGATCACTGTAAGAAAACTGCTTATATACTACGAGAATTAATAGAGCTTTTACTACAGAATATTCGTAGAGATAGATATTGCTGCACGTAAGGTCCAGTGGTGTAAGATATGTTGAATATTCACAATATTAACTGTTAAAGCTTTTCATTAAAACATTTAACGATTGGACTTCAGAACAGAAAGTATTAAATTGTGCGAAGTTATTTATTTGAAATAATGATTTAATCTCTGCATAAGATTGCCAAAATATTAGTTACAGTTATTCCAACCGTCCTTTCTACGATGATTACATTGGCGTCAAATACAAAGATCGTGAAGGAGTCGCTAGAATATGGTTTGTTTGAAGTTTCTTTTTAGACAAGTGCATTGCTTACGTGGTAAACTTTGTGTTATTGATCCATATAAAAAAGATGAGACATTGTATTTAGAATGATTTTAAAGATTTATCTTAACTTTCGTTCGGAAATAATGGAAACAGGATGTTAAAGGAATATAAATCGTGAAACATTAGTAACTGCGAAGGTTAACCAGTGAACAATTGAATAAGAGAATAAGCACATTTTCGTTTTTGGTTAAAGTATCTTCACCTTCCCCGTATATGAACTGTTTTTGTTTATTGTTTTGTCTATCGCTGTAAATGTAAAATAAATATCTTCCAGTATCCCATGCATATTTAATACCCATACAGGCATGCATGTGTAAAATGAAACCTCACCAAACCGATAGCAGTAATTACTCAGATTATAATTTATGATGAACTTCAGTATTTGGTTTCAAAACTACAATCGATCTTCTGCATGTACCACTTTGTTTTAGGCTGCCTACTGCACATTTTAAGCGTATTTTTCAACGATCAGTTTGATCCAGCGACGCGTATCTTAGCCGCGGAGTTGTTGGCAAAAATGCAGGCAGATAAACTGACAGGACCAAGATGGTCACGATTTATTATGCGTTTCCTACCACCTATCTTTACAGACGTTTTAAGAGATTCACCGCAAACGGCGTGAGTGGTTTTTTCAGATAAGCTTTTTAAAACTGTTAGGGTTGGAAACTTTCGTCAATTATTTGCTGAAAAATTTTCAATTAATAACGAGCGGTATGTACCACTTGAGCAACATGAAGTTGCAACCGTTCTCAAAAACTCTTAAAAACTCTGATTTCTTGCTAAGTATAGATTATCGATGTTTGATTCCACACATGAAAATCCGGAGTTAATTTGGAATGGTGCCATCCGCTCAAATGTGAAGAATGTTGTTTTACAAGAATTAAACCAGCTCAGTTCACTGCATCTGCAGAATCCTTGCACAAAATGGAAGATGGTACTTTCTTCATTCATCTTTTATGATGCAATACTTTGTGTCGAACGAAACGATGATTGTCCATTGTGTCCTTATGACCATGGAAGCACTATTGTATTGTTTGTTTGAGATGCTTCTTTAACGTTAAAATGGACCAAAACATCATGGAACGACATGGTGAAATAAATTTCCAGAATTTCTGTTTGACACAGAAACTTATTAAATTCTAGGGCGCAGCTGATGAAAAGTGTGCATATTCCGATGTAATGGACAATGAATTAGTGATTGCGGGGGTCTTTTTACGACTTTTTATCGCAAATCCATCTTGGCAGGTTCGACATCCGAAGCAATTTACTGCTGAATTGGTTGAAAAAGTGTTGGAATGTATGGAACGACCAATACCGGATATGAACACCATTACGTCTGCATTTGTTGCTTTGCTTTCCAATCATCCAACTGTTGCCAATCACGTATATATTTCAAATATTTTAATGATTTCGTAAGAGTTTCCTCCTTCGGTCTGACTTTTGAAGTAATTAAATAATTTGGAAAATCTGACAGCGCTGAGTGATTTTTTCTCTTCTGTTTTTTGTGACAGATTTAATACTTTGCTCCATGGAAAAGGTATTTTTGCCAATGTTTTTGCATCATTTCACGCACTTGTACATTCGACACAAATAATATCTTGTTGAAGAAAGATTAGGCCATTCTCCTTTCAATCGTAAACTGTAATTTAAGGCGTACTAAATAGATTATGGATAGCAAAACGCAAGGTATTTTTTCAGCTTCCAGCGCAAGGATATTTACCTCAATTTTGTGCATTAATGTCGTCGTCGACTAATCATGCTTCCCATTCAACGATTATTATCCTTTCACATCTTGCTGAAAATACGGTCTCTTTACGCTTTTTTTTTTTACTTTTTCGATCTATGTTTGGTTCGAATATTTTCAATTCCGTCTTTTAACCAAGCAAAATGGTGATATAACTACAAGGTTTTCAGTACTGTGCTGACTCACTTGCTAAATTGAATTGTATTGGAGGCATCATGAAATTGATGAAGCAACAACCAGGTCGGTTTGAGATATTTACCTTAATTTTTCTGGTCTTATCTACCTTGGGTTTTTAACTAATTTATGGATTAAGGGGAACTCTGTCAGTGTGTTACCGATCTGGTGGACAGCATAAATTTGAAATCGGTTCAATTATACCAATCAAGCCATTTCTTGTTAGTTAAGTATTTGTAAGCTTGATGTAGGTTTAATTCCTCAGAGTTTTTATAGCATTAATCAGAGATTCAGCGCATGCGCTAAAATGTTTATTAAAACGAAATTGCAACGAGCTTGCTGCTCAGATGCTCTCTACTGGTATGGTTGAATATTTGTTGCAGTTACTTGGTGACAATATGAAAGGTCTGTAATAATATGAGTAAGATTTATTCTAGGGAACTTTTTTCTCATTTTTTATCATTTTTATGATATTCCATTTCTCCATATGGAGGAATTTAAGTAGTTGTTGATATCGCTTGTAATTTTTCGAAATAATATAAATCATTTTTTTTAAATCCCCGTTTCATCAATTTACCACGGTTTTTATAAACGATAATTTACATTTTCTAATGTCTCGTTCTTTAAGGTGTCGATAGTGTTGCTGCAGCAAAAGCGGAAATAGTTGGTGCGTTAAAAAATGTTTCGTTGGATTTACAGTATGGTGCTAAAATTGCGGAAATTTTGAGTGAATCTTCTATATGGGCGCAATACAAGGATCAGCGACATGATCTTTTCATACCAGCGAACAATGTGCATGCCATTACAGGTGAAAATAAAAGTGACTGTATTTTCCGGAAATAATGGTGAGCATATCGAAGTGGCGGTACAATTAGTTGTGAATTTTGGTGACAGTATTTTAAAAATCTAAACATTATATTCAAATTTTAATTTTAGGTGCTTCATCAGGTATTGCCGGTTACTTAACTGAACGAATGTTTACACCGCCTTCTACAAATTTCACACCGCCTCCTATTTCTTCAAAAAAACTGGATGACGGATAAGCAATTCCAGTTTAATTTGACACTTTTATTTCATCAACGAAATTTCATCAACGTTTCCACATCAACGAAACACCTTTTTGGCAATTATTTGCTGTGATCAATGGTATACGGAAGAAAGTAGAAAGGTTAAGAATTTTGCGTATTCAACTTGTAAACCTTCCGGTTGCAATTAGTAGAGTTTATTAATTAGTAGGATTTAATTGTAAGTTGATTTTTAACAAAATCCATATGTAAACTTGATTGTGCAGAAACAAGTAAAACAGCTCTCTGGGAAGTCGTGTTTAGCACGTTGAAATGATAATTTAATATTGCACGTTTTTTTTTTGAAAGTGTAAGAATAATATTTTACATAGTATAATATAATTGACAAGAGCCAACAGCTGAATATATATATATATATATATATATATATATATATATATATATATATATATATATATATATATATATATATATATATATATTGAAATTTTGCTGTCAATGTCAGGCTTTCCTATCTATTGTATGACTGGTATTTCCTTTTTTATTGATGGAAAGGATATTTCTTTGCTGGCTTTTCGTATTTTGAGGTTTCGGAGAAGATTATGACTTCAAATTCTATTATAATATGTCTTCTGTTTTAACCATTTTTCACTTTGTTGCACTTTTCAAATTAAAATTTTCGTTTCAGGTTTAGAAATTTTTTTTATGTGTCGTGCCTTGTACTATGGATAAGCCAAAAAAGTTCAAATGTGATAAAGGCTTTAAAGTTGAGCAATATTTTATGAAATTTTAAATTGGAATAAATTCGTGGTTCCTTCTCCATCATTTCTTAACCGTCTTTTTAAAGCTTTATTTCTCCCTTACTGTGCTTCCTGTGTATATCGTTTCATATGCTTGAATAATCAATCCGATGGAAATCATTGCGCGTTTCTATTATTTTTGATAAAAAGCATATTATGATTTCTGTCCATTTCTTTCATATTATCATGTCATCTCAAATATATATGTGACATATTGATGGTCTTTGATGCCATAAAGTATTAATTTATGTACTGTGAAACAAAAAACTGAGTAATTTGTTTGTATAAAAATTTAAATATTCACATTTTTTGATTGCTTCACATTTTATCAAATGGTAATTTTTCTTTTCTCTTTTTGATTTTGAGAATTCTTTTCGTGTCACTGCTTTCTACCTAATAATGAACCATGTCAAATTTGTATCTTAAGTATTCCAAAACATTACCTCCAATCTGTGCACTGAATTAGCTACTATTGGGGCACACATAGGAGGGATTTAATTTTTTTTCAATTTGAAAACGGATATCTTCAAGTTGTTTCGAGAATTTTTGTCAAAAATGTTTCAATATGTTTTCAAATGATTTTAACGAAATTAATAGCAGTGGTATTGGGAAGAAGAATACAATATTTGCAGTGGTTGTGTAAAACAATAATGTAGCCAGCCACTACTGCTGTACCTGCCTAACATTTTAGCAGTACGATGGGTTAAATTACACACACATCTCGGTCTCTTCATCTCTCGTTTTCTTCTGATTTTTCCATTTGATGTTTCACTGTGAGGCGCTGTGAGGTAAATCAATATTCAATATTCAGTTCTCTCCGTCGATTAAAGGAAACATCATAAATATCCATTCCGCTTCAAAGTGACAATGATGCAATTAGGTTGTTAAATTTCGTAAAATTTTCCGAGCTTTTGGATGTTAGTGTAAATATGAAAGTGATCGTGCACATGAAGAAAGAGAAAAAATTTTGCTAATATTTTTTGAGAAGTCGTACGTGATGTAATGCAATGTTGCGGCTAATGTGAGATCCAAATAATTCAGGTATCGAATATATTATTGAGATAGCTTTAATGTGTGCCACATATGCACATATGACAGTTTGACTTAGCTTATGTCCCTCTGTCCGACTGTTAGCATATATGAACAAGTGCTAATGATTGTTAGCGCTATTTACACCTTTAAGATAACCATCAATTCGTACAGCGATGAAGTAGAGTTGCGATCAGGCAGATATCAACCATTGCTATGTATTTTATTATCAAAAGAGAGTGAATTAATTTGAAATGCTAGGAGTTGTTGGGGCAATTACAACAGCATTAGGGTCAAGCTCAAAGTTTAATCTAAGATATCAATTAACAAGAAACATTGATGTAAATCATTTCAATTTTTGTAATTCATAAAATGAAGTTAAGTAGCATTTTTAGCAAGCTATCAAATGTCTGAGGCAATTAAAATGGGCTAAGTTTGAATGGATTGCTATTTTAGTTCGAAACAAAATTTTCAGTTGAGCTTAATGAAAAATGAAACTTAATTTCTGCTTCCATCGAAATGTAAACTTTGAATTAATTAATGAATCGATTTGTTCGTTTTATTTCTTTGAAATTACACACATTTTTTTTGCAACATGAAGTATGTAACGTTACCACCCTTACTGGCACTTTATTCAGCTCTTTTCTCCTACGTATATTCCATAAAGACCAACGAATTGCGTCACATATCATTGATATTTTCTAGTATTTCCTGGTTAACAGGCAAACCAATTGCTTCATCTCAATAGTCGCATTTGTTTAATTTCAAATTAGCTAAACTGAAAATATTGTTATGAGCGAAAAATGAGCAAAATGAATGTAAAAAAGGGAAGGGAAATTGGATGAGAGAACAATTATTTGCAAAGAGGCTAAATGGTCACTTTTGCATATATATGTTTTATTTACTGAAAGTATTAGCAAATGCACAAGCAACTGATGGCCATCATTATTATTATTTATTACCGTCATTATTGTTGATTATTATCATTATTAATCGTTATTACTATTCTTTGCTACTAGTGATAGTGGAAGTTTGATGTCGTGAATGAACTAACTTCATAACGGCAAATTTAGTTTGCTAAAAAAGGTTCTGCTAAAAAAGCGGAAAAATGAGAAAAAAGAAACATTAATTTTTAATTTCAGTTTTTAACCTCTATTTAGCAAACTTTATGCTCAAACTACTTAATAATAACGTTTCGTAATCTTCTGCTAAAACACTCTACAATCTACACAATTGACCGTAAGGGACGGAAGATAGCATCAATGAGGAATCAGATATTCAAAAATAAATTGTAAAATAATTTTACAGAACGCTCATTTTCAGAACTTAATGATCTAATTTAAGGATTAGACGAAATTTGCTTTTTTATCAACGGACTATCAGAACTACGACGAAGCGGCAGGCATAATTTCATTAAGTTAAAAAATATTCCTTTTCGCTATGTCCAAGTTCTGCCGATTACTTTGATTTTATTTCAGCATTCGATATTTACTTTCATTTTCATATATTTTTATTACATTCACTTCACTGCTGTCACTTCCCTTATCGAGCATTTTTCAAAATGAAAGAGAACAGCTGACTGGTCAACAGTAGTTGAACGAAACGATTGGCTCGGAGTTTCAAGAAAGAGCATCAACTTTGAAATGTCTTGGGAATATTTTAAATTTCAAGAAAAATAATAGGTTCGTTGAGAGTGTATGTGTACAACTATTAATGAGTGAAAAGAAACAAGTTTTCCAGAATGTTTGTAAATTTTATTTTCTTCAAAAATCTCGACCACATTCGCCAACTTGTTATTGAAGAAGGATATAAGTGGAACATGAAAGGATGAAGCGGCACATCTTTTGCCCCTGCAATTTATGTAATTTTAATTGCAACAAAATTAAGGTATGAGATAGGCATGTATGTATGTGAAAGATATAAAGATATCACGTTACTATTATTCATACTAATTCTAATAAATTAAGGAGCAAAATTTTTTTCCAATAGTTTTTCATTTTAATTACAGAAATTTCATTTCCTCTTTCTCTTTTCTTCCCTTTTTCCGCACTCTATTTGATAGGTTCGAAAAACTCAAAAACAGATGAAAAATATTGTTGAAAGATGCAATGGCGCAAAAAAATCAGGACAATCGTCCTCTTTATTTTTTGTTTTCAAAATTTTATCTTGCAATTAGCCAATATAAAACACAAAACGCAGCGATATGTGTGAAAAAGTAATGAAAAGAATTTAGCCAAAACTTTTCTAACATCTTTTCTTAATTTTTTCCCATATCTTATCCTTGATGTTATTCGACCATTTTAAGGTGCGCAAATTTTCATGCCCAGTTTACTATGAACATTACAAAATTTAATTAAAATTAAAAAGGTAAAAATATGCCTTTTCCCTTTTATGAAACGCTTAATGAAACGCTTATTGCATTATTCAATAGAGTGCATATAATTTGAGTATATTATCTCATTCTTACAGGTGTTAAGATCGGAGGAATCAGTCGGTAATGTTGAAAGAGAACCTAGGAAGAAGTGGTAGGAAATTACCTGTTTGAAGAGAAAGGAACGGAGGAAAGGAGAAGAGAGGGCAGAGAAAGGAAGGAGGGAAGGAATGAAAAAGGTAATAACTTGTGAAGCTATTAATTGAAGAGTGATATCTTCTCCGTTCTTTGCATGCTTGGAAACATTTGTGAAAACGATAATCTTAATGTATTTCTGATGTAAAATGGAAATAAATTTTAGGTTTTGATGAATAAATGAGCCGAAAATGAAGCTATTGGAAAGCATTGACCGACCGCACTAACCGTTCATTTCATCGGCAATCCTTTAACAACAAAAATTTCCTCCCAGAGAAAATGGAAATGGAATCAATTATACTTCCCATCTAATAGATGCGTGGAGGATCGTTTAACAATATTGATAGTTTAACGATGAGATGATGACGAATTTGATTAAAATAATTATAGATTTAACACCCTACACGGCCTTTTTCTATTAACTTGGCATGTTTAGTTCTTCCCTTCCTTCTCCTTATTTATCATTAAGTTGAAATTTTCTAAATTCGTCAAGAACAGCAGTAAAGTCAATTGGTCCGTTCCTAATCTTCCTGCAATAATTATGCAATCGTATTAATTAAGCTTTATATGAATAACTCTAATCGGTCGAAAAGCAAAATATTTTTCGGATGAAAAATTTTACAGAACTCTAAAATTCAATACTCCTCGAATTTTTTTTCTTTTTTCTTGAATGCGAGTCTAGCAAAGTGAACACCTAAAATTAAATCAAATTCCAAAATTTATTTTCTTACGATATCAAAGTAGCGCTTGTAAGAACTGCAACATTTCATAAGTACACTAGTCGATCAACTCACTTTTTCTTTTATTACAATCAAAATAAAAGTTCTTTTCCTGGAAACTTTTCAAAAAGAATAGAATCTAATCAAAGAATATTGATTATTTGCTTTGTGCACGAGAAGCACATTTACATAATAAATATCTTGCACTTTCAGCAAAATAACCGTTGCCTACCAAATGATACAACTGCAAATACAGTAAGACAGAAATGCGACTGGAACTACTGTAGAGCTGATTTCGAGGAATACGATTGCAGCACTGTGAAGTTGAAAAGGACGAGTCAATTAATGAATTATTGCAATTAACAACACATCTGGTGAATGAAGGAACATCAGGCTAAAACATGCAAAGCTGAGGAAAAATTGAAGATTAGAATTCGACGAATTGAAATGAAATTCCCTTCAAAGAAACTGCAATTCTTGTTAAGTTCTATTCCATCCGAAAAGATCTCTGAATTCGCGTATTGCATCTTCAACCTTTCCGTGGACATTTCAAAATTAAATTATCAGATGGAATGAAAGAAGGAAAATAAAGAAACTAATCGAGAATTTCGCAAAAGTTCCAAAAGGAAGAGGGAAAAAGGAAAAGTACGGGAAAAAATTCTCCTTTATCTAAAAATTTTTCGAAATTTTGGTGTAAATAAATTAATTTAGTGTAAGCCTATACAATGCAACAGAATCGCAGTCGGTAAAAAAAACAAATTTAGTGATAGAAAAATTTTCGTTTAGATGACTTAACCGATGCTGTAACTAAATCGTTTCCGGATAATTTTACCGGATTCCTAGAAATTACGGTGCTGTAAAATGGTCTGCTACGGTTAAATATTATTTCAAGGAAATTCGTGGTTCAGTGATTGCTTATTGTTTTGACTTATTTTCAAAAATTCTAATTTCGCAATTTCTCTAATCAAAATGTTACACGTACACTGAATTACGAGTGGAACTTCAAAATTGAACAGAACTCATTTCAAAAACAACTGTTGCGATATTTCACGCACTCATTTAGTGTCTTCCGAAGTTGTTGCCTTTGCGAAGTCTGACTTAACTCGTTTGTGCTTCGTGCGACGATTCTGGAACCACACTTTGACCTAAAGCAGCAATGTATCATTTGAAAGTATTGGACGAAATGTTGAGTGTAAATAACGCAAATAATCGTCAACGCGTATTTCTTTGTTCGATTTCGATTCGATTGAATTCCAATTTCTTGTGTTTCGTTTAAGTTTATGCGTAGATACGTTTATGTACGTTATATTCTATATATTCTACGTTTATCTGCATGAGATAAAAATGTGAAAATCTGAATATTTAGATAGTTTTGCCAAAACTTTTCCCGAAAGTTAAAACTTATTTTGCAAATATCTGCACGCGTGGGATTTAAAATTTAAATTATTTCACCCCCACGGCTTTTCCAGTTCCCTTCCCTCTCTCTCTCTCCCTTTCTCTCTATTCCTCTCTCTCTCTCTATCTGTCTGCTTCTATTCCACAATAACTCCCAACTACTGCATTTGTAAAATCTTGCCATTTTGGCATTTTCTTTCTAGTGCTTGACTGTTTACTTATGGGCTTTAAACGAGAAACTGTAGTAAGTACCATGCGTACCTTTTTCCTTCTCATCCTCTCCCTCTCTCACTAAAAACATCAAGGCAATTGTGCTACTGAACACAGTGACAACCGTAATTTGCGGAGAATTTCAATTAGTTTTTGAAATTTACGATAAAAATGGAAAGCACAACAAAAATTGTTTGTTACCCTAAATAATTCATTCATGCAGTTGAAAAATTAAAATTAAGTTTGCAGTGGTCATCATTTGAAATTTGTTGACTAGTTTGTACTGTCAGACTTCTTGCATGAGGCATATGCGGCACTTGGGGTTAAAGTGTTCAAGAAGCAAAATATTCAAATTAAAATTATTACCTGTGTTTCGGTGAGTGAAAGACTCGTTGCTAATTCTCGACGTTCGTTGCCGATCACGTAATGATTCAATTCGAATGCTTTTTCAAGCTCAACCAACTGTTGCGGTGAAAAAGCTGTGCGAATTCTTTTATTCTTCCGAAATGGTTGCAAAAAAAGTCTGGCAGTAGCTTCATCTAAATTTAATTTAGGTAAAAAGTTCCTAATTTTTGGAAAACTTTAGTTAGGTTGGCTTGAAATATTTATGTTTTGCAATTTCAAATGAAATCAATTAATCAACCCTTTGAACGAAATGCAAACAAAGCTGTTAAGGTGAAACATTAATGGTGAAAGTAGTTAAAGGTCAGAGAGACGATAACCGAAAACTGAGGATAAACAAAGCCAATAAATCAAATTTGTTCCAAACATTGCTGCGCATTATTATTAGTTGATGGAATTAATTAATTAGCGCTTTGGAGGGATTGACGGAAAAATTACTTTCTCGTCTTACTTCAGTGGAAATAAAAAAGTGAGGGAAAGGAAGGAGAATGTTGACGGATGGAGTGATGAATGGATGGATGAATATTAGGATTATATATTAGTGGCGAATATTTCTAACCCTTAATTTACTCAACAAATTTACAGATAACTAGCAATTTACATCACAAATTTATAGGTAATTTAAAATGAAATATTTCTGACAAATTTGCCCAATTCCTATCTTTCAAATGGCAACAACATATTATACAAAACATCTCATTTATTGCAAAAGACAATTTTCGCTTTTTCACCGCTCAACATTTCATTTTGAGGGATAAGTGGATTTCACAGTGAGTGTTTTTTTAGGGGTGGACGAAATTTAATTTAATTCACCTGGTATGTTTCGTCTCTCACGAGCCGTGGAGGCGGGATAATGAATGGAAGAGTACAAGTAATTACAGGAAGTCTTCGATGTATTTAAAACTCAACCAAATCGATCAACAATGATTTAGCCATTAATTACGAAGCACAAAAAGTGAAGAAAATATCCGTACATTTGATATTGCCACTAACGACAGTAACTAACGTGTGAGTTGGCTTCTTTAGAAAATGATGCGGAACGGAGGAGGAAGTCATGCTGAATTAAAATTTAATTGATCAATTCAAATTCCGCCAATACGCAACTGGAGAGATTTCAGCTCATCACCGGTGGCTAGCTAACAAAGCAGTTGTTGCAGTGACTTGCTACTTTCAGTCTACGCATTTTGAGTATTATTTTATAGGAATGATCTTTTTTTAATTTTAGGACTGAAGTTTATCGAAAAAACAATAGTTGCACTTTTAGTTAGAGTGTGAGAACAGTTGGAAGTTAATGAGCGCGTGAAAAGCTAAGGTGAAGAAGCAGACCAAACTGTGGATAACCGGATTGTTGGATGAGTTCAATCCACTGCTGTGACCATAATTTTTGCTGATTGTGATAGATATCGCTATCATTGAAACTCATAATGAAAGGATTTGCTGATGCCATCTGCAAAATGAATTCGCTACATTTTAAATGCAATTAAAAACAAATTTGAATACAGGAAATGGGTTGAGAACTTTGAAATTGAGGTATAATTTGAAACACAATTTTCCTTCTTGTTTTTTTAGAACATTATGAAAGGAAAAAAGAAATTAAGCAAAGTATTTGAAATGGAAACAAATGCTCCTATGCTGCGCTTTGGTACGCTGTAAATTAGTAGCATTTCTGATATTATAAAATTGATGTATTGAAATGAAATGAAAATGGTTGTTTTCTAAAACCCTCAATTTCAAGCTGCTACAGTATTTTTTCTGACTAAAATTACTGGACCGACAAGTGATCCGTTGAACATTTTTACTACTTATCAGTGCGATATGTTTCATTAAATGCTTCATTAAATCGAACGGTTGCAGTAGTTTCATTCCATTTCAACAATTTCGCCCTTTTTCAGGAAACAAAATGAATGATTGATTGAGGAGAGAGGAGGAAAGGTGCGATAATGATAGACATTGGAGGACAGCTTCTGCTGATTAGCATAGAATTACTGAGGTTGGCAGTATTATAAATCAAATAAACAATGCATAAATGTTTTTGTTGTGCGGAAATAATCGATAAGCTTATTTCGCCAAAAAATGAACTTCAGCGATAAGTAAGTGTTTATCGTCGTAATTGCTAAAGCAATCGATGACTTACGTCTACAGGAAAATACTATGAAGAGGATTGTGAAGTCACGTAGCATTACGCCCTTACTTCTGCAGCAGTGATGAAGTTCATTTATTTAGAATCAATCTAACTGAAAACAGTTAAGGAAAGGAAAGGTGAAGTGAAGGTTACCTGGACATGCAAAAGGATAGTATCAAAGTAGGACAACGTTTGTGGAATTGGTGCTGATAAGCACACGATTGGATGGCAAGATATTGGATTATCTATGCAACTATTATTATTATCATCATTGTCATTATTATCAGCATTAGTATTAGTGTTATTACTGCTATTGCTACTATAATTTTTATTGTTATTATTATTATCATTTATTATTATTTTTATCATTTATTATAATCATTATCATTTATTATTATTATTATTATTATTATTATTATTATTATTATTATTATTATTATTATTATTATTATTATTATTATTATTATTATTATTATTATTATTATTATTATTATTATTATTATTATTATTATTATTATTATTATTATTATTATTATTATTATTATTATTATTATTATTATTATTATTATTATTATTATTATTATTATTATTATTATTATTATTATTATTATTATTATTATTATTATTATTATTATTATTATTATTATTATTATTATTATTATTATTATTATTATTATTATTATTATTATTATTATTATTATTATTATTATTATTATTATTATTATTATTATTATTATTATTATTATTATTATTATTATTATTATTATTATTATTATTATTATTATTATTATTATTATTATTATTATTATTATTATTATTATTATTATTATTATTATTATTATTATTATTATTATTATTATTATTATTATTATTATTATTATTATTATTACTATTATTACTATTATTATTATTATCATTATTAATTACTAACATTGTTATCACTATTGCTATTGCTATTATTTGTAGCAGTTTGATAATCAGATTTGCAACTCAGGTTAGCAATTATATTTGGTACGAGGAGCCCTCGGCTTGTTCCCGGCATGCACTGAATGCTCGCTTCAGTTAAATGTTCACGGAATTTAATTGATTTGACCGCTGGATGGTCGTGATTAAAGGTTGAAGCGGTAAGTTGAACAGATGGCAGTTGGTCACTAGTAGTAGTAAATGCTCGTGAACTGTCGCTCCCAACAGATGATGATGGGATTTTTGAATTTGAAATAACGCTGCCTTCCAACGCTCGTTGTTCTTGCTGCTCTTGTTGTTGTTGATGTTGTTGTTGTTGTTGTTGCCGTTGTTGCTGTTGTTGTCGCTGTTGGCGGTGATGATGATGTTGATGGTGATAGTGATGATGATCATGGCGCTGATGATGACGATTACTGATTAAATTTTCTACAGAAAAATTTAGCGGCGATGGCATAGCGGCGGTCAGTACTGTAAGCATCGACTAAATCGCACCTCAGTGGTGCGGGGTGGAACAGTTAGCGAGAGGAGGTAAAAAGTGAACGACACCTTTCCATAATTCCGAATAATTTCTGGACGAGTCGTTCGGTTCGTTAAGGACGCGTCGATGATACTTCTTACCATGGCAATAAGAGTGGATGTGTCTGCTTCAAAGGCGGGGCACGGCAACATGAAGAAATGGGTGTGCGTGGATGGATCTGTCCCTCTTTACCACCTGAAGATCACAGTTTCAGGTGGCTAGTTAAACGAATACTACTACTATAAGGTAAGCGAACTTCCCCGCCCAGTAGCAAAATGTAAACGTGCGCCCACTTCCACTTCACCGTATCACTCTTTTATCGCCTGTCATTTTGTTTGAATTTAAATTTCAAGTAGTCTAATGAAATAACTCAGTACGCAGCGCAGCCTAAGCTTCATCTTTTCATTCAAATAGTTTTTTCCGGAACCGGTAACTGCATGCACCTTTTGTAGCTTTGCAACTATGAGATTCTACAAAAGAAATAGTGATGAATTTGGAGTGAATAGATACCATTACGATGACGACCACAGTGATAGCCACATGCATATTATCATCAGCCACTATCACCGTTCAACCTTATCACCTTTTTTCTACCCTTCCGCCACTTCGACAAATAATAATTCATTCCAAAATGGCTCCTTCTAATTTACTGATTTTCATTATTTTCATTTGGTGAGAAAATACAGCAAATACGTGAATATGCAATATGCCCCCACCTTCCTACCTTTCGATAATATCTAAAAAAGAGAAAAAGCGGACCATTTGAGTTAATGGGTTTTACCCATTCTTCTGCTTCACAGACGCTTACCTATCCCCCTCTCCCTCCGTCATCACTCATCTCATAAAGTGCGAATCGAATGCATAATCAATTTGATTAAGCCACCGAGGAAGGAAATCTACCGGTAATTGCAATTAGGCAATTGCATCTTTTTTTCCCATTCCTATTCCGATGCTATTTTTAACCGTAACGTTTCATTTATTTACCTTTTGATTAGCAAACGAGTTGTATGCAAAGCAAAAATTCCTTCACGCAATTTAATTTCAATTAAGGGCGGAATTAAATCGAGAAGCGTGAACCGTTCGTTTTCTCACATTAATTGACTATTTATTACGTATGCAACCCAGTCGTTGCTCAGATCTGACCAGCAATAAAGAGATTGGAATTAAAAAAGTAACTCGAAGTGGAAAGGAAATATTTTGTTAGGTTATCGCTTTAAATCAAAATTACTATCTTCCTTTTTCTCAAAGTTCTATGAATAAAAGAAGCGAAATCTAAAGCCATACAACTCTCTGTAGTAATCGATGATTTCATAGTAATAGCATTTGAATTATTCAGTGCTTTTTGCGCAGTACTTCCGTACATGCGCAATTGTTACGCGGTGCGAGTTTATCGAAATATGTAAGCTTCAATGTTCAACAGATTGCATTTGCATTGAAGAAATGGATTGTTCTCTTCTCTTCGCAAAAATCAAAATGACGAACAATGTTGACATTTCCAGGAGAGGTGTGCTCAAGAGCGAGGCAATCGTTATTCTAAAGAGTGAAATTACTGCAGTTCAATTTCTAAGTTTAATTTCATTGTGATGCTTTGTAATTCACTTTTTGAATTTTAATTTTTATTTCTTGTGCATCATTTTCAGTTTCAGGAGATAACCTTATTCTTTCATTAAATACCAGGAAATAACTACAATTTCTGTATTATAGTACCGAAATTATGTTCTCGATTTTTTCTTCCATAA
This sequence comes from Litomosoides sigmodontis, assembly GCA_963070105.1. NCBI lineage: Eukaryota > Metazoa > Nematoda > Chromadorea > Rhabditida > Onchocercidae > Litomosoides > Litomosoides sigmodontis. The sequence continues at coordinate 346,625 of OY718803.1, read as the reverse complement.
AATAATTGATCAATCCGTTTCTTTGTCGCAGAAACCTTGAAGGCTATTACACGTACGTCCTTAAAATTTTGTAGAAAAAAGTTGCGGAGATTTATCGTTATGTCTTGGAAGTGCTTATTTGGCTTTAGTAACACTTTACACCTAAATCTTTTGCGAAAGACAAGATTGAAAATCTAAAAGGGGAACTTTCAACTGATATCGGTATGTCTTATATTAGAAGCATTCATCAACCAAGTAAAGATAATATTTTGCTTATAAATTGATCGGTCAGTTTCTAGTAAAAAAACAACGGCCATCTAAATCATTTGAAAACCGTTATTGAAATTTAAAATAAACTTTAGTTCGATGCAGTTGTTTCACTCCCTCACTCATTTATTCCTCGCATAATTCTGAGGAGAAATTTCCACTAAATAGTAGTGAAAAATTTGTTATATGTTATATTTGCAGTTACCAATGTTTATAAGACAATGACAGTCCAAAATTAATTGATATCAGTGTTATCAACAGACCGTTATTGAACTTTACCGCACCTATACTGCTACAGTATGCAATCAACCAAATTTTACTTTCGTCAGATCGTAAGTATCAGTTACTTCTACCGTGCATGTTGTACGTTGCAATGTGCTGAAACAACGACATATAAGAGGTGAAATGCCAGTTGCAGAGAGATCCTTAAACACACATCTATGTTCATATAAATTAAATACAATACCTCATTTGCACGCACGTACGTAAGTGTAGCTTAGAGCGGAAAATATTTGACTCGAATAGGAGCGGGCGATTAAACAAAGAGCAGAAAAGAATAGGAATGAAAGATCGAAGGATCGAATAGAGAAGTGGATGGCTCGTTGGATGACGGATGAAAGCAAATAATTATTGATTTCCCTAGTCATCAATTACTATTGATTTTTACGAACAAAAAAGGAAATGCAATAGGGAATATTTACTCCAGTTAATTGTACAGCTCACGATGACTCAACTTTTGATTTCTAATTTAATTTTCCTCCAGACATTTTTGGAATCGTAACAGATACCGAATTAATGGAAGTCAAGTGGCTTCATTTAATTCATTACTCCTTTATTACGCATAGGTTTCACAAAATCAACGCCAATCAATGAAACAAAAATCTCTTGCCACCGCTGCATTTCCATTCGTTTTCAAGAGAATCCTGTGAGGTCACATAGGTTATCTATGACGAAGGACTACCAACAATTTATCTGACATTTTAGGAATTTCGGACTATCCATATCATCCCATCAAAATTTTTCGAAATTTCGAACTGCAAAAAAAGAATTGTTGGAAATAATTAAAGTGCAAAAATACAACAAAGTCATGCATTTCACCGCGAAATATGATAATGAAAAGGAAAGAAATTCATTGAACTATAAATTGTCATCGAAATGACACTAATCGGTGGCAAATATCACAATTATCGAATATTGTAATTACCGTTTTAATTATATGTACAAATTACAAATGCATTAACACCTCTTCAAAAGTAATAAGACAAAATTTCCCACTTTAAATCCCCAAATAATTTCAAATATTCGAAATTTGAATTAGAATTATGAGTGTTTATGATATCAAAAAATCCATTACAGTGTTTTTGCGAAACAGCGCGGCGGCCAGATAGGTGAAATTACAAATTTTTTTCAGCAACTCATTTTACTACGAGTAGTTAAGAAATTACATGAAATGATAAGTTGCTGGCATGGCTGCAATGCAAAACACAGATCAAACGAATTGAAGAAATGCCCGAATAAATAGTAGTCAATGCTGTATACGGTGCTTTATCATGACATACGGTACTCAGGACACCTCACAAATTCAATGTGCGGTGCCTTGAATAGTGCCTGTTTTCAGCACTTTCAACGCCCCAGGAGAGTTCCTGAGAGCAAGGAAAAATATTTGGCAATCGGGGAAGAGGCCTTAATTCGAGTATCTTGAAGAAAGGAGGAAGAGACTTCAATTCGAATATCTTAGAGGAAGCCGTTATGAACTGATTTGAAGACAATACTCGTTGTTGCCGTTATTCGGCAAAACTGATGTCAATTTTGTCTACAAACTTCAGCTTATGCATTTAAGTTTCTTGCTGCATTTCAACTTACAGTGATGTGCACAAAAAAGATAAAAGTAATTATATTGTGAAGTTTAGCTCGAAGAACCTGAAACTTCACGTTTCAGCAGTCGAAGATTTCTTTGAATTCAAAATTCGAAGCAATTAGCAAGAAGTTAAATTCATTTTTTCACTTAACGCTTAAACTGTACTATTATTCGTTGGCTTACATATATATGTATGGTGTATGTCAGTGGTCACTGAAACGACAGAAGTGATTATTATGGCACTAATCACTCAAATTAAGAACTATGCTTTTTTATTTTGCCTGATCGATAAAGAACTTCTACGATCGCTGTCAGTATTAGTGAGTAAGATGTAGCACTGCTTAAATGAGGACAAATTGATGATAATACGCAACCACCGTGAAATTTTAAAAACTAACGGAAAAATAAAATTAGTGAAAGGAAGGTATTTACATTTAATAGGAAATTGCGCATAGTATTTTCTTCCTCTGATTACACGCTAACAAAAATCGTGATGCAGGCTAAGTACACGTATAATGCAAAATCTTCAGCAGCAATAATATTCCTGGATGACTTGATATTGGGGAATATTCCTGGATGAGTTGACATTGGAAGAAATCGTTCAACGGTTAGGAAAGAATTGAAGTGTCTCTTGACATAAATGGTAGCATTTCTAATTCCTACAACTCTTTAATTTCAATTTCATTGAAACTGAGAGAACCGACAATACAATATCACCGATTAACCAATCGATCGCTGGAGGCAATGAGAAATGAATAAACTTCAGCAACGCGCAATCTTCGGCTAATCGATGGCCTGCCGCGTGTCATATAAACTTGGAGCCTAAAAGGAAGACTTATATGCCAACTAATCCTTCTCATTTGAAAAATAACTTTTCATAGAAATTTTACCTTACACATAAAGAATAGTTATTAAATAAAGCAAGCGAATATGCATCAGTACTTTTTTGATTTTAATTTTGTCCAAGTACGGCGCAAAAGAAGGAGAAAAGTGATTGAACAAAATGGCGATATATAAACAAATCATTTCTGCGTAAAGATTTGCTAATTTTTTCAACAAAATTTTCGACAAAGCAAATTAAAATGTAAAACCAACTTAGGAAGAAATGTCCACATGCTACTGAAATAAAATTTTAAAATGGTTAGGCTGACTGATACCTGAAGAAGAATTAAAGCAGTACCCGAGAAAGAGGTAATTGAAAAAATCAAAAGGAATAATCTATCAAGTACCACAGCAACAAATTTCCAGTCTTCATCAATCTGCAAGAAATTTTTCACAATTATTAACGTCAATTGAGTTTTAATTTCATTAGCTAAAATTTTGAATAAAGCAAAGTTTGGAATATATTTTTAACCTTGCTAAAGGAATTCACATGAACATGCATTTTTCGAATCAATAGAGAGAGAAGGAGCAGATGCTTCCTGATCACTTAAACCACTAGTTTTTTAAATAATTAAAACACAAAACTTTGTTCATAATAAATTACTTTCAAATTCAATTCAATTGTAATACTTTACTAACAAATAGCAACAGTCTTGTTCATTCCATCGAACAAATTGTAATTATGTAAATTATTAAAGCATTTCAATATAACCGTTTCGGCATACATTGGAACAACACTTACCATCGCATCACGATCTTTTTTCTTCAGCAATTCCGCGATGAAGCAAACGTTCTCAAATGCCTTAATGACGTGCGGTGAGCGGTAAAGTTTCTGAATTTGCTCATTGATCTGCGTGTTTTCATCAGCGCATGCGTCGCAGCTTACTTTTCGTTCACAACGATTGATGATCATATTTTCAACTGAGACCAAACAAAATTTAGCTCAATTTCAATTTTACTACGCTTATTAAAAGATAAGGAATTAAATTCAATAGAACTCCGCATTTGCAGGCACACATATGCTTATTTCAACCTTTTGTCTTTAAGATTTAATTTGCTCGCAATGTTATAATCTGAACTTGTTAAACTTTTTATAAAATACCATAGAATTGGCTCGTGCTGTACAAAGAGACAAAAGTTATTGAAAATTTACGCAGTTCACCTCGTTGACCACCGGCCTTGTGAAATACTTCAGCGATCGTCGGTCGTCGCATAAATAACATTTTAGGCAGTATTCCCAGAAATAGCCATTTCACCCAACTAGGCATTTGATGGGTTGCTGGCCTTCGAAAATGTAAATTCAGTGCTGTCAACAATTAAAATATTAATAGCCTCTTGCACACTTTCATTAATTAAATAAAACTAGTGATACCAATGCCTATTAATTAAATAAGCACTAGTATCACCAGTTTCTTTACAGATTTAAAAAAATACAAAAGTCAAACTTCTGCATTTTGTTTAAAAAAAGGGTGCTGAAATTTAGAAAGTCCCTTTTAGAAAAAATTGAAATTGTAGTGAGAGGAAAAAAAGATAAAACTAACAAATAACAGTAACGAGCACACTGAGTGAGACCATAATCATTGTGAATAGCAAGTATTTACCAATTAAAGGTAAGGCGATGCTCGTGGCCGGAATAATATCTTTCTGTTAATGAATTGCTGGATTAGTTGGTAATCGATTGGAAAATCATTTTAAAGCATTCGACCTTCCAACTCCGCCTTTTTTAATTTTCATCCCACAAATGTGATAAAAGAGTAATAGTAGTGACAACGACAGCTTCTCTTTTACATTCCCTTCCTTTACCTGTCTATCTTCTGCTCTGTCAATCAGTTGTTTTCACGTTTGTTTACAATATGGCCTATTTAAGTTTTGATCCCACAGGAAAACAGTTAGTTAAATAGAGCAATTATGCATATAGTGTGCTTGATTATTCATCAACGCCCCTATACACATAGACAAGCTTCGCAGATTTAGCACTTGAAGTTTGAAAAATGAATAAAATACGTTAATTTAACTTCCATGAGACTTCGTGCGTCCATGGCAAAGAAGAGAAGAGCAAACCAATAACAGGTAGAAGACTGTTAGCGCAACCAATGTCAAAATACATAAAGTGATCTTTTCGCCGCTTCGTGACGGTAAATAAAAAGCGACAATTGTTAGAAATGATATACCGATGCACGGAAACACCAAATTTACCGTGTAAAATAACGGTTTACGACGTAACTCCAAGTAAAACTAAAATTGATGAGAAGTAGACTTCATTGCCATTGCGGTTTCTGTTCACGTAAAGGTATGTATGCAAATGATTTCAATATCAGTTCCAATAAGCGAATCCAACAGTTTTGCGTAAGTGAACCTTGAGATTACAATATCTAGGTATGAATAAGGCTATACTTAAATTGACACCACAAATGATTACCATAATATCAATGTATGTCCCATCTGAGCAACACGTTGGATAATTTTTTGCATGTCGTTTTGCGATCCTTGACATTATGTCCCACTCCACTGACGGATAATAATCGGAAAGATCTACGCCGAATTATAATGAAATAATAATTAGTGTCAAATTTAATACGAACAGGAAAAGCAGTTCCTACCAATTCCTTCTTCCACAACTGTTATATTATCCAGTGCACCATTTTCATTCATCTCCAGTTCATAGCGTGCTTCGCCATCCAAAAATTCCAGATTAAGTAAATTGTCAGAGTATGTCCAGGAGCCGAACTAAAAGCATTCAGTTATCTTTTTTGCAAAGAATTTCATGAAATTTATTAACTAAATTAACAGAGGAAAAAATAGAAGGTACGAATGTTACCTTAAAATAACATTGTTGCTCATCAAATGGAAACCTGCAACATAAAACACAATTAGCACATCCTGGTGACTAAGGCAGCGACAAAGTTTTCGAACAGATATGTATGTATATATGTTTAACCAATTTTGCAATGTAATTAAAAGCAGATGATAATTTCAGCTAAAAACGAACTAACCATCGGACATCAATTTGACACAGCGTTTTAAAAATAGCCGGTGGTTCCCAGGTTACTTGACCATCGTATCGTAAAGTTGCCTTTGTGCTGATTGTTATGTTATAGTTGCCGTCCGCACTAAAATATAATTAATTATTCACCCATTCGCATAACTTCTAGAATAATTAATGGTTTCGGTAGAAAGTTAATGTATTACTACAAACAATATCACTAGCTTCTCACAGCTTCTGATCGTTCATTCCGCGGGAGTTAATTACTGAGGAATCGAACTGATACAGCAGCATAGTGAAAAAGGTTGAACTGTTCGAAGAAGGAATTTCAAGAGTTAATGATCGCCGATCATTTTTTCCTCACCCGATCTCCGGGTGGGGGACATTTCCTTCTCATTGCTGTCAAATTGCTTTTGTTGAGCGATCGGATCGCAGAACTGCCGCCTTTTTAATCAGACAGGTAAAAATGACTAACCGTTTAGTGAAACAAACACTATTGGAAGTTATTTCGTTGTTCAGTTGACATTATATTTATCGCTCAAGTAACATTAAAATCGGACAAAATTAAAGGTAACTTTCTAAATTAACAATTAAAGGTTGCTTGTCAGAAAGCATTGCGCCCATTTATCCTACTACATTATCTTCGTTATAAAGCTGCCGTTGATTGATTGACTACTTAACATGGAATGAATTACTTATTATATAAGACGATATCAGGTACCCAAATCATTTCATACGGTATATAGAGTATGCTGACCCCGCCGTAAATTGCTGGATTCCATGATAATTTTTTATCCGCCCACACTTGTTTCAACCAAACGCTACATGTCATGATTTGATCAATTTCATGCTGCAAAATATGAAAGTTTAAATTGAAAAATGATTTGGACCGAACGGTCCGAAAATCAAGAATTCCTGAAAGCTTCAAAACTAAAAACTAGAACTGGGCGAATCTTTTGAAGAGTGTTACCTAAAACTATTTCCATTGAATCATTATTAGTACACCATTGTTCATTCAAATAAAATTGCAACAAATTCATTATTGTTTCAGAAGTTTCCATCGTTTATCATTTTTCTTCCTCGTTGTGAAATGTTGGCAGTTAAATTGGAGATATGATTTACTTGTGCAATTACTTGTTGCTAGCTATTAAACTAATACTAATAATCTGTGTTTAATTCGGAAGACTGCCGATTAATGAAATTTAATGTTAACATTGATACCGTACAACATCAATAATTTGCGAAAGCCGTAATTTTAGTTTGATATTAATCGGTTTATTTGGCTCTGGTGCTGGTCGGCGGTGCTTATTGTAATTGATCATTAAATCATCATATAATCGTTTTGCATCTTCATTGCCGTACAACGTCGGTATGATTAGCACTAGAAAGGGCAATATCAGATGGGTGGTCATGCTACCAGTTTGCTACTCAATTGCAATCATTTTTCGGATATATCTGAAAATTTCAAAACTAAAGTGATCACTTGACAACCATTGATCGCTTTATGAATATGCATGCATGTACGTACAATCGATGGAGAGAGTGTATTATTCATTGAAAAGTAAGTAGTAAATAATTGGGATGATCCAATCGACGACGCTCGTCACTCAGGGAAACTGAGATGTGAGCTTTCTTCTGCTCTGCTGCCACCCCGAACTTCTCACTAATATTGGGAAGCTGTTTCATGCAGAGGCACGGATCCGCTGCATTGAAGCGAAACTGGAAAAGATGAATGAAGACGAACCTCTCAGGATGTTGTGGATGCATCGATGAGACAGTGAGTAAAATGGGAAGGAGGAGGAGGTAATAAAGAAGCGAAAGGAAGGAACGATGTTTAACAAAGTTGAGAATTAGATTGTCGATTGACGGCGTGGCGTCATACTTCCTAGCAAGCAGCCGCAGCGGAAGAAGCAAACGGCGAACAATCATCCAAGTACTCCGACCGACGGATGATCACACTAAAACTTCTACTTACGCCTTTCTTCTTTTCTCTCCTCCTTCACTTTTACTTTTAATTTTCACGCTTCGTTTAAAAAACAAGGAAAGCAGTGGAACGAACCTCGGATAAGTGAAATTGTTACGTACTCCCCCCCAACATCCTGTTTCTTCACAGTCCAATGCTTGATTGTGCCCTTTAATCTTTAAGAAATAGTTTTAGAATACCGAATTAATTCAGAATACATATAGCAGAAGCCGCTTTTTAATTCCATTTTGCTCGCAATATTTCCATAATGGGTAGAATACTAGAATGACGCCCTGATACCAATTTATGCTTTCATCAAGTAATTATTAATGCACGACAAGGATAAGTCAAGTAATTACTAGAATACAATCTTTGGAAACTATACAGAGAAAACATACAACAAATTCAAGAAATTTTAAAAAACATCTGATGAAAAAGTCAACGCATGAAATGACGGGAATATTTGAAATAAGTAAAAATATCAATAATTCAAATGATTCCATTTTTGAACCATTCGTAACTTTTGCAGCGCTTTGCAAATGGCTAAATTTACTGACTTATTAATTTGGCAACTAATGGCATAGAGATATCGTTTAATAAGCTTACTAGAAAAGCTGCAAATCAGTACCACTTTCTCTCGAATTTTGAAACTCCACATCATACGACTTTAATGGCTTTTCTCTTCCCGCTACGAAACCTGCCCACGTTCAACAAAATTACAGTATATAAACAGATCCAGTGGTACCACAATATCATTATCAATTTCGTATTCCTTAAAAAACATAACCACTTGATTACTTATTACAAATGAAAAGGGTCGGTATATATATACATATACATATATATATATATATATATATATATATATATATATATATATATATATATATATAAGAGATCGACAGCAGAAACGAAAAGAAAATCAATCAGTGTAAAGAAAAAGAAAAAGGAAAAAGCAGAGCTTGAAATTTCATAAAACTGAACACAAAGATTGATGGACTGAGAGAGATGAAAAAGAGCCAAATAGCAACAGAATCACAGCACTCCTCTCCAGTTGCTTGGACAATGAGACTACAGGAACATTCGTTTAATTAACAAATAATAACGATGTTAAGTCAAATGTAAAGGAGAATATGCATAATGTCTTCTTTGCTGCATCATGCTCCTCTCCACTTTACTCTTCCAAAGCCTCCGCATTGCTACAAATAATCCTGCCTTCCTCGTAGGACTCATTTGGCAAAAAAATTCATAAATGAAGAAATCGATGAAAGGATTGTTCACGACGGCAGCAAAATCGATACAATTTCATATGAAAAAAGAACAACGAAATCGGAGTAACTGATCGCCTATTATTAACAGAATCGAATAATAATTACTGTCTTATTTGGAAAGTATTGTCTGGCATTAAATGCATCATAACAAGAATCACTACAGTAGAATAAATCAATAGACAACTGCAACAATCTTACTATTTTATTAAAACTTTTTTCCTTCGGTAATTTCTATGGGTAAAGCGGAAGAAAATTTCGATTATAAATTAAAAATTTTATTTAAGCATGGCGTAATTTAGAAAATACCTCAGTAAAATATCTAGTCATAATAGCAAATTTAAATGTTAGAAGTTCATTGAAATTTGACAATTACGATAAAAGATTAAATTATATTCATCAAAGCTACGTCCGCGTTGAGATTCGTTCATATTACAGGATTCAGTAGTGTAGCCAACTCGAAATCGATACGCGCTGTGCATATAATTGCCAACTGGCAATTCATAGATTCCCTCTACTACCTGGAAAATGGCCGGCAATATAACTGAGATTATGAGAAACAGAAAGCACTGAGATGGAATGTTTCGTTATATATTACAGCAAAAAAAGTGTTTTTAAGGAAAAGTTCAAAAACACAAAAAAGTAAACTACTAAAACAAATAGTTAACAAAATACCTTCTGAACGATCGGCTGTTTCCCACGAACTGTCCTTATAGCATGTTCATCATTACATGGTTTTTGATTAAAATCTCGCAAACTGCCACAATTATCAATATAAGTACCACTATCGCCAACACTAAAATTTAGAATTGCAGTTGAAATGCCAAGTAAATTGCAAAGTAAGACAAACTCACCCGAGCGTGAAAAAATTTCTAGAATAATCTTATTATTTTCGTCGTGAATATTTCGATGAATACTACCTCGCCCAATGAGCAGGAAAAGAACCGTTTTTATCTCATTACAGTAAATAAATTACACTATCACTTTTTGAAGTACTATTTTATAATTATGTAGTGAGGGATGAAATAATTTGTAGGGTAGAACATACTTAAATTTAATTTCCAACGATACAGTCGGCATAGTCGGTGAAATAGGTATGTAGTAGGTGTACAGACCACGACGTGGTTTACAACTATCACTTGTACAATATCGACCATCAATAGTTACATTGAAATCTGGTATTTCAATACTAGTGTCTGATGCTGACGATGAAAAGTCGAGCCCTCTAGCTACAGGCGACGCTTGATTTTCCTCACTGTCTTTGACTTTCAATAATGATTGTTGCTGCTGTAGGTTCAAAATTGTTTGCTCATCCTAAATCATTACTACTGTATCTATTTTTATCAAAGAAAAATCAATATTTTATTTTATTTTTTTTAATTTTTGTAAAAAAATCTAATAGAAACTAGTTCATTTTGGAAATCCTTTTGTTAAACAGATACTTTTGCTTTCACTTAAAAATCTGATTGCTCATGCAAATAAACGCCTGCAACCAAATTTGAACATTAAAAATCAACACTCTGCAACACGACTTTTCAACAAATCAGCCAAAATTTCGGAATCAGATTGGACTACCTTTGAAAGATTTTCAAATACTTAAAATGCAAAAATACCAAAACTTGATACCTTATCAGCATTGCTCTCATTTGGCATGTTATATTCATCACCCTTCGAGCAACAAAACATATGACAATACATATAATCACATGAAATGCTTAGTGGTGGCGCATGTGGTTGTATTGGTGGTTTCCAAACATTATCCTTGACTTGGACAATTTGACCAATTTTGCCACCTTGTTCTATCATTGGCCCATTAGTAGTTGTACTTTCAACGATATATGGCCGTTTATGATACCCAAATGTTCGATTATGCCAATCCAACACATACAGCGTTGACATTGCCAATAAGCTATAACGAAAAAAAATTTCCATATTCCTAAATTAGTCTTAGATATTTGCAGTTATTGAATTCATAATAGCAAGTTTTTTTATCTATTAAATTAATGTAAACAAATCATGTACTATATGTTATTTAAAATTGAAATATTTCGGCAAAATTTAGAACCTCGCAAAAAAATAAGTAAAATAACCTGGTTAGCTTATACCACTTATGATTCCCAATTTATTTAGTTTAATTTACAGAAACAAAATAAGACCAAGAAATTACCAAATAGCCATTACTCCAACAAGGACGACAATTGTCCCCTGCGTTACTTTCGAACTACACAACGGAGGTTCCCCACGATGACATGATGGATTTCTGCAGTGCCAATGTTTTTCACGGTTTTTGCTCCGCTCCTTATTTCCCCTGTAAAGTAATGGTGATTATAACCACCTTCGAAGACTGTAGAAATTAAGAATTGATATTTCCTAAAAGCTTTCAAGTACTCAGAAGTAAAAAATAAATAATGGCTGAAATACACATGTTGTAATTTTTGCCACCGCAATTTTTTAAACCGTTACTAACACGCATTTCCTTTCCTCCGTTCTTTTAAAAAAATGTCAAGAATTCTAACAAGCACTTGCCTACGATAACACTTGTCATGCGAAAGACAAGATGGCGCAATCGAAGCAAGTGATGTATGTGATGACATGAAGCTTGCTTTATCAGAGAATCCAAAGTCACTTAGGCCGCTTGCTAAACTACCAATATCCTTATTTTTCCGCCGATGCAATCTGGCTAACTTGTGAGACAACTTTTCAACAGCTTCAATTTTGTGTTCCAGATTCCCTGTGAGACGGTACAGTTCAGTTGCTGCTGCAACTGTTTCGTAGAATATTCGTGAATCATCAACCTAAAAACTTAGTAAAATTTACAGAAAAACCCTAGAATTAAATTAACTTGTTTATATCATCGCATGGTGAATTACACACTATTTTAGTAATCTGGTAATTTACCTGGTTTTTCAAATCATTATTTCAACGACTGACTAAAATCTTTTCCATTTTAGAAAACTTTAGATCGGTAGAAAATTATTCCTAGGTTCCTTAAGTTTCAAAATCATATTTACGCACTTGCAAAAAATCTCCATTGTCGGTCACAGCATCGGGCAAAATTTCAGCCAATTCTTGAGCAATAACACCGACTCTATGACGATTTTCCTCTGACAGACCCCATTTCAGCGCAATTTCTGGTTTGTACGAATAACCAACAACACGAATTTGGGCGAGATGGGATAAGGCGCTTTTGGTATCCACCTATACAAGTTTCAAAAGTTTTAAAAACGAAAAAGTTACTCGAAAAAATATTAAAAGTAAACACTACAAGGTGTATATGTATCCATACAATCACGATAACCTTGACAAAAGGAAACAGAAAAAAAGGTCTGCAAATGGACCTCATGGATTTGTTCTTTGATCCGACGATCGGATGGGCGATGAACAACTCCAGAGCAGTAGATGTCACCACCGACAGTCAGGGGCGCAACAGCACGATCAGTACCAATTGCCACCGAACCGCTATTATAATATATAGTGGAACCATTCTTCTGCCATGTGGCATCTGAATCTGGTGGCTCAAACTGGCCTGGATTTGAAGCCTAAAATAAAACAATAACAGCAGTGAGTTAAGGGTCATCAAATCAATCCTAAAATCTTATGGGCTACTCCAAACGTTTATACTAGAGAAACTACTTCCAGTCATCGATTTCTTTCCTTGTTGTGATTCTTACAGTTGTTATTAATATTCCACAGTCACCCTTATTTTTTGCTATTAATATTTCTTTGTGATCGGTCATATAATAAAATATTCTGGAATAGTAGAAAATAGCACGAAGCTTACTCGAACAATCACTTTCTCGGACTGATAAGCTTGAACAATAGCATCATGCCCATCAGCAGTACATGCAATCAAACGAACAACAAGTAGAAAGTATTTCTGGTCCGGATTTGGACGGCCGTTTTTTCGTTGATTATTCATCGTTGTTTCGGAGAAATGCAGCCTCGGTACAGTTACTTTTGTCATTCGCCGCTCATGAATTTCAAGTCTGGAATGTGGAATTTAAGACACACGCTCAAAAAATTTGAAATCTTGTTACCTAAGACTTCTTGAATTTATATAATTATAGCGAACATAAAAACCGTTAAAAATTTAAGAACGCAACCAAGTTAAAAGCAAGATCTGTATGATTATATAAATCTATATGATTGTACAATATTAATAAATACCACAACTCCGTCATAGTTCTATATAAGGAAAAACTTACGACACAGGATCATGCGGCACCGGCCTTCTATCCGTTGTAGACTGCTTGATTTGTATCTCTGATGTTGGCATTTCACTCTTTACACCGCAAAATGCTAGCTTAAATTCTTTCACCATTTTCAATTCGTTACCTATTTTAACGAAATTTGGTGGATGATTGTCAATTGCTTCGATGTGCACAGAAATCTGGAAAAAATCATTTTTAGTATTAGGGGGCTATCACAAAATCATAAGAATGTAGTTGTGAAACTCATTATAATTAATAAAAAAACAATCTGTTACATACGTAAAAAAGATTGAATAAAAATTTCTTGTATAGATAAATTCCGTTGTCAGTAAAGTGAAACAAATAGTGCCATAAAGTTAAAACCTGAAAATGGTTTTTCTTCTGATTTACAAAGCAATTGTCCATAGTACTGTAATTGAATCCTTTATCTGCCACAACATGCATTTCCAGTTGATGCAACGGTCTTTGGTTGATATCATACAAGGTAGCCCAATGCTCCTCATTGAATGCAGTGAATTTGATTGCTTGTTGGTGGAAGCTGTCATCAAAATCTTCGACTGCAGTTACTGGTGATGATATCACTGTAAGTTGGCTGGGTAACGAAAATACCTGGAAAGAAATATCGGAGTAATTGATTTTGTAAATCAATTTATAATAAAACTTTGAGTATATAAATAAATATATTATCCAATCATCTCTGCTTGAAGATTTTTTCTTATCACTTGAATTGATACGGAAAAGGTCAAAACGACAAGTGAAGGACTCTAGCTCAGCGAAATTTTGTTTTCATAGTTGCACTATACTATATGATAGAGAGTGATAAGGATAACATGAACATGAAGGACAACATTTTCATAAACCTGTAAAACACGCTAAATAATTAAATCTACCTTCTGCGGCTCACTTTTCACATTAGTTGATACCGGATTATGTTGCTGCTGCTGTTGTTGTTGTTGTTGTTGTTGTTGTTGTTGTTGTTGTTGTTGTTGTTGCTGTTGTTGTTGTTGTTGTTGTGGTGGTGGTGGTGGTGGTAGTGGTGGCTGCTGGTCCGATCGTACACGTTTACGGCTTATCTGACCATCAGTTTGGGAGCTTGAACCATCGCCTTCACTAGCTGTGGAATTGATCACATTGCTATAGGGGTCTATTTGATAATCATTATTCTGGATCAAATAAGCATTATTAAGTGGTCGCATGTTCACGACCGTTGGCGGTGAAACCTGCAAAACGTGAAGAGAATTTGAAATTTATAAATCGTGAAGTTTCGTATAGACAAACATTTTCAATTTTTCTCTACATTTTCAGACAAAATCGAAAACTGAATACCTGAGGTAGTGCCGAAGGTGTTGATTGCGGCGGATATCCACCACCACCACTAACGAAATCCGATTGTGGTGATGGTAAAACATGCTGTAATATGCGGTTACCAAGATGATTCTGCTGCAAGAGTTCTTGCGGTACTAACATATGAGTCGCTAGATCAGGGCGAATACCAAGAATCAGACCATTACCGTTCTGTTGAGTACCATGAATAACTGTAAATTCCTATCACAGTGTTCGAAATAGATGGACAATTTTAGGGTAAAAACTATTGCACAAGAACGTGGAATACATGTATGAATGTTTGAAAGACGAATTTATCGTTTTCTTCTAGTAAATTTATTCAATTTAAATTAACGGAATTTTGGAAATGAGCCACATGTCTTAAAAGCTTTTCACTGTAATTACAAGTCTTCCTCAAACTACACCTTCAGATTTACAGAGTTATAAGACTATGTATATGAGATAAATCTCTCTAAAAAAATGCTTCGATTTTTCCTTTATAACATAAGTGATAAAACTGGTCAATTCAGAAAACAAATTCTTGCAGATCAAACACTCGCTATGGGAGAAAAATACGAATGAATGAGCCTGCCAGCTCGTAATTCTCAGATTCCGGAGAAGCAAAAGATGAAGAAGTGAAACAACTGAACGAAGGAAGGTTACTCCATCAATTTCATGTTTAAGAAAATTGCCATCACTTATTTATAAACACTTTTTCAAAAATCATGAATCGCAGTATTTCTTCTACTATCTCTCAGCTTTTTTTTATTATAAAAAAACTCCTTTGGTTGAATTTCTATCGTTTCATTGTGTTTTCTGACAATTTACCTTTCGTAATGTCCGAAAAGCTTTTTGCAAAACAAAACAAGACGATGTGTGGTGAGTCACATTAATTTGGCCTTGATATGGTCTTAAAACAGCTATACTTTACAAGCGGTTGCGAGATCCTGAGTTTGTAGTTTTGGGTTTTAGGTTGTAGGAGTTATCAACAAAATTGAATTGGAAAATTAGTCTGATGAGTGCAGTATGTCAGGTAACGCAGTTATAATACATGAGAAATTATTGGTCTTCGCTAATTTATTGAAAACCTCCTTTACATTATGCAACTAATCAAAATCATCCGATAATTTCACTAATTCGGACTAGATTAAAAAGCCAAAGATATAGGAAAAGCTGAAAATAACAATCTTACGCTGGTAATTCTGGTAATTATCCGGCGAATACGGTGAATCAGAAGCAGAGCTCGGTGAGCCCGATGAACCAGCGCCTGAGATATCCGTGATTGGTGGACTGTCAGGTAGCCTAAAGAAGGAGGATAAGCAATAAAATTAAAGAAAAACCAACGAAATTATCAATGGATAAGGCTATCAAAACTTAAGTTTAAATCTCCTGCAAATAGTTAATTATTTAACTTGGACAACGAAAGCTGGTTAACTTATCCAGATCTGAATGACGGTCTGATTTATTCCTATTTATTTCAGCAAAACCTTAGACCCAAGATTGGCCACAAAAATGTTTAAATAAAAACACCTCAGTTGAAATGTTAGAATAATAATAGTTCGCACTCTTAAATTGAAGTTCAACATTCGTAAGTTCTGAATTACCCAATTCCAATGAAATAATTAAACACTGTTTAAAAGACCATCTACCACAAACTACGTATTAGCGCGTGAATACGTACATAAATCATCACAGAATTAATCGGAGAAAAGAACCAATAACAAAATGGACGAGGAGATTTCGGTCAGTCCCAAGAACCATTCCCGGTCTTTTTCCAAAAAAAGTATAACAGGAATGGTTATTTGATTTTTTGGTTCACCACTTAGAAACATTCAAATGAAGCGGTTAGCATTATGTTTAACAAAATTTTTTAGCTTGAAGAAAAGAAAAAAACACGGCATTACTCCCCTAAATTTAGCAAATTAACCCAGTCCACAGAGCATTTTATGATATTTTATGATTTCTTTTTAACCGAACGCAATATTCAAATTAAGCTACTATAAATCTTTTCAAAAGAACACTCCCCTTATTTCTCTTATATTTTGCTTACCAGACCAACGCTGTGAAATTAATATATTTGTTTGATATTTGTTATTAACATCAGCACTACTATTACGACCATTACTTTCACTTATTGAAATTGCTATTGAAGGTGCTATTGAAATTACAATTCAACCGCCAAACCTTTCACCAACAGTTCCAACACAAAACAAACTGCTTCTATTGATAAATCCGATTTCCATAATAAAAGGTCACAGCTATCCTGGACTTCGGTAAATCAACGATAAAACCATTGGCATACTATTGCTTTCCTTGTCTCTCTTATAGAGGAATTAACCTTCGTCTAGCTTATATCTGGTCATTTTTATTTGCAGACATGCAGTCCAGATAGCCACTTAGCAACTAAACAAGTAGCTTCATTTATGCTAGAAATTTCAATGGCAACTTGAAAAGATATGGTCCGTGATTTCAAAAGTCATTTAGAAATTCCATTATTACTTAATCCGGAAATAACATACATTCGTTATTCCGTCATAAAGCAACATCTTACCTAGCTGGATTCTGATACATCATTTTATTGGCCGCTTCAGAAATTGCGACAGTTGTGATATTTTGATGCGATTGCGGCAACGGAGGGTGATGCTGATGCTGTTGCTGGTAATGATGTTGCTGCGATTGTTGTTGTTGTTGTTGTTGTTGTTGTTGGTGGTGGTGGTGGTGGTGGTGGTGGTGGTGGTGATGATGACCTTGTACCTGTTGCGAGATGAACCGAGTAGTGTCTGCCACAGGACTATCAACCGGAGTACTGCAAAGCTACAGTCCTTTTTGATTTCAATGATGGTGGCAACAATGACAGATAGAAAGTACAGTTGTAAAATTAATTTCGAATTAAACGAAACATACAAACGCATGTGAACATATCAATCATGAACTCTTATGCCCATAAGTTTTTCTTGAAGTTCACCAAGATGGGCATACGAAAGACTAGACTCACTAAATCCAAAACAGCACATATGGATGCTATCATTTTTGGTGTATAAATTTCTTAAGTTTCGAGCAAAAGTATTGCGTCGTAAAGAAAGTGAGAAATCATTAATAAAAATGTGAAAGATCATCAACATAATGAGATAGTTTTCCAAAATTTTTCCAATCATTCATGATACTTATGCATACCATTTCTACTGGTCAGAGTGATTTTAAAACGCGCCTCATGAATTTGTAAAATTTCTGCATTAAGGAAAAGCTTTTTGCCATGCGGATAGTGAACGAAAAACTTCGAGCAGTTTAAATTACCATTCTTTTTGCTACTATTAGAATTACTCTACTTTTTTGAGAAGTTAAGTCCTACCCAAATTATTTTCTTCCTTTCTCAAAAAACCCTAATCAAACCGGAACAATTACTTCGCTAGTAAACCATAACAGTTCTTAAACACAACTCCCCAACACTATACCACTACATTTCTTTCCCCCTTCTTTTGCTTTTCTCTTATTCATTCTCTTCAGTTCGTTATTCTTACATCACATTCTAAATTTAATAATCAATGACTGCTTCACCTCTAACATTTTATCTTACATTAAAGAAAAAAGAGCCCTTATGAGACCTTTAATAGTAATAATAAGAACACAGTTCAACCATCTTGCAATGACACGTCGTTGTCATTATAACAGCAAAAAAAAGCTTGCTGAAACAATTGAAAGCAGTACCATTAAATCCTTCAAGTCCCAAGTTGTTATTGAATTGTTTTTGTACATTATTACACTTTTTTCTTATGTGTACCACATAGTAATTCTAACGCTTCTTTCCTTGGTCTATTTATTCCCTGTGCCCTCACCTTTACTTCCATGTCACCTTTTCGAAGAACAATCAAGTAGCAAAACAGGTTGATGAAGTAAAACAAAACCACGATCACTAAGTCTATAGATTGAGATCACAATCAATTAAACGACGTATAACTACTTCGAAATTTAAATAATAGTCAAGTAAAACAAAACAATCACCTGTTCTCGTCCAAAAATCGTACGATATCGAAATCACCGGTGTAATCGCTCAGTGGATCACTAAACGCCACTGTATCCTCTGAAAAAAATCAAGAGATGGTTAATATGAGATAAAAAGGATAAAATGTTGCAACAACCTCTTCCATTCGGATTTACACCTTCAAGAACAGCTGATATCAACTATCACTGCGCAACACAACCGGAACTACCCGACCATTCATCACGGCGTGTATTGCGATAGTAATACATATCTGATTACAAACCGAAAACAGTTAAATTCCGAATTTTTGGAAAGCAATTGAAAGTGATCCAGCTCAATCTGTTCCATGAATATTGGTGGTCCGAAGACTACTAATGCCATCTCTACTTATCACAACTCATAATCCTTATGCACCAGGTACTCCTCAACAGGATAGAAAAGGTCCAAACCGATTAATTTTATGCATTGTAAAAATGCTATGAATTAATCGTTTTTTCCTTCGTGACTTTGATTTCAAAAACGAAATAAGGTAGTATGTAAATAATACATTCATTGTCGAAATGGTTATTGGTTACCTAGAAAAGAAAAGATAAAACAAAATGAAGAAGTATAAACTGATGGTAACTTCTTGAAACGTGTAATGCTGAATAATGAATAAATTATACAAGTAAATTTTTTAATTCAATAACAAAGACGACACTATCCTCAAGCCCTAAATACCTGCTTTCCTAGTCCGCCCTCTTTTCATAAGACCCTATCGGGAACTAAGACATAATAGGGAAAGCGGGAACGAAAAGCGGGGAAGTGATGCTGATAGGCCAGTATAAAAAGGCTCTGCTTTCCGTTCTTCCTTGCCCAGTTCTTAAATGTGACGTTTTGGTGCCAGGCGGTAACAACTTTAAAAAAACGCCAAAAAAAAAAAGAAAAATTGCTTTCTATTCTCTTGTTCTGGTCTGAAACTAATGCAATACGGATAAACTTAGTTTGCTTTGCATTTTGTTACGCATATTATATACATGCACAAAGACATACACTACACATAATGTCCCACACGCACTTATTATGTATGTTACCGACATTCGTATACACATACACAAAAATATTCAGTATATTTAAATTACGCTCAAAAATCTCAAAGCATGCGATTCGCAATAATAACCAACATATGTAACACAGTAAGTCCCGGAGGAAAAAAAGTTTTCGTTTTTTGAATCAGAAAAACTGAACGATGCCCATTTACTGCATTTGGAGCAGCAGCCGAATTTACGGATCTTCCATTCTTCATCCCTCAATACGCTCAATTATCAATAACCACACTGATTTGACAACTCATTTTCTCGCTTCTTTTTTTTATATACAAAAAATATATAGCTACAATTTGGACGACCAATATACGATACATTATGTTTCACTTATTTTCATCGGTGTACGCTTGATTGATACTAGGAAAAATACATTATAATTCCGATAGGTCAATAATCAAATGTGTATGAAGGATCAAACATTGAAGCAATATACCGAAGATTAGCTCTCTGAAAGATGGATGTACTGTTAAACGGAAGGCGACTAATAATCAAGGACTTATATAACAATCAGGTATATTTTTTGGAAGAATTTATTGCCCATAAACAAAAAATAAAGGCATTTATGATGGATTGTTCTTAAAAACCTGATGATAATGGAATAGTAAAAGCAACAAAAAAGGAATTGAAATAGCAAAAAAAATTTTCGCAGTTAATGGACCTATTTTAAAGTTAACAAGAAATGCTCTTCGATTTGTCCTCATGTTTACTCAAATCAAATTTTCACTTCTCAGAAAAATCACTCCCTTTTTTTGACAATAAATACATAAATCACATGTCGAACTGTATTCATCGCAATCTGCTTTTTGGAAGAGAAAAGTATATCTTCTGAGAACAATTCATGATATCAGTGGTTGGTTCATTCAATCTTCCGTTTCGCTTGAAAAGCAATCCCTACTTCACCTCTCCCTTCCGCACCAAAGTTGGACAAAATCAGCGAAATAAATCGACCACGCGCACAACACCCTTCCGTAGTAATGTCCTCCTTCTGTTCTAAGTATTACAATGAAGAAAAAAAGTATGGAAAGATCGGTCAGAGCGATGGTCATTTAACAAATCGAGTCACCCTTCCATCCACGCAGATTTACGACTCATTCATCCAAATTTTTTTTTCTGTTAGTGTTCATAAGAAGAAAAATATTCTCCTTTTGATAAAATTACAAGTTATGAGTCCTTCGCCGAATATATCATGCTGTTCCATCTACACAAATTAAATGACTGCACGATTCGAGTGATAAAAGTTTAGATCATTTATATTGTTTCAAGAATTGATAATTCAAACTGCTAAGTTTCAATCGTCTTTGAAATTCTTTACGAGGAAAATCTTTCTACTAATCATTAACTTCAGCCATTAAATTCAATATTAATCCGAAATTCGAATTGCTTAAATTCAATATTAATCCGAAATTGTTTTACATTCCCTACTTTTCGGGTACAGTAGAACAATTCCATGCATTACATCATATTTCTAAATATTACTGACTTTATCGCCATGATTTCCAATCATGTAAAGTTAGTCATCAGTGCAAAAAGTAAAGTGAAGTAACACGACCTTAGAATCATTTGCGTCTGTAACTGAGAATAATGCATCTATACTTCCTTCCCTACCTCGTACTCAGAAAACACTTTACAACGCCAGTGTTAACATCACGACACATAATAACGAAGAGTTAACCAAAAAAAGCGTTAAAAAAGTTGTCCAGTGATAAATTTTACCTGATCTTTTCGACTAATCAAATGAACTTCTCTCACTCCTATATGATACACTTAAGCAACAGGGTGACTAGCTGTCCTGAAGGATAAGTAAGAGTAACCCATCTAATTCACCAATTAATCAGTTAATGTCCACCTTTTGAATAGACTGTTCGCCTTTTAGCCATGCAGTTGTTGTGGTTGTCGATATTACAGTTGTTGTTGTTGCTGTTTTTACTATCACTGGGAGTAATATTTCATGGGAAATAGCAGCAGAAGGACACCGATTCGCAGTGATAAGAAAGGCTGACAATCAGAAGAGATCAATTTGCAGAGTTTTTCAGTTTGCTGCCCAGTTGTAATGACAGTAGTAGGTAGGAATAGTAGTTGTAGCAACAGTGGTAGTGTTTGTGGTCAGTTGCACGGAAATCTGTCGATGGTAGTGTGATTGTGGCAGTAGTGGTGGAGTAGTGCTGAAATGGATTTGATGTGTCGTCGTCAACGAAGTAGCTATCGATAGCGGTGATGGCTGGTGCTGACCGGTGACGAGTGATGATGACAATGGCGTTTGTGATCGAAAACGACGACAATAGGTTGGTTCCTTATTAGTTCCTCCTTCTCTATACTTTTTTCCTCTTCTTGTCACTAACGTTAATCAGAGCTGTAGCAGTTCGAGATCTGCTGCTATTCTAAACACTTGATGGATAGATTGCCTTGCCTTTCGATGGCAGTTACAAATTAGACGAAATGCACTTTTAACACGACAGTAGATTCAAGCGTACCCCCTTCTTATCCCCTCGAATTATTCTAACAGAACACACTTAGATGTAATTGATTTGACAAATTGGCACTTTCGTAATATCTTGAGAAATTTTCCAATGAATCTAGCTAAGCGTCGTATCTTGAGGACTAGCTGAAATTTCGGTGGTAGCGTGAAGTTTCTGGTTAGCTAGTTGATCCGTGACCGCTTGTAGCTGCAGTTCACAGTAATAGTCAAGACGAAATTCGCTAAGTGTATGATTGTAGATATGTGTCTGCTGCCTGTCTGTTTGCTCGTATGCGCTGCTGTCCACCTACCTCTGAAGAGGGGATGATCAGTGGTGATTGCTGGTGCTAAGTGGGTAGAGGATGGTGCCGGTGCAGTTCAAAACGCCGTCGAGAAAAGTCGATTTTGCTATTTCATCCCACATCATCCTCCTCTTCCTTCTTTAACTAATGCTACAATTTGGAGGTCTCGACCCTTTTCGCCGTACCAGCCTGTGATCCTGTCGCCAGTGCCCCACCAATAATAATGCATACGTACACCTCTCTCTCAACCAACATCACACACACACAAGTTCACTGATACATATGCATATGTGTATATCTAGGCTGGCTCACTGCAATGTTTGGGTGGTAAATATTACGCGTAACGCATATTGTTAGACCCTCCGCTATTTCAATCCATAATCCTGGCCACAATTTCCTCCTATCAGTGTCGGCTTTTCCTCATATACATATATATATAAACTGATAAGTCAACAGACAGATAAATAAATTAACAGATAACACAATTCTCATCACACCGTGAAAGGAAGAGTATTGCCCGCCATGAAGAATTATCAAACATGTAACGTAACGAGATAAAAAAGTGAAACGTTAAAACCTTGAAATTAGTGACAACCAAATTTATCAATAGTCTACGTCAGCATGTAAGGGCATTGAAAATTTAATATAATTCTAATTATTCTCCTATTCCCATTCTTTTTGCTGCCACACTTTTTTCTTTATTTTTCTAGTTTTTACATCATTTCTAATGGCAAGAAATACGTTCCCTTTCCATTTAATCTTCAGTTCAATTTAAACAAAAAGCATTTAAAATGAATCTCTGTGAGCTATACAGGACTTTAATTCCATTTACATATAAATTAAAATCAATGTGCTTTTCTCTCCATACTTTTCTCTCAAATCTAGTTCTACAATCGAGAATATTCTCGAGAAATAAAATATAGTGAACTGTGAATGCAGATCATGCTTAAGTGAGTATTCCACTTTCCTACTACTCACGCCCCTCGCATAATTCGATAAACAGAATGTCAGCACTGTTTTGAACACTTAAATCAGACAAAAAATACCAGAATTAAATGTAATGTATTAAATAAATGTAATGTTCTTCTCACTATCTGTCTGTATTTACATGTCACTTAATTTACTCGCATACCATTTCCATACTTTCAAATTTCGGAAATTTAATGGAAATTTCAGCCATTTATTTCCGGACAAGCAGAAAAATTGTAACAGCCCCAAACCATTGTATCTATTAGTTAGGCAGTTGTTTAACTTTATTTGTTTCTTTTACCCTCACTAATGCTATCGATTTTCTCTGAATGAACTTTTCGTTTCCAATTTCGAAAACTGAACAAACAGATGAAAAAAGTGACAATGTTCAAACACTTTTAACGAACATAGAGGGGAAAAGTAAAAGAACGGTTGGATTTGCACAGCTGACCTCAATTTTACAAAAAAAGAAAAAAGGTGAGGGTTCAGCGGAAAACGCGGGCAAGAACACAATGACTAATTTATTTTAAATCTTACACAATACTGAAGGTCATTTTTGCTCCAAAATTTCGAAAATTTGTGATTGGACTAAATGATTTACTAGCTGTTTGGTTACTTTATGTACAGTTGAAACTTTATAACTCAGCAGACCGAAAGCATCAAAAAATCAGTAATCTAAAAGCTTGCAACTATAGTAGTCTAAGCTTCTTCATTCAATTGCCTCATACCACTGATTAACATAACACTTAAAACCGTGTCAGTTATACTGGTAAACATATACAAGAATTCATTGGACATTTTTATAGCTTTCCAACTTGTTCATGTTACATCATACTTAATACCAAAACCATGCTGAAGTGCTGAAGATGAGAACTGCCCGATATAAAAAAGGATAACCCAGTATGCACGACGTAACCCAACAATTTCAACATTTTTATACAATATCAATTATTTCCAGCCAGGAATTTGCAGGCTTTCCTTTTCGGTAATTTTTGACCATATGAACACCTTAACGCTTCAAATAATGCTTTCTGAAGGCTTCGAATAAGAGAAAATGACATCATCGGCCATATATTAGCTTGAAAGGTGTAAACAACTATTTGCTTAGTAAATCATGCACAAAGACTTCATTCTAACTTCCAAAGAGCAAAATTTATACTGCGAACGCAACCATTAGTATATAGAACACTTCACAGTGAGTCGTGACGGTGATTATAGTTTGAAAAATACATAGGTTTTATAGATTTCTCCAATATAAAATATTTTCAACTGACTTCAAACTTTTATGAAAACTCCTTAATTTTGATTTTGTTTCAATCACATCAAATAATTTTGGCATTAACTATGGAGAAAGATAAGACTTTAAAAAACCAAAATTTGAGGTATAAAACACTGTTATTCCATAAAAATTGAAAGGCTCGTCTAGTACAGTACTGTAAGTCTGAAAGATCTTATTTCCATTACAAAAAATTCGAAGAGAATAAAAAGCAAAATCCAGACCTTCAAAGCAATTGCCATCAATATCTTTGAATACTGAATCATCCATCGTCGAACATCATTTATTTTTTACAAAAATCCTGCAGTATATAAATAAGATTAACTGTAAAATTGTCAATAACTAAACGTGTTACAGTTCGAAGAGCCAGATGGCAACTGAGCAAAAAGTAATAAACTACTGACTACCGAGTATTCTCAGAAGTATGCTTTCACTTAAACGAGATTAATCGAAGGTTTTAAAAATCTCATTTTCAAAAATTAACGAAAACAGGCTATATTCATGACCTATTACCAACTCTCTCTATTTTAAAAAGTCATGTGATTTAAAAATTATTTGGATGAGTTATAATTGACTTATTAAGTTCCGCTGATATGAATAAAAGAATATGACAGGTTAAAAAATCATTCCAGTGCTACGATGTACTTTTTGCTTACAGTGAGATTTGAAACAAGACGTGATAAACGAATTTAAAGTAATTCTTAGTAACAGATCTTTTAAACTATCAAAAAAAAACTTGAAAAATTGTGCGAAATCTTCCACAGGTAGCTCACTACCTAAAGAAACCATCCATAACGGGAAAGTTGAAAAAGATAAATACAATGCTTGTGAAGAATTACTCTTAATTACTGCTATAGTCATCAGTCGTTATTGTCTTGATATTAAACTATACGAACATTACTCCTCAATTCTGCTCTTTCTTCAAAGAGCAACTTTTGCTGCTTTCCTTCCTACTTTCAGTTGCTTAATTAGCTAGATTTTTTTAATTTGCCCACTGCAGCACTGCTCTTTCCTAAATTATTGCACCATTTTTTCCTCTTTCTTTGTTTTTGATTAGGAAAAAGCCTACTTTTATGAAAATGTATTCACAAGCGCAATCCCGCAAAACTAAACCCAACGATGCGTTATAGGACGATATATTGTAGCTTCTTTAATTCGGCAAGAAATGTGGTACTTTTCGGAATGTATCACGGAAAAAATTCCAATACAGCACACATCGCTAAGTAGACAAGCTATAACATTGCTATTAAAACACCACGTATCCCACCTCACTATTATCACAACGCCGTATAGAGCCTCCGTGACCCTGCAATGACCGGGGAAAAGAGCATGAACCAAATATTACGCGTCGCGAATGGCGCATGACAAACGGCTCGCCATGAAAATCACAATCCTACTAGGAGGGTAACGTTCGTGCTAAATTAATTGGACTGCATATCCTATCTTTCGGATGGTAGATGTCGGATTATGTATGAATATCGTCCAAAAGGATAAACAAGAATTTTTTGCAAAAAAGATTTTTGCTAGCTATATTTTGAAATCGAAATTATCTGGTAGGTTAACGCTTGAATTATTCACCAAATTTGCATAAAAATTGAATTTCATAATACGTTTATAATTCTAGACAAAACATAACTTGTAGCTTAATAAGCGTCACTGTTAACTTAACGCAATGTCAAATGCAGTTGATATTGTCATGCTGCGATGTCCAATCTGCGAACGTTGGCAGTCGGTTAATGAAATGTGCCAACTTCTGCCTTGCTTGCACCTGTTCTGCTCTACGTGTCTCAATAAGAAGAGCACAGATAAGGTTATAACCTTATCTACGGCCTACCTAAGATGTTACGTAATTAAAATTGACAATTTTTTGATTAAATTCGTAGCGCATGGTATGATATCACTATGGGATCAGTGAGCTCGCGAACTTGGGGTGAGGAGTATTTTTAGAGTGGAAAAGAAGTGAAACGATTTCTGCTAATTGAAAATTTTAATTTCAATCTGAACAAGACTTCCGTTTTTCGGTCGTTTCTTGATCTCTACAGCTGTTATTGCAAAGATCTGTTTGCAAACGTATTTGAAGTGTTACGAAAATACATTTGAGAAGAAAGACTGAAGTTAAAGTGCTTACTTAAATCTTCACATGCGCCTGACAGAAGAGGGACATCAAAGAATGGAGCAACTAAAGTTGACAATTAAAGAATAAAATTTGGAAATATTCAGATATGCCTAATGCTTCACTGTTTTTCCAATATTTGCACCGAAACTCTCACGCTGAACAACTGCGATAATGACATGTGTCCGAGGTGGATTTCAGACTTTTTCAAATCAACGAATTAGTGTCTCGCAAACCTTGCAACTTGAGAATTCTCACGTATAAATATCTCACTTAAGCTCTCGCTGAAGCGGGAAGACTGAAAGTAAGGAGAAGGAGCAGCGTTTGGAGTATGGAAAGATCGAAAGTAACAGAAAAAGATAGTATTTGCAGGGGTTGAGAGTAACAAAAAATAGTGACACTTGGCATGTACTTTGAGAGTAGGCCCTCGGGATTTTCAGGACGAATAAGCCGTTTGAAGTGTTCAAGCAAATAAAATTCATTTAGAGATGATAGCAGTTGTTAAGGGGTGCAGTGAGGTACGGTGATGAAAACACGCATTGACAATTCCATATGAATAACGTTTAAACTGAGGCATTCTTTCCTTTCAACAAGTTTAACTTTACGTTTTAACGTATTTAACTTTACGTAAAGTTAAACAAATTTAACTTTATCTCAGAGGGTTTTCATTTTTTTAGACTATGTGTTTGATCCAAATTTTTTCATTGAACTTAGAAAGACCACTTATAACGTGCTGTCTTCGAAAGTAATTGATGGATACAAACATTAAAATTTCAGAGAACTAGTTGAATTATTTCAATACAAGAAATTGAAATAATTCAATTCAACGACAATGAAATTCTTAATTTAAAAGATTTCATTGAATGATTTTAGTATGAATGCTATAGAAACGTTAACATGTTGATAGTTTGCAATAGAATTTTGTAAAGCTTAGAGAATAGTTGGAATATGGAGAAGTAAGGGAGTGGAGTTCTATTTCCAAAACTAATGGAATTATTTAGAATTAATTTCGAAAATTGAATTAGAAGGAAAGGATTATTGTTTGTAGGAAGCTGTCATTTTACGACTCAAATCCTGTGGGAAATTGCAAGCATGAGTTATGCAATTCTTGTTTTGAAGAGCTTTCCAAACTACAACCTCCAGGTGCAAAAGAAACGAGTCGAAACTTTTATAAGTTAATTAAAGAACTAGATTGTTACTTAAAAGTTTGTTAAAAATGGTGGGGGGAAAATTTTGAAAATGACTTTAATAAATCAAAATTTGCCAAATTCATTTCAAATTTATGTTGTGTTATTCTTGCTAGCAACAAATTTGGTCTTTGCATGGAAAATGAGGCGAAGATTTAACGGGAAGATCACGTTACAGTATGCCCGGTGTCAGGTTGCGACGAGCCGCTAGGTGAGAGCGATATTGGTGAGGGGTGTGATGGCTGCAAGAAGACATTGTTGGATATCAAGCACATTGTGACCAGGTGTTGCAGCGCACGGTACTGTCTGTCGTGTGCCGTTAAGAGGTCACTTATCGACTCGAACGGTTCATTTTTACTTTTGTATCGGATAGACTGCTTGGGAATGTATTTTAATTTGCGCCCCCGCCATCTGAAAGCGTACGTACGTGCCGTACGCACGTTGAGGCGATAACTCTGCAGCAGCTACTCTTGCGAAGTGAAGAGTAGAGAATTTTGATGAGACTCATGTTGTTTAGCGGAAGAAAATTATGCAAATGTGACCTGCCCGGAAGGTAAATGCCTCCAGAAAGATCATCGGAGCAGCAGAAGCAAACCTCCCGCACTCCAAGTTTGTCCTTCCTTCGATATTCGATTTATTAGATGTGTGTGCGCTATCACTGTCAGTAGCTGCACCACAAAACTGCTTCTGCCGTGTGTGCTAATTGGTCATGTCAAGCAGCTATCAAATTTAACGAAAAGGCTGGAGTGGGTCCTTAAGCGACGCGACCTTTCCAATCAAAAGGACTGTGGGTTTTAAGCTACCGGTGATTGGATTCGAAATTAGATAAAAGCAAGTCAAGTGTAGGGGAATATCTAAAATTATGTCCAGAAATGTGGGTGATGAAGAAATTAATAAGAAACGCAACACGACGTTGTCATTCATGGTGGGCTGGACACTTCCCGAGAAATTTTCCGCTTTTTCTTTCGCACTCCCTTCCTCCTCCTTAACAGAAATGTAAATTTCAAGCGCAAGTAAATAAGCCGCAGGAAGGTGAAGGTAGTTGTGATGTCGTTCCGTGAATAAGCAATTATTGAAAAACGTGCAAATGCATGAACGATTCGCTATTAATTGGAGGCAAAAATCGTTTATATTTCCCCAACCATTTCGAAGCATTGCTAAGCTTAATCATTTGTTCATTTTTTTTAAGTGCGACAAATAACTTGTTTCACAAGACAGCTGGTCGTTCTAATTTTTGATCTCTTTACACTTGAATTCTCTAAGCATTGCAATAATCGATTGGAAGTTGAACTGATCTGATCGCAGTTTGAATCAATGGATCATGAAATACTTTAAAGCTTAAATTTTCGTGACCGTTTCAAGCTTACAATGCTATGTCATTTATCAGCAATTCAATTGTCCTTGTAGTGAACTAAATTCTTTTCTCATGATTTCAGATGTAAATGCTCAATTCAAGTGAAAGTTTACCATCGCGTTAGATTTCTTAATTTGAACTTCTCATTGCAACACTCTATCCGTTTTCCCATTAATCTTAAAATTAATTAAACTTTCTCTCTAAAGATAGCACAATGCATGGGAGTGGATGGTTGCGATGGTCAAGCACTGAATGGTTTCCCATCGAATAATGAATGTGAACACGATATTTGCATCGACTGTCTGGATAAAATGCTTGCTGATTGTGAGGCTAATGGTAATAGAAAACTGATTAATCAGTTACTAATTAATTTTTCAATTAATTAATTACATGCTCAAGTTGGGGTGCAAATGAAAAGTATTAAAACTTTTGAGGTTTACCGCCAATATGCCCTAACGTTTTATGTCATCAGCCGTACGCGGTTGATTCGGTCATTGCGCTGAGGGCGTTTTTCCCTCAACGAGCCAAGTACTTTGAACACTTTGCGCTTGAAAATCAAGGATATTTCCTGATTAAGGATGATTCAATTTCGGTTCGCTGATTGCTTTCGCCCACTTTGTCCATTGTTATTTCCTTGCTTCTCGTCGCTCCACAAGTATTCCCACCCGATAAGCTGAATGATAATGATGGTTTATTAGAAATCGGAAATATCGCCAGACTTTACGGTTACTTCTCGACGGATGGAAGTGAAATGTGAACTTCAAGGTCCGGATGAAAGCAATCGCACGACGGTTATTTTTGATCGAAAGGGTAATATTGCAGATTTCGTACGTGAGGTACGCCGAGTGCTGAAAATATTGCCGCTTGATAAGGTAATTTCAAAACTTTGGCACTTCGAAATAAGGTGTTCCCCTAAATTGTGTGAAAATGCCGTCATCATTACAAGGTGTATCAGTGATGCCCTGATTGGATTAACCGAGGACGACAACATTTTGAGTAGTGCTGGATCTCTTTCAATGATAATTTGTAAATTTGAATTTCCGAAAGCGTTATCATATTGCCTTGGAATTATAAGAAATTCTTTTAAATAGAATTAAATTTAAACTTCTTCGAATTTCCCGGGCACTGTTTTCTTGTGCTTCCTTAGCAAATACTTTCAAATTCCATACAAATACAAATAAATACAGATTTAATTCTTAATTACCGGTTAGGTTTATGGATATTATATTCGACATGAAGGTGACAGAAGTGCGGAGAAAAGTGATGATCGGAGACCGGACGAAGAATTTGTGGTGGATGCGACATCAATGCATCGTTCAATTGGCGAGTTAAATTTAACGTCTGATAGCATAGTGATGATCGACACAAGCGGTATTGTCCAGATGAAAGCATTGCAAAATGGACGCTGAAATTGTCTTCCTAGCCGATCCTTTGATTTGATGCGTGAAAGGGTGGTGCTACTACATAGAGTCCTGCGAGTGCAATTCATCCAAAGTACGGAAAAGGGGGAAGTGCGCTTAACGGCTTATTCACCAAAATTCATGGCAAGTAATTCGCGTGAAACCTTTCTGTAGCAAGCAGTCCTTACCCTTCCCTCGTCCTACGCTGCATTTTGCTGAAAAAATTGAACAAATCTGTCTTTGCTGACTTTCGCTTCCAACCTAATGTGAAACTGAGAATTACATTTCATAATTACTGTGCTTATATACGATGACATGGAGAAACTAGTAAAATATCCCTCAAATTCAGATTCTTTGCAGAGTATCACTTTTGTCCATTTCATTCCCTTCCTCCATCTCCTAGTTGTGTTGCAAAGCGTCGTTGTCTTACGTGAGAAACAGGAGCGGAACTTCAAGGCAGTTGCTAACTGAACTGGCGCTTTTGTCGTACATTTTTGGCTGGAACATTTTTACCGTTTCATTTTTCGCGAAACATTTCATATGCAAAACTTGAATGAAATCATTTTTATCACTAAACTTAAACTATCATGCTTCTTTCTCTTATTGATACGATATCACTAAGAGGTTTTTTCCTCTTTCCCCTTCCCACCCACTCGCTCATCGCTTTTACGGATAAATTTACCAAAATAAGTAACAACAAGATTTTTGAAGATTTTGAAAATCTAAAGTTTTCATTGAAGCAACTATCGCATAACCATTTCAGAAAATCCCTTTATTTATTGCTTCGCTTGGCAATAATTTCATAACACTACATTTCTCCTCAGCCGTATCGTACTTTTCACTCCTTCAGCTATCCTTTCCTCTTATCACAGCTACTTGTCGTACGTAAAAATAAAAATTTGAAAGTTAAGCTTAGAATTTCAACATCCAATTTGTAATTTGGAAGGAAGATAAGTTAAATAAATGAATAAACCATTTCTTCTCTGTGACGCTTGCTTTTTTTCCCCTATTAAGCTGCTCTTACATCGATTTTCTATAACGAATTATTGAAAATGAAATTGCAAAGATAGTTAGTACAGCTTCCACTGCTCACATCGACTTGTGCAAGTGAAACAATAGTTTTAATTTAAATTTTATTTTTTGCAGTGGAACAACGTATTTTCTATCAGCAGTTAAAAGTAGAAAATTTGGCATTAACATTTTATAGTCATCAATTACTTATGAAAGCGGAAAGCATGGAACTAAATTGCTCCTAACATCGCACTCTCAAGTTAAAAAAATTAGATAAGCCTGGAATAAATGGTTTTAATGTACGTGTGCCTGTAGAAGTGTCTCCTCCTGAAATATATTTTTGGCATTATACGAAGGATGAAATTTAATTTTAAATACTTTCACGTCGAAGACTATTTTTGACGTATTGCTGTAACAGTAGTAGATACGTGAAAGTGGAAACTGAATAATACAGAAAGGGTGGAAAGAGTGATGAATTGAAATGAGGTTAGATGACAGGTGGAGTGGGCCGCAAATCACCTTGAACGAGTAGAAGGAAGCGCTGAGCACAATGCTCAATAAATTCTCTTCCAACTCATCTCTCTTGCATTTCAAATTCAAAAACCACCGATCATCCGATAGTAATTTGAAGGAAATGACAATATTATTATAACGGTGATAATTAGTTGAAGAGCGACCCTAACCCGGACCCCTTGCGCAAATGATTTTTTTCCCTTCGAATGGAGCCGGCCCCTTCAGTTCGACAGTGAAATTTCACTACTTTGAAATTTCGTCAACCTCTGGTGGAAACTGTGCGCACGTTTCTCGTTAGCAAAGAATGAAACAATTCGTTGGAAGTGCGTAAGACACGTTACATTCCCTTCGTTTTGGTAATTTAATTGAAGAGTGCTGCTTGATCGAAACTGTTGGGAAGCGGACGAATTTAAGCGTTACAATTTGAATTTGGTCCTAAAATATTAGAATAATGCATTTGCTATCAGTTGAATTTTGCTT
The DNA here is from genome assembly GCA_963070105.1 of Litomosoides sigmodontis. NCBI lineage: Eukaryota > Metazoa > Nematoda > Chromadorea > Rhabditida > Onchocercidae > Litomosoides > Litomosoides sigmodontis. The sequence goes on along the minus strand of OY718803.1, from coordinate 313,767 downwards.
CATTTTCAATATGTAACTGCAAAAGGCTGGTGGCGGCATGAACACAGAGAAGCAAATTTCGTTTTCTATTGTACTTGCAAAAAAACCTCATCGCTTTATTATTGTCCTGGCAATCTGTTCCAACAAGGCGTGATGGACAAGCAGAAAGATGAAAGGGTTCATTTAGCAGATAAGGTAAGGTAAGTCTTTCATCGGTTGATTCATTCTTCTACAAATACACTCAAATGCTACCTATCTCTCACTTCATTTGAACGAAGCGACAGGAGATGAGACAACACGACAGGTAAGGAGGTAAGGACAAAAATGGAGCGACCACTGGTCATCCCCTATCGCCGCGACTCGCTTCAAGACTTACCTGCCAGTCATCATCATATCTCCAAAAAATAAAAATGGAATTTTTAGCAGAACGGTACCCGTTTCTCTGCCTGAACACGCAGTTAGTTGTTGAGAGAACGTACGTTATACATTTCTGTTTACTCTTTCAGGATTACGCGCTGAACTCAGTCCAAGTTTCACTCACTGAACATTTCACCTAATTCAGCTTCATTCACTTGCTAGAAGGGTCAACTTCGCTATGGGATTTTCATGCAAACGTATCTTATGTGCGCGTTTTTACTTTCTCTTCATTCCGTACTAATTGAACGTGAAAACTGGATACGGCCTGCTTTCCACCTACACTTACGTGACATGTGCAGCAACAACGTTATTATTTCATAATAATTTGTTGCTATACATCTCTCGCCCATTTCATTCCACTGCTCACTTATTCAGTGGATGAAAATTAATTGAGTATTTGTAAGCAGATTGTTGTGCTATTTGCATTATTGGATATCTCACCCATTCATTGCTCACAGTTTCATTTATCCGCCAATGAATTGCTTGTGTATTAGAATTTAATTAATTGTTAAATTACTTACGTATATCGCCAATAGGAATCATTTCCACACCTAATGTAATAAGTTGTTACTTCGGTCGCCAAAGTGACAAGTAGAAGAGTAGTAATTAAGATAATTGCCGAGCGACTAATAAATTACTCATTGGTTAATTGGTAGCTTGAATTATGTTTTTCCATCCCATTTTTGTAAAAGAGAAGTTTTCATTGCGAAAATTATCAATCAAATAATTCCTTTTGAGACGGTTGAAACGTAATTTAATTTAAAGATTTCATGATTAATTAAATTTCGTAAAATTTATTTATGTTTCGAACTTCAAATGGAAGCATAAAATATTTTAAGATAAATTTAAAACTGTATATTTTTTAAAATTTTTTGCTTCCTGACACAGAAGCATATTTCAAACACAAAATGAATCTGTAAGTTTAACTTATTTTTTTGAAGTAGAATTCTATCTTTAATAATAATAAATAATAAAAGGACCATTTTAATTTAATTTCCCACCATTTCTCTCTTTTGGCTTTGAAGGGATCGCCGATGAATATTGTTGTCTAATTGTAATACTTCGACAATTCGTTGGTATTAGCTAATAGCGTAATCCGAGTGAACAACGTTGAATTAGAATTGCCTGCGCGGTAGGAAAGCTGGAAGGAATAGCGGCCGGTGATGGATGAAGAAGTGTCGGTGATGGACGGTTCACTGTCGGAGGATTTCATTTTCAGTTAGGAATGCTGAAGAAGGAATAAATTATCATAAATCGGCAAAATCGATCGGTTGAGAAGCACTTCGTTGAATGAGTGCTGCGAATTCAATGATTTTATATTACCTCAATTTGTGTTTACTGTCCACTGTTTTTCCATTTGGTCAGTAATTGGGTGACAATTACCACTGATGCCTCCTAATGGCAAGCTGAATGATGACTGATTACATGTCAATTTGAATGGATATTCAATTCACTGCTTCCGTTGTGCTTATCATTTTCAATTAAACGAAATTTAAGATTAGCGTTCGACGGCGGTCTCCTTCAGAATGCCTGAAACTTTCGACGAACAATTGCTGCGCTGTATTGCGTTAGCTTAGGTACTTACACGAGTAAGTAAGTACACACACCTCCACTCTCCCTTCCCGGCTTCCCATTTTCGGAGCAGTAGTAGTAGTAGTAGTGGTAGCATTACGTGTAGCAAAGAGTGGACGAGACGTAGTGAGAGTGGAAAGGATACAGAGATAGTGACCGCAGTGAGTGAACCAGCAAGCGACCCATCTGTCCATCCATCCATCCATTCGCCCGTCCGTTCGTCTCATCCTCATCCCTGACTACAGCTCCCCTGCTAAGCTTTATGTTCCCAGGCCTCCTGATGAGTTATTAATTATTCCAGTATTGCAGACCCCTAACAAATGGACGTTTCCCTTCCTCCACAAACATTCCCCTGTGGCTAACTCGTGCCACCACCGCTACTTTCATTCCATGCGCTGAACTTCTGTCATCATTCCTCACCTCACGTCCCTTTCTCGATTTCCCACAGACTAACTGCCATTGATCAGCAACTAATCAGTCATTTCAACCTCAGCATGGCTAACTCATCATCCAATTAAAAATTCTACCCGTTCAATTCTCCTCCCCACTTTCTGCCCAATTCTTCACAACATTTCCTCCGTGCGCACCTTTCCACCCTTCACATTCCCGCCTCTTCATTCATTCCTTTTTTCGCATTGTGATCCGTAACCACTTTAGCTCTGTAGATTTTGTCACACTTTCACGTGTGTTATTTGTACGTTGCATGGTGAAGGATTGCGTATCACGTGCTGATGTGCTGCATGTCACGTAATTTTCGGATTCTATGCTTTATCTTTGCATTGGCATGACAGTTCGCATGTTTATGCATTACAGTGCAAGTCCAGAAATGAGAATTTTTCTTCTGCTTAACGTTCACTTAACTAAATGCTTAAAATAACGTTTGCTAACTGTGCACGTGTCTGCTAATTCCTTTCCAACGCACAGCATTTGTCGCGTGAAGCATTAAATGCAGAGAAGGAAGACGTGGAATGGAATGACTGTATGATGTGAAGAAACGCGGAAATGTAGCATGCAAATGCAGAATAACTTTATTCAGGCGAGATGGCGCAAGGATTTTTCTCTCCACGTCTCCACTCATTGTGAGCGGTTACTTTCATTCTCTCTTACAGCAACGATTAGGTGTGTCAGACTTTTGGCTGGGTGCACAGTTTTACGTGTGTAGCGTATATAAACACGGAAGTTCACCAAGTGGTCATTCATTGTATTTGTGGACTTCGCTTCATTGTCATTGACGAACGAGAAGCATTTCTCTCCCTTCTTTCGCTTTCCTCCCTCATTCTTCTGTAGTTCGTTTGACATTTTTGCTGCTTACGGCGGATGAATGGATTAGTTTAAGGAACTTGTGCACTTCACATATTATATACTTTCGGTGACTCTCAAAAAACAAGCAAAAATATAAAAGTTGCGAGTATGCTAAGCTATAAATCGCGAGGTGAAAGTGTACTCCATCCGTTTAAGTTTGAAATAAAAAAGAAGTTTTTGCTGAATTCTGCAAATATTGTAACAAATCTGTCGAAAAGTGAATCCATTTGACATATGAAAATGAAAAGGAGAGAGCGGGCAGGCTAGATTGGTAAATGAGTTGAATATTCGTATGACTCCGAAGAACAGGCTATGTAATGCATATTTCCTTGTGATGTTTCGAACTTTTTTCTCAATTACAAAGTAAATTAGAAGAAGAAACAATGATAATTGAATTCAATGGCTTTGATGAAATTATTCCATTGTTCATGATTTCCGCGGATGTTCATTTGTCACATATACATTCTGAGAAATGCGCACGCATTACAAGTTAAGCGGTGGCGGCAACGTTATTCGAACTGAAGCTAGCGCACTAGGCACCTTTTATGAAACATTAATTACTTGGGTTTCGTGTCCACCACCCGACAACAGCGATAATGGATTCTACCTGCAATATCGCCAGTCCCATTCTACAGCGCTCCGCCGATCTATTACTGAACTGCTTTGACAGAACAAACTGTTCTGCTCTGCAGTGCTTCAATCATTAATTTGGAAGTTGCCCGACACGGACTGTATTTAAATTATCTTTTTTTTTTAACTATCAGATTTAAATGCATTCAACTTGGACGAAGCAATTGCGTTGTGAAATTGTGATATGTAGGATTCTTCTACATTTATTTCACCAGTAAGTACATTAGCATTTCTTCAATATTTCCTTGTTTTATATATACTTGTGAAATAGTCAAGTTTAATATGTCATGAACATTCAAAGCGACTTCTAACTTGAAGTTCAGGAATTATTTAGAACTGAAAATGAGACAGTGAATTTCTTGGTCTCTGTTTCACTTTGATCACGCTAAGTGAGGTAGCTTTTTCTTTGTTTCTGTTCATTTGTTACAAAAACATTGACACACACACACACACACACACACACATTGCAATGTTATAGTTAATTTCAAACAGTTTTTATTTCTGTTTTTTGCTGTGTGATTTCGTTGAAGTCTCACCGACCACTTCTTTTTTATTTAATAGAAACAAATCAAGGAATTTTGTATATTTCTTCCAAAAGCAATGAAGTAGTTGTAGCCTACGTCATGCTTAAGGAGCAATTAGGAATCTTTTTATGTGGAATGAGAAGATGATGCCTATTATTTATCACGTGTGAAGTGTAACAATGTACAGTAGCTCATACACTTTCCAAACATCAGGGTGGAGTGATTTTCTACGATAACGGAAAATTATCTGAGGATAATTAAGTGATATTGGGGGTGATGTAAAACATATCCAATATATTTGGGAGGCCCGTCCGTATTTTGCTTTGAGGAAAAATTCTGCGGAGCTGAGGGAATAAATAATTTTCAGATAGAGATCAGATCTCCATCTAATTTAAACTGTAGCTTAGAGAACAACAGTTTCGTTAAAAGGTAAAATTTTTGCCGGCTGTGATTTAGGGAAAATCGTTTCAAAATTTATGCGCTGGAGATTTGTGTGTGTTTTCTTTGAACGTATTTTGCAGATAGCACAGAATAGCTGTGAAACTCAATTTTGTTGAAGCATTGGCTTACATTCGTCATTTCCCGTGTCTATTCTTTTTAGCTTAATTTCTCATTCCTAAATGGTTGATGGTATTGCAGACGGGGACGACGGTATCTTCCGGACCGTCAAGTTATCCTGATGGTTGACGCTTTTGATGTATCGAGTCTTCCATCTGGCGTGCGTGAACGCCTTGCGCAGCTTGATTTAGAATTATCAGAAGGTGAAATGTTTGAAATTATACAAAACATATCAATATTATTAGCAAATTTTTCATGACGATACAGTTTGCAAAGTCTTTACCAAATATACTTACCAAGCATGAATCATTTTATGCATGGTCTATGTTGACAGTAGCTAAACTAGTCGTCTAATTTGTGTTTTGATATTCCTTCCCAGTATTTGGTAATCATTTGTATTTATTTTTCAGGCGACATAACGCAAAAAGGATATGACAAGAAACGGCACTCATTATTGGAACCCTATTTACAGATAAAAAGAGATGGTATGGTTTTTCAAAAATTACTAAGAGGAGAGGATTTGTTTGCCAATGGAATGTTTGTTTCCCCAGCACCGGCATTATTCAGAACATCAACTAATTTTGAACTAAAAATCTGTTAACTATAAATGGGGAATTGTAAATAACTTCAAAATTATACTGATTCGAGAAATTTTTCTTGCAGGTAATAAAGCCACTTCAAGCCCAAGTACAAGGGCGCAAAGAAAGCACCAGCGTCGTCTTACACGCGATGAATCACGTTTTCATTCTGGTATTCTTTGATGATATAGTACATTTACCGAAGTTTTACATATGATTATTTCAGCAAACTTGTTGCTCTAGCATCACTTGTTATATAAAGTATTTTACTTAATACTCTGTGGTTAATAAGGCAAAATTGACAGCGTCGAAATCTTTTGATCTTGTTAACATAAAAAGTTATCTCGGTGAACTATTGGGGTTACTTGAAGTTTTACTTTAGTTTTATAATTCATGAAATACGGCTTTAAATAATATCGCAATTTATTTTGGCCTTGCAGCTGCTCTAGGGTTGTCATAATCAAACAGGTTGACAAATGTTTACTGGCTGATGTTAATGTGGAATTTATGTTTGCTTATCTAAAATCATGCCTTTATCTCAGAAGGTGTAACAGTTTAAGCGACCGCTGAGTAGCTTTCAAAACACTCCCTGATTTTATTTTCGTCTATCGCATATCTGGTTATTTGCATTACTTTTGATTAATCAAATTGCGAACAGTAAATAAATTCCAGAGATACATGTTGAAGCAGTGCAGCAAGCATTGGCCGAATATTCTGAAGGTTTGTTTTCATTTATTGTGATCACTTTGCTTTTTATAATCTGAATAGAGAATAATGAAAAAGTTCATATGTAAAGCAAATTGCTATGAGGTACCGTAAAATAGAAAGAAATGAATGAGATCGTAAAGATTTAATGGGTCTTGCTTTATTTTACTGATCCTCTATTTCCTACTAATAGCATTAATAGAGAAATAGGTGAAGCATATATTCAAAGGTAAAAGAATAAAAGGAGGCGGAAAAGAGCTTTAAAATAATAAAGAATGCTTTGTTGAAAAATCTTACAATATTGGTCCAATTTTGAAGGGAAAAAAGAAAAGCCGAATATTCTGTTACCCGTAAAACGGCGTGGCACTGAGACAAAACGGGAAAGGCATAAAGCGTCAGGTAGTTCTATATTTTTTAAAATTATTTTCTTTCGAAAAAACTTGTTTTGAAGATTACAGGAAAAAGTTCATTTTTGTTTGATAAATTACGCCGTCTGAATCTTTTATGCAGCATACAAGTAGAATCGTACGGAAACTGAACGTGGTTGTTATTTGCTATCTCGATTAATGTCTCAGGTGTCCTTATTTACGTTCATAAAACTATTGTGCAGATAGCAGTTCCGAAGATGATAGCATGTTTGGTAGTACCGATCGCAGCAAGGCTACATCATCAACGTTGTCATTAAATGAACAGCAAAAGAAGAGTTTAACTAATAGTTCCCAAAACTCAGGCAAAGGTTTCTTAATATTTTACTTCTTACTAGATGTAAATAAATGCGGAAGAAAAGGAATTTTTGACAAGTCAAAACTTTTTCTATAATATGTTTGGCAACAGTTAGTTTGGATAATGTCTGATTTTTTTTGACTGGTTTTTTTGAACAAGGGTTCTACTTTTTGAATTTCAATTTTAGATGCTTCATCTTTTGCTTCTCCTCCTGATATTACAACCGCTGTAGCAAATGAGGCTGCAGTGCGAAAGGTGTTCCAGGACCGAAGAAAAGTAATATTTTGCATGCCAAATAGTACATTAATAGTTTGACACTGAAACACTTTTTTTTTCATTTGTTTATTGAACTTGCTCTTACAAAGTGCTTGGAATAGATGTTTTGTTATTTCAGGAGATTATTTTAGTTCATATTGCTATATGCTAACCTGGTGTTGGTTAATTTAATGTATGTAGCCGTATTGCGTGCAATTTTCTGTAAACTTCAAAAATTTTATAGTATTTTTACATTTGTTTTTTTCCCCACCAAGTTTTATGAAAACTTTCATGCATACTTGTTATTTATCTGCAGTTACATACATCAGGCGCCCCACATTTTCAGAAGGCAAATGATAATAATTGGCATGACAGGAAAGTTATGAAGGAAAATGAGCGTAATGCTGTGAAGAAAGTAACGGATGCAGAGGAAGCTGTGTTGAAGACTGATAGTGAAAAAATTATAACAAACATAATTAATCAAGATTATCAGAACGCAGTTGTCCGTAAGTTAATTTGACGTCTCTTAATTGTTGAGCGACTCATTTGTTACTTGTCTTGATAGCGTTTTAGCAAGCATTCGTTTTCATTTCGATTGACGTGAAATTCCTTAAAACTCTTGAAAGTCAAACAGGTCTTTGTTAACGTTTAGCATCAAGTTTAGCTTTTTATCTTTTGATTTTACTATAGTCCATTTGGACTATATCCATCATACATCATACAGTTTTGTTATCTCTAAGAATTTTTGCACTAATTGGTAGTCCTTGTGTTATATGATTTTCAATCCGAAATAATATGCAAATGATGAGGTGTTCTGATTTAGTTTCTTCGTTATCGGCGCTGAAACCAGTTAGAGTTTCGTTGAAAATTCAACAACTGGTACATTCATTACAGGTAAGTCGATCTACGTTTTGATTTTATTTTTGTTTTAGAAGTAATTTCATTCACCCTGACGAGTTTCAATCACTGATAATGGAGAGTAAGTGAAGGAGAAGTAGGAAGGATAGGAATTTTTGCAAATTTTTTAATTTCTGTTCCATGAAATTACTTTTCTTTATCGTTTGTTTTATTTGTTGGATTTTATTAAATTAGTAAATCTGATTGGAAGCTTTTAAATTTTGGGGCATTACACTGAATTTAGTTGCAGCATTAAACTACTGAACTGCATTCAGCATCATGCCTCGGTATGTGTGATGAAAAGCAGTTATTTGGTTGACCTTTTTTTTTAATATCTAGCCTATAAAAAATCTTAGTTAAGTGGATTAGAAGTTCAATATTTTAAATATGGAAATTTGCTGCCAAGAAAATGGTGTATGATGATGCTTTGATACAGCTGAACTTTGTTTGTTGTCCTTTGCTTAGTATATTTATTTGGTAGAGTTGGACTTTTTTCATTACATAAATTAAGTTGTATGGAAGTATTGGAAAAATTTATTGGAAAATTCTGATAAGGGGACCTTTAGTTTACAGCATCAACCATAAGATTGCTAGTGGAATACTTCTGGCTGTGAAAAAGCGATTTATATAGAGTAGTTTATTACTGCCAAAACTTCCACTGCACATAATTTTGGAGATTGTTGACTGATTTGAAGTTGTAGTTCTGAGTTATTGTATGCAGTAGCATTTGTTTATGAGCAGACACTAAGATCTGACGATTGATGATAAACGTGGGCTATAAGTATGAATCGCAATGATTCCATCCTTCATTTCTCCTTAACATACATAAGCATTCCGTTAGATCTGGACTTCTTTATCATGTGTAAGTTATTTGTTATCAGTCTCGTCAATACTGGTTAACTATGAATTCTGCCGCTTTACCTTTTTTCCACTATTTTCGTCATTTTTCTGAGGTTCTAAAACCTGCCACTGATTGGTTTTAGAAAAAAAGAAGATAGAGAACTATTTGATGTGATCCTTACATTCTTCCTCAATTTCTGTAAAATGTACTAAAATTTAAGTATAATAACACTTTTCAAAATGTTTCGGCAGTTATTTACGATCACGTTTGTTGAAATGAATGAAGAGAAAAGATTGAAGGATAAAAAGTTATTCTTTTTATATTTTGAAAAGTTTAGATTTCTAAACATATATATATATATATATATATATATATATATATATATATATATATATATATATATATATATATATATACCTAAGTTCATTTATTCACTCCTAAACGCTTTGAAAAAAGATATCAATATTTCTAACTGTGTTTGAATCTGTCGATCTTCTCTGATATGTGGTATTCTACGGTGGATCTCATTCTTTTCATGCAATTTCAGTCTTTTCTGTTCAGGAAAAGTCCAGAGTTGGACGATGTGTCTGTTAAAGCTTTGGAAAGTGCCCGATACTATATGAAATAAAAAGTGCTAATTTAATGTGATTGCTTACCAAAATTTGTTGAAAATTTCACTTTTTTTTCACTGCTAAAAAGTTATAGCTATTTTATTATGAATTTTAAAGATGACATACAATTTTTCTTTTCATTTTATTGTACACTGCATGGACTAATTATTATTACGGAGTTAATATGATGTATAGTTAGGATCAGTTTTTGGCATAACTTTGAAGGAAGTGATATTATGAAAGAAATAAGATGAGTAGCAGTGTTGGCGTTATAGTTTTTTCATTTTTCTAATCAGCATATTCAGGTCCTCATCTTATTCCTTCTTTCCATCACTTTTTCTTTTTCGATCATATGAAGCAACGCTGATACACAAATTATGTTGATACAAAAATTGTTGGAATTGTATCATTTTTTTTACTGAACTGAAAATAAATGTTTTCATTTAGGGATGCCGTAGTATGCAGGTCCGCTGTGCCGGATAACTGATTTTATTACAAAATGATTGTTGATTTCCATCAATTATTTTGTGATTTTTTCTCTTACTTTTGAGCACATTCGAAGCTGTTGATGGAAGAAAAAGTTTGGTTTATCATCAACTAAACCATTTTTATTTCATCCTCAGAAGTGTAGTTCAGCGTAGGGAAAGGGATAAGAAACTGGGGAAATTAGTTTTGTCGTTTTGCAATATCCTTACTTTGTTTAGCATACGCTTCGCAGCAGCCATTGTTTCTCATCTCTAATGCACTTCAATCGTTATTACACCATAAATTTATCTTAATGCATTTCAAAAACTTTGTTGTTTGCATTTATTTCAATCGTAACACCGTTTCAAATTATCGATTTTCAAATTAGATGACATGAATGCTCCTTATCTCGTAGGCTCATCTTTTCACTTCCCTCAGCTCTTCTCTCATTTTGTTGTTATATTGTTCACTAATCAGCATATCTTTACAAGTAACGAAGATTTTTCATCCACGTATCCATCGCCTATATTCCGTGTCTAACCCACTGACCAGTTACATTTCACCTATCACCTAAAATTACCATGAAATGTCAAATCTAAGTTCGTAGTGGAGGATTTGAATAAAGTGCTTGAAACTTATATCCGCACAAGTAGTCTCCCTAGAAAAAGGAAATCGCATGCTGTTAATATGCAGGAAATTCAAACGGTTCGCTAAGTAATGTTTGGAAGCGGAAACGTCACTGTTATCTGTTGAAAATGGTACTGTCAGATCTTCCAGCGTTGCTTCATTGTTACTGGACATCATTGCAACAGAAATGTTCCCAGTGAATTTGCAACACTTTTCCGAAACAAGTACGATGACGGGCGAATATGGTAATATATCAGCTGATCATAGTGTTGATGAGTCGATAATTCGTTTGGATGTTGGGAGTAAAGTTGATGTGGCTACGGAAACAAAGCCTGAATTGTTTGTTATCCGAAGTACCGGCGAGAAATCTCACCGTCCATCGACGAGCAACATGTGTCGGTTATCTAACGGCGGCACCACTGCTGAGTTAGCATCGGTTGAATCTTTAAATGAAACGTTTGAAGCTATACTAGAATCGTTGCGTCGCTCGTTGAAAAAGCATCAGCCTCGAAATATGTCTTCTGGGCGGACTGTGCTGACGAAAGGAGTTTCGGTAGCTGTCCGAAAATTCAATCCATTACATTCCTATAAGAAGTTGTCATTAAAGCGTTTCAAAGATGAGCGTAATTTCGTGGAACAGAAGTTAACTACTTTCACTAGAATTTCGGATTTGGGTTTGGGTCGGAGGTGTATTAAAGTATCTGATCTGAAATGTTGCAAGTATTTCTATGAGTCACATATATTGCACGAATGCCGATTAATGAGTTTCCAGAGACCGAAGAAAAAACCATTGCATGAGTATTATAACGATGACGATGCGGAATTAGAAGGTAATTCCCAGAAATTTCTATTTTCAGTCATTTAAACGGGGGAATCAGAACTTCTGTCATTTTGCATGCAGAAGTAGGTTTCTTTAATTTTTTTCCTTTTGAAAACGTAGCAACTGTTGCGATTTCTCATTCCGAATTTCAGATTGAAGTATGCAGTAGACAAAAATGATTAATGGTAGAAAATATGAAATTGCAGCATTAGCCAAGGTTGTTGATCCGTTGGCACCACGTCCAGAAGGTTCTATGATCTGTCCAGCACGTGGTGATCACGCATCCGTATCCACAAGTTTACCACGTTCCATTGATTCCGCATTGCATAAATACGGTACGTCACAATCAAGGATGGTAGCCGCTGTTGTTCTGGATCATTCTGCTCGACCGGCTTACTCACTTACATACGGTAAGTATAAAGTGATAACATCCTTTATCATAAGGGAAATATTTTAAACGGTAGATATTTCAAGAAAAAGTTCCATGTGAACTTTTCAACCGGAAAATCTTGTTTTAAGGTAAACTCCTAAGCCGTGCTAACAAAGTTGCCCATATGTTGCTAACAAAGCTTGTTTCGGGCATAGTTGGCAAAGAAAAAGTTCAATTATGTAAAAGTGGTGATCGAGTAGCTTTGGTAAGTATTTCGAAACTAGTGGTAATCGGTATTATCTGCCGATTAATTTTATCGTCATTTGAAATTTGTTTATAATTCTATATAAGTTTCTAGTAAATTTATAAATCAAATTGTTTTGTGTTATATTAAGACTTGAAAAGTACTGAAACATTTGAAACAAAGTATATATATATATATATATATATATATATATATATATATATATATATATATGATGTAATGAGTAAGAAAAATTTAGAGACTGGTGATCATTATTAAAGTGAAGATTGAATGCTTTACAGTCAGTTTGTGGCAGACTTTAAATTTGGTTTAATTTAAACTTGTTATCCTCGTTTTCGTCCAGGTTTATCCGAATACTGAGCCTCTGTCATTTTTGGTCGCTTTCTACGGGTGTATTCTTGCCGGAGTTATTCCAGTACCGGTCGAAGTGCCACTTACCAGACGAGTATTTTCACACCTTTGCATATATCAAGTTTATGATAAAAAAACAACTTCATTTGTCACTAGCATGTTTATCTGAACAATCATTTTCCGTTTCGTATGTATTTTTCTTTTACTTAAGTCGCAATTTGTGGTGTAATAACATATGAACATAGATTTTTTCAGGATGCGGGTATCCAACAGCTTGGGTTTTTGCTAGGAAGTTGTGGTGTGAAGGTAGCTCTTACATCTGATGCGTGTTATAAAGGCCTACCGAAACGTTCATCAAGTAACCAGAGCTATCCTAATTCTGGTGCTCCATTAATACCTGGTGGCGAAATTATTGATTTCAAGGGATGGCCACGACTTGTCTGGCTCACGACTGAACATTTGGTAAGGCTTGGTAGGATTTATTTGGCTTTACAGAACTGCTTCATGGTTGCCTTTACTGCTTTAAAAAAAATTGTGCTCATATCATACTTTGCTAGTACAAGAATTACTGCTTCTGGTGTCAATAATTATCACAAAGCAGTAATATGTATTTAGTAGGCAGAGATATGTCGTGATTGTTGGAAAAAGTATCCTTTGGTTTGGATACTCATCGATTTACGTAGTCGAAGACTAGTATGAATAGTTGTTTACAGTAAGCACTATCTGTGTTAGTTTAGAATACAAGCAGTACTGGAATACTTGTTGTGGTATAACGATGTGCGATAAAGATTTGATCGCAATTAGGAAGTATGAAGTGGATTGGGAGTTGAAGTTAACTGTTGTCGACTCCTTGATTGTTGACCGTTCGCTCCTGCTACATCGCTATCGTTTTCTTCCGTCCACCTTTCAGACTAACTGATCGAAATCAGGTCAAGGGATCTGTATATATATTTATATATAGGTGTAAGTGTAGGAGTGGCCTGCTTAATCATCCACCATCGTAGAGGTGATTACAAGTAAATAAGAGGTCAACAAGAGTTTACGATCGGTGAATTTGAGGCGTCTTGAAGCGAAAACACATATAACAAAGTAATAAATCAATCTTTAGCGGTGATCCAGTTACAAAGAGATTAATTGCTATTGTATAAGGTCGGTATTAAACATAGCAAAGGACTAGACAGTTGTAAACCATCCCTCTGCTAATGAAGTGACCAAAGATTTACAGATTTCTCTAATTTGTGTTGACCTTATTTCGAATTTTCGACAGGATAATAAGAAATCCTGATGTATTTGTGACAAACTTTACTCTCTTTGCGTTATCATAGTAATTCTTGGTAGCTTTTGAAGTAGTTTACTTTTGGAATAGTTTAAATGTTATTTAATACCCAGCACCTGCATTGATATTTTCAGGAATTTTCGACTTAAGATCAACTAGATTTATATGCTTTTTGGGTAAATAAATTGCATTTAAGAGCATTAAAAAAGCAGACTTGATTGCTTGAGCATACAAATTTTTTGGTTTTAGATTTATATAATTGACTGCTGCATGGTGCTCCAAAACACGTCTACATCTATGTTGGTTACTGTAATTGTGCATGCTTAATTTACAGTTTTTTTACAGAGCAAGCCACCGAAAGATTGGTCCTTACCACCACGAGTTACGGATGATTCTGTAGCATACATTGAATACACTACAGACAAGGAGGGTAGTGTGAAAGGTGTGTGCGTAACTCGGCAGGCATTAATTTCGCATTGCAGGTGTGGTTAATTGGAGTACAATGCAATTTTTGAGTTACATAGCATTGATGCATCAATGTGCATCACTTTAACTTATTTGCTTCAGGTCTTTAACAATTGCAATGAATTATTCGGAGTCAGATACCATGGTATCAGTTCTTGATTTCAAACGTGAGGCAGGCTTATGGCATTCGGTTTTAGCGGTGCAGTTTAATTTCTAAGTCGCTTAATTTTTTATATCTTCAACTTTTCCTTCATTTTCATTTTTTGTTTATCATTAATACATTGATTGTTTAATATTTAAATATAAAATTATATGCCAATTTTTTTGCAAATTACATACAGTTATTGATTTTAGAGTGTTTTTTCTGGCTTACGTGTTATTTTTGTTCCATATTCCTTGATGAAAATCAATCCGGCATCGTGGATGTTGACGGTTACGAAGTATCAGGGTAAAAAAAATACTCTCTTCTATCAAGAAATTTTAAATTCATATTTCATTTAATTAGGAATTTTTATTAAAAAAAAATTGATTCTAATTACGTTTCCTTTTGTATTGCAACATTTGTATAAGCAACGCTATTTTACTTTAGCAAAAACAGCTTTGGTAAAATCGCGTGATTTACATTGGGCTTTACTAGCGACTCGAGATCATAAAGAAATCAATTTGTCGTCGCTTCGTTCAATTCTGGTAGCTGATGGAGCAAATCCGTGGTCTTTGTCATCTTGTGATCAGTTTTCTTCCATCTTCCAGTCACGTGGCTTAAAACCCGATGCAGTTTGTCCGTGTGCAGGTTCCTCTGAAACTGGTACAGTATCGCTGCGAAGGTTTCTTTTCTCTTTATTTTTACATCGCTTAGTACTTATGTGTTGTAAATGTGGTAATATATATATATATATATATATATATATATATATATATATATATATATATATATATATATATATATATATATATATATATATATATATATATATATATATATATATATATATATATATATATATATATATATATATATATATATATATATATATATATATATATATAAGCAAAAGTACTGCATCATACGCACATTAATATTACCTAAAAGTTTATTGGGAATTGATTTGGTTTAAGTAACAGAAGTGTAAGTTAATTGAGGTTGAAGTTTTGAAGCAGTACAAGATGAATATTGTAAGAAAAGGGAGCAGTTGTTTGGTTGTCGATGAGATTGAGGATGTGGAGCACTGCTGTCAAAAGGAGTAGTTGAGAAAGTGTCGAAATAGTATCAGCACCCTCAACCCAATCCTTTCTCGTCCATATATATTCCGTTGTGTGCGAGTGTGTTTAAACTTACCATAAAGAATAAGTTATAGCACTCAAATGATGAAATCATGGTGGATTGAGATTATGCGGCTATATGCAAGCACAAAGGTTTTATGGTTAAGGTTAAGCAGATCAAGGTTTGTGTGAGGTTAATGTGGCTTTGTTAGAAGGAATAGAAGGAAAGGAGACAAACTGGTACACAGTCAGTTGTTTGTGTTAGTTAACTACAAAAAAGCTTGCAAATGATGTGAGCAATCTCCTTTCATAAGACGTTGAAACTGATTGCAATATACACGATATATAGATATAACAATTTTCTGTTGATTAAACAACGAAATCTTGTTGGTTTCTATAATATGTTAAGTTTCTCTCGGCCTTCCCGACAACATTTCACTAGGACATTTGTTCGTATGTTTTGTAAAAATGATTTTTTATGTTTACTTTATAGGCCGTGTACTGATAGAAGTCTACATAACTCCGGCCGTGGTGTTCTGTCGATGTCTGCTTTGAGCTATTCGGTAGTACGCGTGGATCAGGAAAATTCATTGACGTCTTTAACTCTGCAGGTGAAAATAAGCTAACCAATTTTGTCTTCATTTATTAATCTATTCATCCTGAAGTTGTCGAGTAACAAGTCTGATTCTAGGACGCCGGCCAGGTCATTACCGGTGGCGTTGTTGTCGTTGTTAAATTTTCTGGACCACCACGACTCTGTAAGGCTGATGAAGTTGGTGAAATTTGTTTGTATGCACATAGCACAGGTTCAGCTTATTGGGGTTTGGATGGTTTATCAGGCAGTACTTTCAAGGTTCAACTTTTTTCCTGTGATGTGGTAAATTGTGTATTAAGATGGTCCTCATTTTTTAACTATTTCAAGCGAACATTTAAAATAGAATGCCATTGTTTTTTTTGGTGCTATTTTATGGTTCATTTCATATTAGTTCCTTTTCTTTAGCTCAACTCAAAATTTTATTAAATTAATTTTCTTGAGTTAAGAAATCTCTATCACAGGTGGAACCATTGGGCAACGATGACAAGCCATTAGGACCGTTGCCATATGTTCGCAGCGGTTTGCTAGGATTTCTTGGGCCGGTAACTTATTTTTGCAAATTTTATAAGTGATCGTTTTTGCATTTCATTTGCTTCAAGTTTCAGTGAGAATTAGAAGTGTTAAATTCCAGAATGGTTTGATTTTTGTGGTAGGTAATCGTAATTCACAAATGTATGTATCGGGTCGACAACATGGTGCTGACGATCTAATTGCGACAGCACTGGCTGTTGAACCAATGAAATTTATATATCGAGGTTTGTTGATTAGGACATTTTTTTGACACTGATTAAAAATTTAGGTTTTCTCTGTATCTCTAAATTTTCATCGTATTATAAAGCTATAAAGAAAGCGCATCTATATTTTAATGAATGAGAATAATTATCTCTTGTATGCGTGGGCATGATTATTTGAAAAGAACATTTGATGGAAGGCAGTTGCTTGCAGGGCGGATCGCTGTATTTGCTGTGAACGTTCTGCGCGATGAACGAATATGCATTGTAGCTGAGCAGAAACCTGGCGTATCGGAGGAAGATTCCTTCGGTGTAATGCTTTCTAATAACTTTCTTCCTCTGAAATCTTAACATGCAAAACACTAGAACTCGCATGCTTCGGGAGGATAAGAAAGCGAGAGAAATTACTGATGTTGTGTGATAAATAAGACGATTCATTATTATTTTCTTGACTTCAAATCGAATTTTCGGTAATATTTCTAGTCCGAAATCTAATTTCAGTGGATGAGTCGTGTTCTACAGGCAATTGATAGCATCCATCAAGTGGGAATTTACTGTTTAGCACTTGTGCCACCTAATCAGTTACCAAAGGTAAATTTTCAGGAAAGAGATGTTTGGGACAAGAATCTTTCTTAAATCCAAAAGATTTAGTAATTGTAAAATATACTTTTGAGCAACAAACAACTCAATATATTATCGAGTGAGATCCTGCATTTCCTTAAGTTTCATTAGTTACTCGTTTTTTTACAAGCAAAACCATTTTACAATAATTGTAGGTTAATGTCCATGAGAAAATATCCAGAGATTCTTCTAAAAAAAGTGAATAACTGTAACCACATCACGTTTTTTAAAGATGGAATTTCTAGACGCCGTTGGGCGGTATCCACGTGTCGGAAACGCGACAACGATTTATAGATGGTATTTTGCATCCGACAACACTTCTTATGTGTCCCCATACTTGTGTAATAAATTTGCCAAAACCTCGAGAACAACAATCGGATGTTGGACCAGCAGCCATGTTTGTTGGTAATATTGTTCAGGGTGTAAGAATTGCTGCTGCGAAGGGAAGACAGATTAATGCAGATGATGAAAAGGTTAATTGACTTGCCGAAATTTCTTACTTTCGAAATTTCATTATGCAGAGAGACCGTAATAATACTATACTATTTTATTTGTTAAAATGGCTGAGGCTGATTTGTGTTTTCCAACTAAGTTTAGATATAAAAATGTAATTATTGTGTGAATAAGCTCCTTATAGGTTACTAGTTTGATGGAAGTCTTACGACAGCGTTCGCAAACATCTCCTGATCATATACTGTTCACATTAATGAATTCACGTGGAACGGAGATGGAAAGTATAACCTGTGCACAGTTGCTGAAAAGGGCAGAAAGAATTGGTTCAATGTTAATCGATAAGGGAAGGCTAAATCCAGGCGAACATGTCGCTTTGATTTTTCCACCTGGTATTGATTTGATCGCAGCTTTCTATGGATGTCAAGCAGCAGGTGCGTTTGCTTGGTAGTTTATATCAATGTTACCTAATCTATATGAGAAATTTAACTTGACGAAAGGAAATTCAGTTTTTGTTATTATTATATTCAAGAGTTATGGCACTGGAACTCACTATTTACTGAGTTAAGTTGAGGATTTCGGTGTAATTTTTGAAAAACAATCGGTGGTGAAGTACAAGATATGGTGTGGTGGATTCTTTATAGCTGTGATTGATACATGGTAGTATTATCTCTGGAATTCCTTATTAAATTAAAGTATTTGTTAAAGGACTGGTACCAGTTTGTATACGACCACCACATCCGCATAATCTGCAAATAACTTTACCGACAGTGCGAATGATTGTGGATGTTTCAAAAGCGGTTGCAGTGATCTCAACTTCATCCCTAATTAAGCTTCTCAAATGCAAAGAAGCTTCGCTGAGGATTGATTCAAAGATAAGTTTCTGGTTTGATAAGAGATTACGTTATGGGCTTGACAAGTGCTGCATATAGAAAAATAAGGGGGATAATTAGAAGAACAATGTTGTGGTTATTTCAGGCATGGCCTACGATTTTGGATGTAGATGATCTTCCGTCGCTGGGCAGGAAAAAATGGGAATCTGAATGTTTTGAAAAAAAACCAACCGATGTTTGTTATCTGGTGAGGAAATGTTACTGTTAATTTATAATTTAGCATCAATTTTATTGATGCTTTCCAGGTTTTTTTGTGGATCAAATTGCTATTGCAAAATTGCTTTTGTTCGCTAGAAGTGGTTATTTGGTAACTTGTCAAAAATTTTCAGGATTTCTCGGTAAGCACCACAGGGCATCTAGCAGGGATTGTTATCAGTATTGCTGGTGCTACAGCATTGTGTAGAAGTTTAAAAGTAGCCTGTGAATTGTATCCGTCACGACATATCACTTTGTGCCTTGATCCATATTGTGGTCTTGGATTAACACTTTGGTGTCTCTCTGGGTCAGCCCCCTTTGCTGCTGTTTTCGTTACGGACTGCTCATTTTCTATGTTTCATATTTTCGTATAAACGTTTTATTTTGCAAGCATTGTGGTTTAATAATGAATTAGCATGTTTTTTTTTTTACATTTATACATTCCATTTTTAAATTTCATGCACATAAAAATTACGCCGACATATAACATTGATTTCAGCGTCTATTCTGGTCACCATTCATTGTTGATCCCACCAGCGGAAGTTGAGCAAAATGCAGCCTTATGGTTAACAGCAGTTTCACAACGAAAAGGTTTTTAGCCGTTAATTCTCATCGATAAGAGTTAAAATTTGAAGAAAAAAGGCTTATGATAGTACTGCTAATCATCTTATAAGGAAAAGTACTTAATTTGATATTGATGAAGTGAAAAAATAGGTGGTAATTATTAACGCGGTGAGTTTTAAAATGCATACATTCGGACTTAATATTTTAAATAACATTTAGGAAATTAATGTTTTTTTAGAAATGGTCATATTCTGTGTAGGTCTATTACAATTGGTAGGCTCTGTTGTTTTATCTTTAACAAAGTCTTACTCATGACAAGAATATTTAAAAGAATGATTTTGACACTTTAGTTCGTGACACCTTTTGTTCTTATGGTGTAATGGAACTGTGTGTTCGAGAGTTGGCACCTCAGATTTCGCTGCTGAAAGAGAAAAATGTTTCTCTTTCATGGTAAGTGTTTAATAATTTTTTGTCTGCTTTTGAGGATTTTTGAGAGTTTATTTTTACATAATTGCATTTTTGAATGCTTTAACTACCCCATAGAAGTTCATAAGACACTTTAAATTAATCATATATTGTTCTGCACATCCCTAAATTTACGCTTATCCTGTTACGAATGAATTTCCAAACTCACTATTTGTTATTCACATAGGTGAGACATTATTGAGAACTACATGAAATTTCAAGCTAGCAGTACTTTTATATTATGAAAAATTCTTGTTTCAGCGTGCGTACATGTGTTGTGGTTGCCGAGGAACGGCCACGAGTTGCTTTATGCGCAGCGTTTTCTAAGCTCTTTGCACCTTTGGGTCTTAATTCACGTGCAGTTTCCACATCGTTCGGTTGTCGGGTATTGTGTCCTTTTTCACTTAATTTTAAACTTCCCTACAGCGCTTTGATTAAAAAATGATTAAACCATATATGAATGTATTTGCTGGGAAGTTTTTTTGCTATTACATCTTCGTGTTTCACTTTGCATTTATTCGACAAATTTGTTTTGAATTGCTAGATCATTCTCCACTCTTCGGAAATTTTTGCTAAGTTTGGGTATTGCTGCAGGAGTGATTTCCAAATGCTGAAATTTTTTAAACTGCATAGCATTGTTTTTCTTGATTTCAAAGTTTTTTTTTGTGAAACTTTCAGTTTTCTAGGTTAATACTGCAATATGCATGCAAGGAGCTGCGAGTCCGGATCCGGCAACAGTATACGTTGATGCACGAGCATTGCGTAATGATCGTGTAACACTTGTTGAAAAGGGTGCACCACATAGCATAGCATTAATGGAAAGTGGAAAAGTATATTTTTTTCCTTTTCTGAATGGTCAAGTTTATGCATTCTGGTACCTATACTAAAGGGAACTACCCGGGTGTGTTGGACGAAATTGTAAAGACTTATTTCAGTTACTACCTGGTGTGGAAGTGGTGATTGCAAATCCGGAAACTAGAGGTCAGTGTGCCGATTCACATTTGGGTGAAATTTGGGTTGCATGTTCACATAATGCAGTTGGTTATTTCACACTGTATGATGAAGAAGGGTCGTTACATACAGATCACTTTAATGCAAGGTAATGTTTGTGATGACATTTGAAATGAATTGAATATAACCAGTAAACGTTACTACTAATACATATAAACTGAGCTTCATCGGTTTATTTGTACGTTGTATCTTTGTCGATTAATTTAGTTCATTTAAAAATTTTCCGCATTAGCTTTAGCTAAACAAATTAGTGATCTGTACAGTGTTTTTCGAGTTGTATTACTTGTCCTTTCAACTTTAGGTATGGTTTAGAAACAGCAAGGTAAACGCGCTGATGTAACATAAAAATGGACGTATGTTGTATTAGCAAAAATAAGAGATAATAATGATTAATCACCGTTTTTGTAGATATTTTTTGCATTTTATGTTGTCCGTCAGATCTTTATGGTACTTTCGGCATGTGAAATCACTTCAGTACATGAAATCATTTGCTCTGAGGCACGTGTATTTTCAGGCTGACAACAGGTGACACTCTTAAACGTTTTGCACGTACGGGTTATTTGGGTTTTCTTCGACGAACGCAATCCATAACAGCTGATGGAGGCCAGTTTTTCTTTCATATTTTATAACGATTATTTGAAATATCTTTCCTAAAATTTCGAGTTTTAATTATATGTTAAAACTGGTCATCAGACGTCATGGGGAAGGACCTAAACGAAATTAAATTTTACACTTTTGCAATTTTTCTAATTGAAAACCTTTTTAATTCAAAAAAAAACTCAAAAATATTTTTTACTAGCAATTTTACAAGGCTTAAATCATTTCTAGGTACTCATAAAATGTTACATTTACATACGTTGAGCCAATTTCTTACTTAAACTTTGATTTTATAAATTGGCTTAATCCATCAAAATCGGTTGGACATGATTGCTTATGAAGAAAGTGTATCGTATGTTGCAGAGTTACACGATGCAGTATTTGTTGTTGGTGCTTTGGATGAAGCATTGATGTTACGTGGAATGCGATACCATCCAGTAGATATCGAAGCAACCGTAATACGAGCTCACCGGAAAATTTCTGAATGGTTAGTAATGTTGAACATAATAAATTTTTCCAAAAATGCTGGTAGCTTGATTACTCCAAATTGCATTATTTTTCTTTTCATCATGCGGTTACATGAATGCTGGAAGGGAAGCGGAAGAGGAAGGGGAAAGAGATAGATCTAATGATACTATCTTTGTAGTGTTTCAGTATGACATTTTTATACTGCGAGAACAAATTAACGTGTTAATGTGAGTTTGATTTGTAACACAGCAGTGCTTGTGTTGACGTAAGGGACATGAGTAATGCATTCTTTATTTACTAATAACACATTTCGATTGTATTTTTAGGGCGTGAAAACAGATTTTAATGAAAATGAATATTTTGCCTAAAGAAATTAATTTATTGCTATAATAAGTAGGAAAATTTTTAGTGCCGTATTTACTTGGACGCACCTTCTCGTGGTTGTTGCCGAAACGGAAAGTGCGGAGTCAGAAGCGTTAGATTTAGTACCAGCTATAACGTCTACCGTGTTGGAAGAGCACCATTTGATCGTGGGTGTTGTGGTAATTGTTGATCCTGGAGTGGTACCTATAAATAGCCGAGGTGAAAAGCAGCGGATGCATTTACGGGATGCTTTCTTAAAAGACATGCTTGATCCTATTTATGTTGCTTACAATATGTAAATGATAAGTCTAAATTTGACAAGATATGAGTAATTGCAATTTTATTTGCATACTTTTCTTGATAAGTATAGTTAATTTCTGGCATTGCTCACCATGATTCTTCGAATTAGCTGTATTTTAGTTGCCGCTTTTGTATGAGCCTTTTTAAGTGGAATGAAAATAGTCTGTGAGGGAATGTTTTTCAATCTAATGTAATGAGGGACGACCTAAAATATCAAAAATTTTGCCAAAAATAATTTTTTTCTGTTTCAAACTTGTTAAATAATTGCGGAAGTGAACATTTCAATGAAGGAGACTTTTAATAAATTTAGAATTTAAATAAAAACATAATACTAGGCATAATATAAAATTATGTATTATACAGTCTTGCTTTGCTCATTTACCAGTGTATTACCTAAGGTTTTTTTTTATTAATTACATAAAATTAATGCTGTTAGTTCATTTCTTTTAATTGTCGCTATTGTTAAACTTCATTGTATATTTATGAAGAAAAACATGAAGTATTAGTTCAACTTACTAATTACTGAAATTTTCTATCTGACAGTAACTTTCGAAGGAATTAATTTAAGAAATTCAATTCCCACTATTTCTTAATTATGGTGGTATAATTGTGAGGCAGATGAATGGAAATGAAAAGTTATTTTAACTCTATTAGTATTATTCTCAGATAACTTATGCATGGAATACTGTGCCAAAAATGAGTTAGGATAAATGGTCGGTGGAATGAACAGTAAATGTAGGCAATTAATTATTCTATCAAAAAATTTCAAAAACTAACTTTTAATTGGATTTTCTTCAGAATTAAGCTAAAATTGTGGCTAAGATGCAAAAGATTTTTTTAACATGTTCTGGCGTTGTTTTAAACCTGCGCTGTGTATATGCTTGGTTAGATTTCTTTTACTGCGTTACTTTAATAATTATATATACATATATTATATATATATATATATATATGTTATTTATCGGCCAGGAATTTTAGTATCGCATATGACATTAGGTTTCATTCAACTTACGTCATTCGGTAGATATAAATTTTCGGAGTGACTTATATAACTGTACTGTGATTTTGATAATTTTTGATTCTTCTAATTACATTTCTTATTCAAAGACCCCAAATTATTTTCTGCCAGTAAATAGTACCAGAAATAGATGTTATTATTTCCTTATAGGTGTGCAAATGTTATAAAATCTGAGGTTGCCAGTCGTATAGTTTTAAAATTTTTATTAAGGCAAAAAAACTTTTTATTTTTCGATTTTATTTCTTGAAAATTTCTTCGTTTTAGTTCGAAAGAAACAGATAAAGTTCATATAAATGCGCTCAATTTTGTTGCATTATTGTGTTGTTGTTTGCTATGTTCACTTTGTCCTGTATTTTTTGCTCCATTTTTTTATCACATCAGTTATTAAAATTTGTAAGTCTTAAAAAAGCACGGTATTTGTCATTTCCCATCAATTTACTGCTCTCTGATTGTTTCCAAATAGATATTTGTGTGTGCATCGTGTAATATGCGTGTGTCGTTTCTGCAACACGCATGTATGTGTGCAGTTGGACGCCTCGGTTCCCGTGTTGTCGGCCTTGCGTGCGATTGTGAAATATGTATAATCGCTGTGATTTCTCCTAGAAATTTTCATCTCTTCATGAACAGTTATGCAATTTTTTTGTTTCAAGTCGCACTTGCTGCCACATTTTATAAAATTATTCCATTAAAGAATAAAGAATGAACGAAACAGGGTTGGGTTTGGCTACTACGGTTATTTCGATGAAGTAGGATATATCCATAAATTCCTGTAGAGGGAATTTTTACAATTTTGTCGAAATAGAAATATTTAGCGTTTGATAGAAGGACGAAAAGGTATTTGGTTGTATGTATATTCGATATTATTAGTGAGAATCTAGTATAGGTTTGCAAGAGGGAGCTTATTCAGGGATTGGAAACATTAGACAAATGTGTGAGTAACCGATCATGCGATGAACGTCAATGGTTAGGTGAAGCATTCCGGTGCTCCTCGAATGATCTTGCAATTTCGTTTCAACCAAAGATTACTGCCATTCGTTATGATTGATTTCAAGCTTGGATGTATGTCATGAAGATATTTCAGGTGTCGGTTTTTTGTTAGAACAAGCACTCTAATGTTAAATGGTTTCGAAGACCGTTTAATATGGTTGGTCGCTCAGCACTACGTAATCGGCATCATGCCAATCGCCCCTGCGCGTCTCTTGCTTCATCAACGCCTGCCAGTATTGCACGATTCAATGACAGAAAAAAGTATAACTTATTTGCATTGGATTTAAAAATTAGATATAGAAATTGAAAGATATAAGCTTTTAAAAATTTCAACTGAAAAAACGTGATGTTAAATAGCGTTTCAAGATTTCAATTGGTGACATTTATATTAGTAATCCAATTTTGTAAAAGTTAATACAGTATGGATTAGCAAAGAATTTTGCTAGATTCTTCTCATTTTAATGATGACCAAGAGAGCACCCAGTACTAAATAAGTTCAGAACTCTTCGTAATGATATATGCATATTACGTTAAAATGGTCGATGTTAATATATCTGGTGACTTAAAGGATACATACGGATAGCCGTATGGTAGAACTGCATTTCCTGTTTTACATATTTTTTTTCAATTTAAAATTCTAATTGAGCTTGATCTACAATTTTTAAATAAGTGAAATATGGAATGAGTTTTTAAAGTGTTATGAACTTATCTGTGTTTGTTGATTTCGTTCGCTCGAGTTAACTGACAGTAAGTAGCAGGCTCTTATCTATTGAAGTATATGTGAAAAAAGGAATAGGAATTTACTTAGGAGTATCGAATATTGTAGAACAACTCCGCAAATTCATCCGGTTTGGCCAGAAATGCCTCAAGGACAAGGCGAATTATTCTTCGAATGCACACTGTTTCTGTACTCAGTGTTAGCACTTTTTTTGCAATATCTCAATTTGTACAAGACAATGTGGTGGTTGCCGAAATCATATTGGCATTATTCGTTGGTAATTCTTCACTATATGTTATTTATTTCCATTATATATATACTATTTGAAGTACAGTTTGAAAAGTTGCTAAATTAGCTATTTTTTTGCTTTTTGACTTCGTTTATTCCAGAAATTTCATTTAATTAATCCATATTTGCTATCATGTGTTGGTCTTTTACTTGGCATACGGGTGACAAAATGTTTTTGGAGAATGGTGAGTAGAGATTTGGTTATTTTTTTACCTTTATATCGGAAAAAATAATGGAATTTAAGATTTTTTTGGATCGGAATTAACAAAAACTTTGACATAGGTAACCGAATTAGCAGCGAGTGCCCGGCAAGATAGCTCAAAAGCTAATTGCTTATTGTGGGATATCATAGAGTGGGCAGCTGTTAAGACACCGATGTTTACGATGGTTGCAACGTCATTTTTGTTCAGTTTTTCGCGAGTTTATTTCGATTTTCCATTTAAATCCTTGCTGTACTTTGGACACCCGTAAGTTTGTCGCTTAGATTGAAATATACTTTTTAAAAAAAAATAAGGTTGGAAAAGTCAGCAATAGAGGTAAGAGCGGAAAAAAACAAGTAAATAAATAGTGGACAGAAACAAAAATTGTGAGCGGCAAGGAAATGTAATTTAAAAGATAAAAAAAGCACATCTCAGCATCTGTAAAAGTCTTTCTTAATAGAATTCACGTGATATTGAGGTGCTTCTCTCTTTATCGCAATCAAAACCGTCAATAGAATCTTACAAAGCAAAGGGAAATTTAAAAATTGAATGTGTGCAGAAAGCAACTATTCACACAGCGATCATTTGTTTCAGCCTGATTGCAACTTATAAGAATAACTTATAATTATTTTCAAAAAAATCGGTTAATTTATAGGGTCTTTTTCTTCATCTATTTATTCCATGATAGCGTATCGCATAAATTACGCTATTACGCTACGAAATTGTGGTTTATTCTCAATGGACGATCATCGTCGGAAATATCAAAAGTAACTGCAATGTATCGTGACATTATGCAGCCACTTATGCTTATTGACGTTGATAGTGTTGTACATGTGTGTAGCACTAATCCATGTATGTAATGATTTTTCTTTCAAATGAATTACAGAATTTCTAACATTTTCAATTTTTCTTGGAAATGATTAAAAACTTGCAAGGTTTCAGTACAAGTACGTGAAGAAGTTTCGGTTTTAATGAGAGATTTTGGTTTGCGAATCAAGCATTGCTTCTTTTCTGGTTTAACAACGGCGTATCTATCAATTTTTGTCCCCTGTGTATTTACACCTGTAAGTCTTTACTTTTATTTTTTCTTGATTATTGATATGTGATGTCTGATTTTCCCAGAAGTAGTTTAATTTTGGATACATATATATTTGTACGTGAGTGATAATGTCACATTAAATATATTGATGTAGAAGTAACCGAAAATTGCTAAAACTTTAAACTGAAGATTTTAGCAGCGATCTCCACCTGGTTTAGCACAATATATGTATATTGATATTTTATGGGTTATGGAACTGTTTTGCATTGTATTTTTAACGTCGTTTTCACTTTATGCAACATATTTACTGCCATTACAATACTGCGATTTAATGCATCGTTGTGCAGTACATCTTGGAAAGTGGGATCGATTAACGATAACTACAGTTGGTAATAATAGCGGTAATAATAGTAATGATGGTAGTAGTTGTTATAATGGCAGTGTTAGTGGTAGTAGTTGTAGCAGCACTATTAGTAGCGGCAGCAGTAGCAGTGCTACTGGTGAAGGTGATGGAATTTCGACACCGACAAGGAATTCTGGCCTAGCAAGTAATATGTATACAGAGTAAGTATGCACTTTACTGCTTTTTGTCCTGTTGAATAAATTCGAGACCAACTAGTAGCTTTGCTAACAAGTGGATTGAAGAGGATAATTTATGAGCCGAATTAATTGGGAACTTTGTTTTTTGAAGGTTTCTTTTAATTAGTGGTTGTATAGTGCAGTTTTATTAACTTTCAAAATTCCAATCATCAGCAGTTCTTCGTTCATTCTTTTATGAAAATAGGATTTGATACAGAAAGGTTTAAAAACTTTTCAACACTAATATTTTCGGGTGGTCCGAACGTGGTGGACCCTATGCAGATGGTTCTATTGTACTTCACCACGGACACTTTTACAAAGCTGTCGCTATTGTTAGTGCATTAGGTGTCGTAGCTGAACCCGGAGATTCGGACCATTCTCGTTTTTGTGTATGTTTGTTTACCTTAACTTTTGTTTATAAAAAGGAATTTTTTGTAGTATACACCAATAGTTATGTGCTAAAAACTTGTTCGTAAATAACCTTAGATTATATTAGCAGTCAAGATGGTGAGGTTGTTTAAATCATAATAAATGACAGTTAGGAATAGAGCAGTTCAATGTCAAGAACTTTTACGAATGTTATTGCGGAAGGTATATGCAATGTAGTTATGCAACCAATTCATTAGCTGTTTAGATTGAAATTCACATGTATCAAGGTTGTTGTTCCTCTTGTTTCTAGCGTATTGGTGGTGATCCGGTTACTTTGACCAGTATAATGGCAATTTTTCAAGTTGGTCTAATCGGTGCCCAATTTTGGATGTTAGTATTGACTACAGACTGGCAACATATTGTTACGCTCGTACTACTTATATTTACAAATTACCTTTTATTGGCAAAGGTTACTTTTTTCCCACGATAGAACTGTTATTGTTCGGCCGAATGTTTTTCCTCGCAACAGCTGAATTTGATGATACGGGAACATATAATATTATCAAGATATTTTATATTTTATTAAATATTAAATGTTTATTTTTATATTTTATTGATATTAAATATTTATATTTTATATAATACATTACATTACTAGGATTGAAGTATATTATATATTACAATAAACTTTTGAAAAAACGTTGTATCCGTTAAAGTTAAATTGAATTTTGACGTAGCCAGTTATTTTTCGTGTTTTATGCTTTCAACTGCTCATAATTACTTTGAATTTTGTTTATTTAATTAAAGATTTTTAGACATTTAAAGATCGTGTAATTATTGGAAGGATTTATAAGCCTTCTCCTGAAGACCTGCAGTTAATTAAGGAGATGCAGCAATGCGAATGAAGAAAAATATATACAGTGGCTTGCATCGGACGTTATCTATACTTGTGTTTTTAATACGATAATATTAAAAATTCGTCTTGTTGTGCACCTAATGATTTTTATTGATAACGTGTGGTAGCCTTTACGGTTTGAATATTTTTAATGTATACAAATGCGCTTTATGTTGTGTATGTTTAGAAAATTTAGTGTATCTGATTACGAGAATTCAATGAAAAATCTATTGACTTTTATCACATGTTTGCTAAATTTTTAAATATAGTAAATTCAAGTTAATTTTATTGTGGATTCTTTAAACAATAGTTATGTTCTATGAAAAATAAATAAATCGCTAACATTTCCATTTTTTTCCAGTAAAATTTATGAATTTGAAAATTTTTTTGACATTTTATTGCTATTCGGAGATGTTTTATTCTCGCTTATTTGTGGTAGCTAAGTTGTCGAGAAAGCAGGATCACTGCCGTCGAGTAATGGAAAAGTGCTGTCAAGCATTATAGATATCACATTGATAAAAGTAAAGCATTCTTAATCTCCATTTAGGTACTTTTCATAATGCATTAATTACTTGATTTCTCCCAGTAGTGAAAATTTAAAGGTAAGTTAACAAGCTAGGTAAGTGAGTGGTATTTGGATTTGATTAAAGATGAATAAAGTGCGCTAGCACAGGTATATATATATATATATATATATAGGATCGGAAATTTTTCTGCCAGAAGTTTGACAACTTTTTAATGTATGACATAGAAGAATTGTTTCGGAAAGGTTTCCTTTCCGGAAAAAGAAAAATGGTAAACAGGCTAAGAGCATTATGTGTCTTCAGATTTCGAAAACATGAAAGAGTACGAATATACTACGCTTGCAGAACTGGATGAATTACCACATAGCGCCAACGAAAATTTAAAGGTAAAACTCATGACAACCAGTGGTAAATTTTGCAGCGATATGTAAAAACAAGAAAGTTGGTGAGAAATAGTAGATAGAATAGATGGTAGCACAACGATTGTTTATAATTTCCTTATCATTATCAGCAAAAGCAAAAGGTATAAATCGATCATTATATTTTTTGTAAAGTTTTCATAAAAGAATTTGTGCTATATTCAAAAAAAGGACAAAAATTATTTTTTATGCAATGGTTCAGCTTGGAGTTAGTTTATGTTGTAATTGATCTTATTGAAGTCTTTGGAAAGAGAGGGGAATTGTATGGTAATTTTTATTAATTGAAATTTAACACGTATGTAGCATATGGTGTGTATGTGTTTTATGTTAGATAAAATCGCGTTTAAATCAATATATAAATTATTATCGAACTCAGTTTACATATCAGAATGATTGTTTCAGGTTAACATATATGCATTTGTTGCCGATTTAATAATACGTTCGCGACCAACAGATGCGTTAGAGGATTGTAAGATTATTTATACTTTTGCTGCTTACTTTGAAGCAAAAAATTGTGATCGTAGCTATGATTAATTACTTGTCACAGTGATGGTAGTTATATTTTAGGGAGTTAACTAAGAATTTTTTTAGCCTCCGTTATTACTAAACTAAAATTACGTGATGGTAGTTCGGATACGGATACAATAGGCGTCATATATAGTGACTCGTGGGAAAGTTTTTCGGATCAAATACAAAGCGGTCAAATTATTCGAATGCATCGCGCGAAAGTATTGTTCTTTACATTTCTCTTAGTTTCATTTCTTCATAGTACGTTTTTAATATGCATACTGCTACTGCTAAACAGATGTGTTGCACTAGATGGATTTTAATAACATTTTCCGTATACCCTTTTTCTTATTAAAGGATTTTATTGCTAATCCATTTATCCTCTCTTAGTATCTCTAAATCCTTTTGTTCAGATCAAGAAAATGGCAGATGGGAAGTTGTTCGTTTATGGGAAGCTTAAAACAGCTGGTTTTGCCGTTCTTCTCTTTAGCGGTCAGCTTGGCGATGAATTTACTCCTGTATATCAATCGTCAGCAAAATTTACACTAGTGTCGGATTACAAGGAAAGAGTTAGTTTAATAACTATAGAATGCTATGAAGTCTGCTTTGGACTATTATATGAGAGCAAGGACAGGAATTTTAGTAGCATTTTAAGTATATTCAATGTTTTCCAATAGAACCATTTATGATTAAAAGTAACAGCATAGAATGATAGAAAAATAGAAATACTTTCATTTCAGATAAATTCGTTACGCATGTTATTTGTTGGAGATGAACCGGTGGCATTAGATGATCCACTTGCAAGCGACCCCAGGATCTCATACAGTCATGTTGTTGCTGCAACATCGGTAAACGGAAAAGTATCATATGTCAATGAAGAAGGAATAAATCAAATAATTAAAAATGCAAATGTTCATCGCTTGAATGAATTTGTTCTTGGTGATTACAGTGATATTACCGTGCAAGTAACTTTTGTTAATGATTTTAATGTTTCAAAGCAACATTTATCTCTTGTTTATTTGATATTTTTTTATTTTCTAACAAAAGATATTGAAGGGAATAAAAATATTGAGCTTTCTTTATTATACCTTTTATTATCAACGCGTAGGTAGTGCGAATATTTCATCTTTAACGATATTTTTTGTATTTTTAGGCAATAGCTTTGTTCGTTGGCGATCGAAATAATGTAGTATTACGTTGTTGGGATACTACTTCACCACCGAGGTATTTCTGTTGGTAATGAATGTTGGATAAAAATATGACGGCTAGCTGAATATTAGAATTAATGAGCACTGATGTTTTGCTGTGACGAATCACTTGAATGTTTCAGCTGTTCAAATTATTCAGTCAAAAGTTATTCTTCATCAAACTATGAAGTTAAATTTGTACTTTTGAAATTACCCTTATTCAGTTTCATTTATATGATAAATGTGTGTGTTTTTGCGCAAGCTGTTATATCCAAAATGATTGAAGGAAAATATTTGTGCTCAATGCTGACTTCGTACAAGAAATGATATGTCGGGATGAAGAACTGGAAATGGCAGTAGAAAATTATTGGTGTGATATAGTTTTGTACGAAGAGCATGCAGATTTTGCTCGAAATAATGTAAAGGTATCAGATTAAAATATTTAGTTTATTAGCTTTGAAGAAATGCGAAGTGAAATGAGTCTTAAATTATTGAACGGTATATTTTCAATTACATATAACTTGGATTACAGGTCTTTTTGCTCTTGGTTAAGCAGTTACAGAGGTTTGCCCATAGGTTTATGTGAAAAGACGTTGTTTGTGAGTAATAACCAAGTTCTGGCGTTATGCTTATAAGACCTAAATATGTCATAGTGTGGGGATATCCTGCTACTTACGAACACGCATTTGTATCATTCAAAGAGTGGTGTTACCCTAACAATGCATGGTGGTGGTCAGCGTTACAGCAGATCAATTATCATTCTTGATGGTAACAGCGAATTGAAACGTGATCTTTTACGGTCAGTTAATTACATATTTTTAAATCTAGTGATTTATTTCATAGATGTAATATGCTGAAAGCTTTTCACTCTTCCGATATTTTCATTGGCGAAGCTGTAATTATTAGATGCTTATTGTCAGCAACCGATTTAATTTTTTTAAGTGATTTTATTGGAGGTGTTAAGCTTTACCTTGTTTCCAGTAGTATTGATGGATTCAATGCTAATAAGGACTCATTTCGTTCGGATATGCAAACCAGAATTGCAGACAGAGATATCAATAATGTTCAGGTGGTCTTTCTGAGTCTGATACTGATCACACTTATTATCATTCTTTACCTATTTGGTAATAATTCCATATGTTTTCAATTAATTTCTGCAGTTGGCAAATTATTATAAGATTGGTTTCAATTATGCAACATAATTGGATGAACAATAACAACTAATTTAACCTGCAAACGTAGCAAATCAAATTTTTTATAATAACCACTGTTGAGTGATTGGTAGTCAAAAAAAAGAAAGACATAATTAAAGGAATGGGTAAAACTGAAAACATCCCTAATGTACTAGTTGTACTTCCTAGGAAGCAAGAATGGGAATTAAACTTATACTCTCTCCTGAAAAACTTATTAACCGGATTTTTATTTAAAATTTTGGGAGGGTGTAGTTTTGTTTTTATTATTATTATTATTATTATTATTATTATTATTATTATTATTATTATTATTATTATTATTATTATTATTATTATTATTATTATTATTATTATTATTATTATTATTATTATTATTATTATTATTATTATTATTATTATTATTATTATTATTATTATTATTATTATTATTATTATTATTATTATTATTATTATTATTATTATTATTATTATTATTATTATTATTATTATTATTATTATTATTATTATTATTATTATTATTATTATTATTATTATTATTATTATTATTATTATTATTATTATTATTATTATTATTATTATTATTATTATTATTATTATTATTATTATTATTATTATTATTATTATTATTATTATTATTATTATTATTATTATTATTATTATTATTATTATTATTATTATTATTATTATTATTATTATTATTATTATTATTATTATTATTATTATTATTATTATTATTATTATTATTATTATTATTATTATTATTATTATTATTATTATTATTATTATTATTATTATTATTATTATTATTATTATTATTATTATTATTATTATTATTATTATTATTATTATTATTATTATTATTATTATTATTATTATTATTATTATTATTATTATTATTATTATTATTATTATTATTATTATTATTATTATTATTATTATTATTATTATTATTATTATTATTAATTAAATTATTATCATTCATTACTTATTATTATTTATTGTTATTATTTAATTAATTATTACTGTAATTATTAATGCAATTAGTCACTGGA
The DNA here is from genome assembly GCA_963070105.1 of Litomosoides sigmodontis. Lineage (NCBI taxonomy): Eukaryota > Metazoa > Nematoda > Chromadorea > Rhabditida > Onchocercidae > Litomosoides > Litomosoides sigmodontis. Next base: position 280,048 of record OY718803.1, on the reverse strand, counting down.
AAAGAAAACCTTTTAGCAAATTGTTCGAACCCTATCATGTGATGAAGTGGGAGGCATGGAGGATCAACAAACAGAAATGGCAAAATGTTGGGCTGGAGAACGGATGCGACAAATGCACACCATACAACTCGGGTGGATTCATTCTTATGCCTGGAAGAAAAAACAGGGACCAGATGCGCAACTGGAGCGATCATTTAATTTAGCAAAAATGGCAGTGCAATTTATTGTCAGACAAGTCCTTGAACGTCTCTTTACCTATAATAAAGGTAAGTTTTGGCCATTTTAGTTACCGTAAAAAATTTTTTCATCGTTTCTCTGTGAATACAAACTAATTTTTTCGTTACTTTAATGCGTATGTGAAGTAAGGTTTTTTGCAGTGGGTGACATTACCGCTTTAAATATTTCTTTCAATTTAATTTATACAGAAAACTATCAGTAGCCGAAGTAGAGAAGGAGAATACGGGAATTTTATACTTAATTTTTTGATGTGGCTCTTTACAAACTTGAGAAAATAAATAGGTTTATTGATAGCTTTTGGCAACTAAACGATACAATTGATTGCTTTTGCTCATAAACTGTTACGAATCACATATTGCAACGATGAAATGTGCCGGTTTTTTTTAAGAAATGAAACTGCGTAGTTGAAATTTTTTGAAGATCTATTTGCAAATCTGGCAAAGCTGTCACGTCGACAACGGAATACTTTATTTATGAATTTCTTAATGACATATATGGAGGGAGCGTACGGCGATGCGATAACCTTGAGGCATGTAAGCGATTTATGAATTCCATGCTAGAATTTCTTGCTGAAAGTATGGATATTTCAGAGATATCTTCAGTTATTCCTTTTTCAATACTTGGAGCTGTCCTAACTGGGACACTTATGACATAAAAAATTTCTTCTTTATCAAAAATATTTGAGGGCGATAAGCAGTCTGATGACAAACATGAACTTGTGAAAACCTCAAAAATGAGAAAAGGCGAAAATTCGAAAGATGATGCTGCATGGAGTTTGCTATGTAATTTGTTTCCTGGAACAGTCCTCAGATCTTTAAGGTTTGATTTGTTTGTTTTTTCTCGTGATATGACCAAAAAGTATTTGCAACTTTCAAAAAAACTCTATCCATTAATCGGTTTGACGCGTGAGCTTAACGGATGAATTCAGTGCTTTGAATTATCCGGTTATATTTATCACATATTTGTGACTGCACTTACATACATTATCTGGATTTTGCCCTGTCGTTTGTCTTTTCGGAATACGAGCGGAGCCTTATACTGCGTTTTCTTGACACTTATTTTGGTGGCTTATTTTGTTAATATCGTAATATTTGCGTTCGAAATTGCTTTTTATTCATTGTTCTGATTAAAAACTTCAAGGTTTCATTAGGTTAAAAGGTGCAAGAAAAAACCATTGGGTTCATTCTCCAGTTGTTATCAGTTCTGCTACTGATCATTATTTTAGTTGGAAAGTTGACTTTTCTTACAATGCAAGGACGAAGATATTTTTTGCTTTAATCTGCAATAGATGCAATCTGTGGTGCACCACATCAGCTAGGAGCTTCGATGTGACCCCGCTGTGTCCTCTTTGCTTTAAACGTGCGTTTTTCTTAATTGATTTTGTCGTTAATTTTTGATATTGTCCGAAAATTTCAGCCGCTTTGTTGATTTTTTGCGCACTTTCCATCTGTTGTTTAAATGACTTATTGGCAAACAAAAGCATACCTACTGTATTCTTAACTTTAGACGCAGTTTCAGGCGAAATTACTGACTCTTGTTTATTCTTACAATGCTACTTCCTTTTCAACGGTATACCACGTGAAGCGGTATGACTTTATAAGTTTGAACTAGAGAACAATGTAATTATTATCCAGAGTCTTATAAAAACATATTATTTGGAAGAGGTGGTAGCTTAGTTGAAAATGTTTAAATGTAAATAAATTATTCTCCCTTTCCCACTTGTTATTCATTACATATTTACTCTCTCTAACTTCATATCATTTATCAATATCTGTGTAAGCTGGCGTCACCGTTTCAATGTATCTTTAAAAATGAAAACGAGAGTTTTTTTCGGTAGAGCAGGTTTTGTCGAAATTTTGAATTTGTTTGAAGAATTATGTTTTTTCTAAAGGAGTAAAAGAGACTGAAGCAATTTAAAGCGAAATTTGCGCCACTATCAAACATTTCATTTTCAGGAAGCTGGAAGTAAAAAGTACTACTTTCTGTTCCCCATTCAACTGTTGGTAAGTAATTAAAAATTGGTAAAATTTTTCCTAACCATTATTGAAGATTTTATAACAATATTTTCAGTAAAATTTTTTGCAACAAAAAATACTCTTTAGAGTTTTGATCATTCCAGGCTTTTTTTCTCGTTGATGTACCTAAAAATGCGCAAGAAGCTGCTCAGAATTACAGAAGAGGCGTCTTTGATAATGAACGAAAGGCTACAGCTGTATCAATCCAGGTTTACTGTTATGTTTTGCTTTTCGAGATTGCTCTAAATATTATTCCATTTCAAGAAAAGTAAACTAGAAAAGTACCCAGCGAAGTTTCGAACAAGCAGCTTTTTGATCGTCATATGCATTAATCGTCTCATATTGTGATTTTTTCTTTTTTTGTCATTGTATCAACATAACAAAATAGCATACATGGAAAAAAAATGGAAATCTTTCTTTTCCAGACATGGAAAAGAAAAAAATTCTTTTCTTATATTTGACTCCCCAGTTCAGTTTTTCTGTTTCATGATGTTCGGCTAAATGCTTTTGAAGAGATTTCTCTTTCCGAATAAATTTTTCAGGAGAAAATGTTGTCTAGATATTCATTTACCTTGGATGAAATAGTAGTTCGGAAGATCAAAGAGGATGTTGCGATTTTTGAAGTTGTAAAGCTTACGTTTACAGATCGATAAGTTGGTTCAACCTTATTGTAGTTACAATACCTGGTATTCCGGGTCTTTGTCTAAACTTTATTTTGCTGTCAAATTTCTGCTTTTGTGATATATTTTCGATTTGATTTTTGAACTTCAGGTTTGAATCCAATTCCCAAATGCACTCTTGTTAATGTTCGTTTGCTATTATTTTGCATAACTTGTGCATGTATTTGCTTTGTATGTTACAGATATGGAAGTCATTGTTCCAATAGTTCAAAATTTTATCATTAATTGAATGTGTACAGAAGTAATTCACATCGTAAACTATAGTGCTAAGAAAGTTTTTCGCTAATTATTGGTCATGATAGTATGAAATTTCAGGTCTTAGCTTTGTTTCCGTTCTTCTGTTCTCCGTGCATCAGAAGTTAAGAAATTTTGAATACGATGTGCTTCTATATCTTTTGTTTTAAAAGAATACAGTGTCGTTAATTATTCAACTGACATTTATTTGATAATTCATTCCTTCATAAAAATTCGATGCGGAATGCGGAATGACGATGCGGAATGACTGCGTGTAAAAGTTTTTGTTTTGGTACTATCACTAAATTACTAAAAAAAGTTTTTACGACTTATAGTGATGATGGCAAGTGTGTTATTGCGCATCGTATTTTTTTCACTTATTGGAACAAATGTGTGGAATGCAAGTACTGCATGAATCGATTGATGTATTCATGCATTATGTCGTTAAATATTCCTAAAAGAATGCTGGTAGGTAGAATCGTTGTATCTTATGTCACGTCCAAAAAACGAATAGTAGTGTGATGCCATTTTTTAAAACAAGAGGTAAAAGACATGAATTTGTCAGTTCAATTTGCTTATTATTATTCTATTATGTATGGTACCATAGGATAACAGGAATAATATCCTATTCCACACATGTTACCCTTATTTCGAGCCAATTTCAAGTATCCACCAATTCCCCAGTGTTTACTCCAGCTGAAATTCTTACAAATTGTGTGCAAGGAGAATATTTAATAAGATATCCATTATAATCTAACATAAAATTTAAATTTACCTGTTCTTGATAAGCCAGTAATCAACTGCTTTTTCGGTACCGTTCTTTAGTTTCACTTTTTCCGTTCCATAGCCAACAGCAAGTACTGCGTGATTCAGTGTTGACGAGCACTTGGGGGTTGAGAAAACCCCTAAATTATTTGTATTTAATAATGCTTTCACTAGAAATACACTGAAATTCAGCGCGTGTCTTTAATCTAAAATAAGTCAATGTAAAATAGTGGCTTACTAGTGTGGCATCTCGTAAGTATCGAAAATATCAAAAAAACGAGTAATAATTGGGTGTTGTTTTTATGACCTCTTTTATAAAATTGCAAAAACTTGGCATTGATGGCAACAGATATTGGGCCGATAGTTGCAATTGCTGCTTGCAATTGCAATTCGTCGCCTTCTGGCAAAAGTCTACCACCAAATGCTGTCGTGCCGCGGGTTAGATTTGAATAACGACAGAAGGACTGATAGCCATCGTATGGGTATGATTCCCCCGTATCAATTCCATTATTTTCTGCTACGTATTGAAATGCCTGAATAACGTTTTAACAGCAATAGGTTATAAATTTCGTTGCAAGCGTTTTTGATAAAACCTTTGCAGCACTAATTGTGTTTATTTCTTTTGTTGTAACTCTTATATAAAAAATTCAATTCAACTGTTGCTGCAAAATAAATATTAAATGTAGATCGAGACTAAAAATGCTTAGTTGAAATTGTTAAAGAAATTGATGAGATGGGGAAACAAATAGCAGACATCCATCATGAGACCACCATCACATCCCAAATTGCCATAGATGTCATTGCTGCTGCAGTCGAGGAGGTTTTGCTCCGAAAGTTCAATCAGGTTGCCTGTCCGTAGGAAATGTTGACCTTCTAATGCACCCACTGCACTAAATGTCCAGCAGCTCCCACAAGAACCCTTAAAAAAACTCTTTTTACCTTTGAAAAGGTAGTATTAGCATGAAAATTTTCCTCAGGAACTAATATATTGTATTCTAACCGTCAATTCTTTTGCCACTTTTAACCACTAAAGGAACAAACCTGATCCTTCACGGTAGTTACGGCACCTAAGGAACGCCAATCCATTCTTTTCGGCAGCCTACCTTGAATTTTTATGTGGGCAATATTTTTGAAATCATTTCGTTCCATCATCACTTTTGGTTGAAAACCATGAAGTTTGTCGAATTCTTCAGGAAGCTTCAAATTTTTAACTATTCATTTAAAATTAATGAGAGAAAACAAGAGAAAAATTAGTAAGAGCACCATTGTTTCAAGTGAAGTATTCAATCAGTGTTGATGTTCAGTAAGTTACCAGTAATATATTTGCGACAGAAATAATTTCAATATGAAATAACAATGCAGATGAGTGGTAGCAGGAAATTTACCATGTCAGCTAGATGATTGATAGCTACTTCATATGTTTCTTCATCACGTTTGTACCGTTCATTATGTTCACTGATTTCTTTCACGTTATCAAGATATGTCATAAATCGGCGATATTCCAAATCTGTTTCCTCGTCGCGCTTATCTTTAATAGATTACACCAATCATATTCCAAGTTAGAATTAATGATGCTTGTAGAAGAGTAAGCTTCGAACGTTTCAATTTTAAAAATTATTTACTTACTGTATTTTCGCTTATAGAGTTGGTAACTGTTGTATTGTTGCATGAGGTGCTTATTGCCCAATTTTTTTTCCATCAATTTCATCAATTTCATATATCTAAAAAGCAACCTTCTCTATCACTTTTTGACTTTAAATTCAGTTTCATCCTGCCTATCGAAATAGAATTAATTAGTTTCTGTTGACGCAGCAGCGATCGATGCCGCACTCATTGTTGGAGTTTTAATTTCTTTGGGTAACAATAATTCTAGCTCGATGTTTTAGGACAGTGAAAGATCGAGCACACTTACTTCACGTCATTTATTGTCGATAAAGCGTGAGCGTGAATGATCACGGAACACAATAGCAGAGCGAGGGGAAAGAGAGGGATGGAGCAAGCTTTCATCGCTGATTGTAACTACAGTATCCTTGCAACTACAACATTGCCTTTTTATAAGGATTAACTTACTGATAACAGCAACTGCTGGCACATCAACAGATCTTTTCCTTCCTTCCATTCCGCCGCCTTCCTCGTCCACCACTTCTCTCGATGGGCTCGTTGCGACGACTACCTGAATGTTGGACACTTAAGCCTGAAAAGAAGGATCTAGCACTTCTCATTGCAATTCAATTAGTAAAGTTAGTTTCATTTCCGCCTGCAGCATGCGTGTAGCCCAAAACTGTGCTATTCTCTCTCACGCGACACATTTTTTTTGCTGCAAATGTCGTTAAGCTTAGTGCAGGACATAACCTTTACTTGCGAGCTTCATTATTAGTACTTCCCAGTAGGTTGCTGATAATTCTGCGACGCGTCTTAATCGCTTTTTCCTACAGAAATGTGCAATGCCAAAAATTCCTTCTCCTTTTCCCATCAATAAAAAAGAAAAAAATGTTTGCCTGCATGTGTTCTTATCTTAACAAACTCACATCTGAAATGTAATTTTAAAAATGGAACAGAATGTGATGCAAAAGAAAAGAAAGTTCGACTGGTTCTAAAAAACTCACTTCAATTTTTCAGGTTTATTCACTTATTACACTTATTCATAAGTTCTTTTGAAATTTCTTATCTACACATAACACCATCTATGTCTTTTTTGGATGGTATAGTTGAAGTATCCATGAATTCTTTGCGTTGCTCAGGCTTTTCTTTATGAATAGAAAAAAGGTGAAGTTTCCGGATTCCACGAAAGTCATTTAGGCCTTATAAAGGTTTCCGACACGTCAACTGTTAGCAACAGTAACAACTTCAGTTGTTCAGAACGGAAATTGACAAGGAGCAGAAAGCACTGGTCTTGTATAGTTTTGGTAGTTTATCGGCTCAAGTTAAAAGTTAAGGCCAACAAATAACTCCACTTTGAGGGTAAGGCTGGCCTAACAAAGTTTTGGTGTCTTCAATTCACATTCATTCCATTTGTGGAAGACGATGCGGATATTTTGAAAATCTTCCTTTAATGGTTGTGAACCCATTCCTCTGATACATCAAATGTGCCACCAGAAGTAATCTTTACAAACATTACAAAAATTCCTATGAATAAAAAGGGCATCTTAATTAACTGTTGAGAAGACATTTGAAAGGCTAACAAGTTCATTGTCGGCTACCGAGCACCTTACGTGAGGACACGGCACATTTTCCGCTCCGCTAATACTCACGCTTCATCTCAACCAGTAACGCTTCCTTCGTTAATGCTTCACTTTCCCAGAGCAAGCAAATCATGCTTGTAACAAGTAATTTTCCTGCCGATGCACAGCAGTTCGTTGTTCACGAAGCTAACATCGTTATCGAGTGAAAAGCCTCGAAGAGATGAATAGTTTCGCAACGTCCATTCATCCCTACCGTGTTGTCACATGTCTGTTGTTCCTTCGCACATTTAACTGTTTTATTTCCGATTTTGTGTCTCATCGTTTAAAATTTTGCTTTCCACTCCATATCTCTGTCGGATAGATGAGAAGGATTTTTATTAATTGTGCGTCGATTTTGTGGGCGTCTGGTTTTAATTAAGAAACTTGTTTTTTCTTAATTCACGCGTTATAAATGCATATATTTTTTTCAAAATACATACACATTTTTGCCATCAGGTCTGCATCACTGACGCAAAATAATCACGGTAGTATGGAAGAAGCGTGTACATCATCCGTATTCACCCTATCCATATCTGAGATGTATGGTTTATGTGGGCAACCGGTAGCTGTTGATTTGGTCAACAATAAAACCGTTTGCGGCGATGTATTCACATTTGATCCAATCAGTCATTCAGTTGTAATCATTGTTTTTGCATGTAACGCAGGTATAATCTTAAATACTTATTAGTCAAACCCCACTGATTTAATCAATTGCTTCAGTCAAATCAGTGCTGCTCATTTATTGGTTTTCTTAGCCATCTGCAGTTTTAAGTTCCTTTATTAATTGAAGAAAGTATGTAATAGAAATATTTTTTGCATTTGTTTACAAATACTACAAAATTTGCAGTAATCTGAGTTGCGAAATGAAGTGCGTGTACGCAGTATATTGTTTGTTTTAGAGCCAAAGAAAATTCGAGTTATACCCGGTATATCGATAAAACATTTGAGAAAATTAAATGGTGAACAGTTGCCAGATGGGTGCATTAAAAAAACACCTGAGTTGGAACATTGGCTAGGAAGGTTGCTTAGAACAGCACCACAGTCATCTAAACAACAGATTTTGGAAAGGTATTTTTCCGCAGATTTTGAACTTTTGATGAAAATGTTTTTGCTCTTATTTTCTTTAAAATGATTTCACGCAGTCATTTATTTGTTATTTTCTGGATGCGACATAAAATTACGAATGCCGAAACAGTGATAAACATTGTTTGGGAAAAGTTCCAATTCAAATAGCAAATGTTTGGTCTAGTTCACGAGATTTTGTGGTTTTGCATGGAGTAAATTGTATCACCTGATGTACAGACGATTTTTTAGGCGAAAAAGATTGGTTGAATGGTTAGAACAGAATCAGATTCGAGTGAAAAATAATAACGACGGATCGGTCAGTGTGTTTGGTGTTATGCGGATCGTCGCACCCTTCACGATAGAGGATTGTTTTTGTGATAATGCTGTAATTTTATCACGAATGAAAAGACTGATTTCAAAAGTGCCTGAAATGAGCTCTTTGTAAGAGAATTAAGGCATACGTACAATTTATTGAGAATTTTTATTTGCTGTTGATGTTTATTTCTTTATGTGCATACTTGTTAATAAATGAGGAAGATATGATTGTTTCTCTGGTAATTTACTGCTTTATGGTGGAATTTACATCATCCTTAGAGGAATACTTCGAACCTCCACTGTTTTATAAGACTATTCTTTCAATTTTATGAGTTTTGCTACTTTTATAAACTATTTCGGCATGCGTTTGTTAATCGTCTGATAAGATTGATAGGACATCTGGCAGTTGCAGTAAAAAGTGGTATTTTGAGAGTTCGCCGCCTGTTGAAGAATTTGTTTTTCTTCTGTTCTAGTAATTTGAATTATGTGAATGTTTTAAGGAAAAGGCAACTTGGTGGGAAGTAAAGGAATGGAAATGTTTTACAATGACAGCAAAACAGCGCCAGTGGTTGGAGTTGAAGAGGATAGTGAAGGAAATAGTGAAAGTCAACTGGTTATGGATGAGGAGCTGTCAAGAAAGGATCGAAATTTCGAGGAAAGATATCTAGGTGGTAATCCACAAGAAGTAGTTCATATGGAACGTGAAGATAGCAAAAGTGACAGTAATGAAATCGTTGAAGATGCGTTAGAGAAGACGATAAACGAGGTTGCTGAGGTATGTAATTTAGTTGTACCCATAAATCTTCCGGAGTTTTAACATGTGATGAAGTTTAATATATGGTCGAGAGGTGCAAAATTAAGTTTTCCCATTTTCGCTGTTAACTTGAATCATGATTTATAGACAAGTTTGCAAAGCGCTGCTGTTGAAGGGGAAGATCTAATGAACGAAGATTCGAAGTATGTTGAATCATTATGTTGCCTATTATCTCCAACATTTCCAGATTTTATGACTGCGTTAATATGATTAACGAATTTGAACCAAATGTATAAGTTAACCTGTTCATATCATTAGTCTAGATAAGCTTTGAGAAACGTTGGAGTTTTTGCTTCTAGAGCTAACGATAGGAGCGTAAATGAGATTAAGAGATCACTGTTAATTTAAAAACATCGATATATCATTAAGAAAAAAAAGCAAATACGACTGGGATGCACCAATCGTTAAAGATATTGTCCGACGAGTTAAAAATCACCGATTATCTCATGCCAAAGCAGCTGAACAGCTGTCTCTTCTAATGGATGCAAAAGTAACATCTATTGGAGTACGTTTACAAGTTGTTAAAATGGCGAACGATGAAGCGCTTGCGGTGAGTAATTTGCATGCAACTTTAGGTTATAAATTATAACCCAAATCTTTTTGCGCATGTCTATGTTCTCTGTACAGCATAGAATTTACTGAAATATGTTATGCACATGAAAATTTTTTATTTAAAAAATAGGCATGAAGTGTACAGGTAGAAGGATTATTCATGCAACAAAAGTGGCGATGCATTCAGAAATAAATTAGGTGACTGGCATGCAAGTAAATATAGTGCTGTGTGCAACTTCTTCTTGTTCTTCTGTCTTTCATCATAACTGAAATAGTTTTAAATAGGTGTAGAGTAGCGTTTCATTTCTTGATGTGAGAAAAATCCAAAGTGCATTAAAAATGAAATTATTTTATATATGATTTACAGAAGCAAGACCAACGAAGTAACGCAAAGACATTTAAAGATGGTAATTCTTCTCTAAATAAAGCTGTTGGCAAGGCAACAGATATATCAGCGAAGGGTCGTGATAGTAAGTCACCTGTTTCGTACCGTACCAGAAGTAAAACAGGTGTGAAAGAAAATAGAAATGGTCCACAAAATAAGAAGTTGGAAAATGCTGTGGAACACGTTACGCCACCAAACATAAGCGAGGCTACCAGTCAGTATACTGAGAATACCAGTAATGGAGTTAGGTAACGGTTTTTGTTTCAATATTTTATTGGAAAATATAGATTTTTTTAGCAAAAAAAATTAAAACCACTTATTTGTTGGACCAAACCCAATGTTTAGTCTACTATTTACAAATTCTACGTTAAAAAAAATATTTTCGAGCTATGGGAGGAGCTGAGCTATCTTTACGTCTCTTTCTAACTTCCCTTTCTAACTTCGATTTGGTAGTTTATCTCTGAGGATTTCCTTTCTCGTAAATACTCGAGGGACGCAACCTCCTTACTGTTGCCAATTCATCGATTATGAGACGTCTAACTATCGTTTTTTGAAGCTATAGTTTTACTGTAGTAATTTTAGTTAGGTAATCCGTTTAGAAAAACCAAAAAAAAATAAAACGTTTGCAGTTTACCAATGACAACTATGCAAAATGATGCGGCAAACAACCAGCTTTATTTGCCTATCATCATTTCACAGCCTGCATCCACAACAGCAGCGACCACGAAAATGGTACCACCAGTCATTCGGCTTTTAGATAACGAAGGGAAATTGACGCACATTGCGGTCGCTGAAAATGGAAGTTACAAATTATATCGTGTCAGTGAAGGAGGTACAAATGCCGAGCATATGCAGATGGTTAATCAAGCTGTGTCGTCTGGTACCGCTTCATGTATGTATTAAAGAAAGTTTTTCAATTCTTTTTGAGTATTTGTAATAATGTTTACACTTTGCCTATGACTTTAATACAGTGATATATGATGTATAGGATCTGATTGCTTAAAGTTACACTATCAACAAAATATTCTCTTTGTGTTCCGTCTTTGAGGAACTTGGAGTCTGAACTGAATGGTATTTAATTGCCTTATCTCATTAAGTCTGATACCTCCCTTTCTCTCTTTTCCTCAACAACAAAGCAGTTTTGCAATCTTATATTAGTATTAGTACATTAAAGTGTAAGTAGAAAAACCTCTGATATCTATATTAAAGTGTAAGTAGAGAAACCTCTGATATCTATATTGTATTAAATGTCGATCGAAAACCCCGGGCTGAATTTTCTTCAAATTATTAAAAATTTTTAGCGATGGTTGAATCTACAAGCAGCACGACCGCACCGGGAATCCAGGGAACAATAAAATTAGAGAAAAATATGGCACCTAGTTGCAGTGCGAATTATTACATCGAAAGTGTTCCAGCACAACAGACTTTGGGAGCCCTGGTAGGCATACCGAAGTTCGTCAATCCGCAACGTTATGGTGGAAGTAATGTATACACACGGACAATTGGACCTGTATGTTATTCGTTTAAACATTCGAGTGTTTCCGTTTATTATCTTGATTTTATCAAATTTTACTAAGCTCGAATATTCGACAACTCAAATGTAATCAAATAAAAAGATAAACAAGGTATGCTATTTAATGATTTCAATGTTTGGAAGTTAAATATGACAACAAATGTTGCTTTACAGGTAGACACAACTAGCACAATTCCATGCGTTAGCGGCATGCGGTAACTTTTTCTACATTATGTAAAATTTTTTTTTAGAAACAGTATATCTAGTTTATAAACTCAACACTAGCACTAATAGCTATATATTAAAGGAATAGATTAGTGCTTATGTGGTATAGAATGTTTGCTTTAGCTCTAGAATTGAAATAAAGGAGGAAGTTAAAAGATTGATTCGCTGCTTGAAATCGCAACATGTTACTTGTGAAGAAGCTGTTAAGCAGTTGCTCGAATATGCTGCATTACGTTCATCAAACATTATTTTATCGGCTGTAAAAGTGAGTTCTTTTTTACAATTGGAGTTAAAGAACAATTAGTTCATTGCTTGAAATCTCAACATATTACCTGGCGACCTGTAAAACAACTGCTGGAATAAGCTGCATTGCATTCACCAAACATTTTTTATAAAATATAAGAAATTAATGAAGAAAGCATTTACAAAGTTTCAACTGAATATCTTTTAAAATGTTGTTGCAATATTCTGTCGCCTCTTTACAAAAATTGTATTGTCTTGTTCATGTCGTGTTAACGTCATGCATGGCTGTAGTTTCTGTCAATCCTTTTATTTTTTATAAAACATCGAATTACAGCCGCTGTGTTAAAGAAGTATTTCCTCCCTTGAGATACAAATAATTGCTTAAGGGTACGTAATTCTTAGACTACTCTGAGAGCCCTGTGAATGCTTACTCAAGCAGTGGATCCATGATTGAGTGAAATCATACTAGTAGCTTGCTTTTTCAATATATTAAAACAGTTCATTACAGCAGATGGACGATGCTGATGGTGACAAGCAGAAAGCGGACAATAGGTTAGATTTGATACTTATAGAGTAAAATGTTTATGCGTTATCTGCTGTAAATAGTTCTGCAAGGATCGAATCAATTACTTTGGTCTTATAAGACCTATCGATCTCAGTAGTACCCATGATTAGAATGATTATGTAAGCAAATCATAGCAAGGTAGCTTTGATTTCTTGTTTCATGATTACATGACATTTACATTACATAGCATGCTTCGTCTGAGCACTTCGATATTTTAGAAGCTCTATAGAGCTTAGGAAGTTGTTGGGTGATTAAAAAAAGTTATAATAAAAAATATGAAGCTGACATATTGACATTTGTTACAGTGTAGATTGCGAGAAACCGTTGCAACGGGAATGTAGTGAGGATATAAATGAAGTGTATACAAGGCTAGTTGATGAACAGGGAAATATGAACATTGCTATTGTTGAAGGCGAAGGTTATCGTGTTTACCGATTGAACAAAGCAACACAAAATCGCGAATTATATAAATGTGCCGATTGTGATTTATTACATAAAATCAAAAAAGATCCAGTAAGTAGTACGTAATGTATACGCGGTTTCTGTGATTTACATGAAATATGTTCCATAACAATTATAAATAGATAATGAATACCTCTAAAGTTTTGGCGAAGATTAATGGTAATTGTTTGGAACATGAAGAAATAATGTGTGATTTATAAGTACATTTACTTCTCAAACACTTTTTGAAAAAGAGACTCTCAGTTGTTAAGAAACTTGATAGGCGATCCAAAAAATGCTGGTTGGCAGATGTTTTTGTTCATTTTTTTCAAGATTGCAATAGTTGAAATTGTCGATGGCATGCTGATGGGTGACATCCATCCTTCACACCATCCCAGATGTCCTTTGCAAACGCTATCAGTGAAAGATTGCGAACAAAATTCGGTGAGTGACGGACGAGAGTCTTCGTTACTCCCCGAGGCCACTACGGTATGTTTTTTGTCTCTTTTCCACATTTAATTTGGAAGGAGAAAGTAGCTAGAAATATCCTTAATTGAGACACATTTTTTGTTAGTATCTTCATTCCTGTTTGTACCAGGATGTCGAGGAAGGTCGAAAAGGAGGCGAAACGACAAGTGGTGATAATATAAAGCATATGCCAAAACAAAACAGTCGCAAAAATCGACAATCGACAAAGTCACCAATCAGAAAAAGACCAAGCGTTGTTCCGGAACGAAGTTTGGGAATGACATTGAGAAAGCGGAAAGCAAGGACCCTAACAAGCCCCGGAATTTATGACTCTGAAGTAATGAGTTAAAAGTAAATTTCCCTCATTTTAGGTTTGAATGTTTTCATGTGATATGAACAGAGTGTTTTCTGTAGCTATTGAAAGTACTGAAACGAAGTGGAATTAAGGAGTATTTTAGCTTGTACTTGTGTTTGTTAAGGTATTGTTTTTGAGAAGCGGATGAATTTCTACGAATAGCTTCCAAATGTGATGCAGTTCTTCTAATAACTTCCTTTGAAAACCAGTCCAATATATATATATATATATATATATATATATATATATATATATATATATATATATATATATATATATATATATATATATATATATATATATATATATATATATATATATATATATATATATATATATATATATATATATATATATATATATATATATATATATATTGATTTCTATTTTCTGACGGAGAAGTGAGGAAATAGAGGCAAAAATTAGAGGCATAAATTTACGAGAAAAATAGAGGCAGTATTATAATATTTATATCGCTACCAAAAAGTAAGGTCGTAACAAAATTCCTGCGATTACAAAGAATTGAATTTATAAATGCTATAGATTACGGCTACGTTAAAGCTTGTCAAGATTTCCAAAAATACGGCGATAATGTTTCCCAAATGTGGTAATAAGTATCAAGATTATTATATGTTCGATATTGCTTTGCGTTTGAAGCAGTTATGAGTTGTTTTATGTTGTTTATGGCATATTCTGATATGATGCATTTGCAAAAACACGACTGAATGGTATTTGCACGGAGGTTTTCGAGTTACACTTTTTTGTTTTATATTATTTCCCAGATTATTTATGAAACATTTCCTTTTTACTCCTTCTATAGGGGTGAAAAAATATTCTGAATGATGCTCCTGTATCTTTCATTACATTAATGTTAGTGCTATGATTTCGAAGTACAAATAATGAAAAAATTACTATTACCTGGGACAATGTGTGAGCAAAACAATTACACTATTGTTGCCTTAGAAATTATCTCAGTATCTGCTTTTGAAAAGTTTGCAATGCCGGGATTATAGTTTGGAATTAGATCAGCCAACTGGTCAGTTCAGTTAACCCGTTTAACCGATCAGTTGGCTGACGAAAGATATAAAATTGAAAGGCAGCTTATATATAAATTTCTGCATGTAATTTAAAGGACTCAATGAATGGATATAATTTAATGAGGTTTTCTGTCTCTTCTGTCATGGTATTTGGCAGAATGATGATGTTAAGTAATTCATATCAAAATTTTGCGCACAATTAATGTTTAAATTTAATTTTCATACCTTTTGAATGTTTTATATTTTTCTATTTATCAGTCAATCAATAAATCAGTTAAACGAGTTTCTTTCGTGAGAAGAGGAAATCATCTCTTAATCACCTCATTTTCAGCACTTTTCCCTTTTTAATGAAATTAATGGCTGACAAATGCTGATGTTTAGAAAGATTTTTGCAACAAATGAAAAAGTGTGTGGACTACTTTAACAATACTTTACAATATTTCAGAGGTCAGTAATATCCGCAAGATTAAATAAGCTGGTAAAAGGTAATTTTGCTCAGTATCACACACCAGTTTTCGCCTTGGGTACTGGCAAGATATGTTTGTTAAAGTAAGGTATGCAACACAGATAATATTTGTTCAAATCAACGCGAATATCTAGCTTCATATTATGGACAAATCTTTAAAAAGTTTCCAGTGAAGTCAGCTTCAAATAGCGGTTCACAAGCAGATGATTTACATCTCGGATGTGCCGGGCGTTCTGAATGGTCCATCATTGACAGAACGAATGATTAGCATAGGTTACATCGATCAGCCTTCGCTGGAACAAGCCTTCCACTCCAATGGTTCTGTTCTCGACTCATCCAGAGTTCTCAGCGTTGATTCACAGTCGGTCAAGGATTAAAGGTACCACGGCATGTTAGCCTGAAGGCGCAGACAGAATTCTTAAAAAGGAGAAATTGAAGGTCCTCAGGCGTTCGAGAAACTCACTTTTTCCTAGGGTAAGAAGTAAGAAGTGCACGTGTAATGGAGGATGCAGACAGTGAAAGAGTGACAGATAATGCATTTAAGAGTGAATGAGAAGACTGGTTGGGATTAGTTTGTTGCGAAAGGCAAACATAGTAGGAAGAGGTTGGGGTTGCGTACGGAGGTTTGTCTTGGTACGTGATTAAGGGCGCGTGTTTCTGAGGTCCTTATGAGTGACGTACATATTCTAAGTTTTAAGGCATACAAATGCTGTAGCGATACGATGTAGCGCTGGCCTACTGAGATAGTAACAAAGCTTGAAAGAAATAAGCTATGTGAGGACGTGGCATTCGTCCTCTCCACTGGATGATCTCTATTTCTGTGCTACCGTGCATGCATTCCTAATGGGACTATTCAAAATTTCGTTTTTGGCTTCCCCATGGAACTATTCAGAAATACCTTCATTACTGGATGCATTCCTGAGATATTTATCAACATCACGAATACCGGATATTTGTTTGACTTCCTCGATAGTTCACAACTGATGACATCATTCTTTTCTTAGTCTTTGGTCACTTTTTACTACTTTACCATCACTGTACCTTCTTTAAATTTTAAGACTTGTTCCTGATATTGTGGTCAGTATTTCTTACCCTTATTGGAAAGTCCTGCAGTGGTCGTTTGTCTTGAACCCTAATTTGTTGCACTATACCCCATTATTTCTGCCATTATTTATTGTTTCTGTCCATTTGTACTTTTCCTCTTCATCCTATACCACTTCTCCCACTGTAATTTACTTTTCTGTGCTTTTTTCGCGTCGTCTTACTTGGTTGTAGGGTAAATATACTCGCTACTTATTATTTTAACTAGAGAGGAAACGATAGTTACAAGTGTTGAGCTGGAAATGACGTTACGACGCTAAAGATAAGCAGCGTTTTAATGCACACCGTACATTTGCTATGTATGTGTTTGAAATTTAATCCAAGAATTTCTTTAATTGAAGGATACACGTGGAAATCCATGTGATCACGTGATACTGTATTAGTTCATAAAAATGGCAGAAAATAATGCGAAATGGTTGGATGCATCGTTTTATCAGAATATGCCGAATTCGGAAGGTAAATATGTCAAATGAACATCGATTTAAATCTTCTGATCGTTTCGATGGAGTCGGAAAGATTTGTCGGAAAGTCTAAATTTAGAATTTTTAAAATTTGAAAACTGAGAATTTGCTCCCACTAATTTTTTTGAAATAGGCTATTTTAGACATAAAAAAACTGGTAGGGTAGAAATAAGAGGGTGAGGATGACAGTATGCTTTTGCAGTGCCTGAAGCTTTCGTAATGTTTTTGCTTATGTTGTATACCTGTGGATTTACTGAACTCGTCAATGTAAACCTGTTTATACTTTACACTTAAAAAATCCGGCATCATGTCTTTATGTGAATTGCTTGTAGATGAAGTTGGTAGATAAACACTAAATGGTTGTATTCGTCATTAAATTACAGTGAATTGGGCGCAGTTAGCACAAAAATGGATGCAAATGCGAG
Source organism: Litomosoides sigmodontis (assembly GCA_963070105.1). Classification (NCBI taxonomy): domain Eukaryota; kingdom Metazoa; phylum Nematoda; class Chromadorea; order Rhabditida; family Onchocercidae; genus Litomosoides; species Litomosoides sigmodontis. The sequence goes on along the minus strand of OY718803.1, from coordinate 262,465 downwards.
ATGCAGGTAAAGTTCCTTCGGTAGCGTCAGACGATTCCATGTTACCACTGCCAAACAAGGAACCACCATCTCATCCGCCACCGGCACCAGATGGACTACCGGTAAATGGGTCTTTTTTGCCACCTGGTGGGTATTTACCTACTATTCCTGTTGGTACGTTTTCGAATTATATTGCTTGCTTCTGTAAAGTTAAAGACTTTAATGAAACCCTCTGTATTTATATGACATTGTCTGGATATTTGCTTTTGCTGATTCCAATTGGCTTATTTTATCCTTGAAATTTTCAGATGCAAATTTTGCAACACCATCTCCTTGTTGGATACCACCCCTACCGCCGAATAATTTCGGACCTCCAGCTGCTGGTGCATTTCCTCCTTTTATGCCACCAGTTCCTCCATGGATGGGCGTCACTCCTGTACCACCTGGCCCGTTTCCGCCTACGCTTCCTTATGGCGATGCAAAGCTAATTGCTGACGAGGAAGAAGGGGGTGAGGCAAGTTATGATTTACATTATTCATAATCTCTTTTGTTAAGTTTTATTCATTCAGATAGCCTGTTAAGATCAAACAGTAATCTGCATGGTTGGTAGGTCGGACGAGGCCTCGGATAACTTAGATATATCATCAGATTTTAAATTATTTTACAGTATTCGCACTATTACAAAGAGTGGGATGAGAAACAAAGGAGTGGTCGGCGAGATAATGATTCAGATGATTCAGAAACAGTTCCAGAAGGTGCTATGGCTCATTGGCTTAAGCCGGGTCCTGGTTGGGCGGCACCGCCAAATTGGTATCATCCGTCACGTCGCGATTCCCCGTCAAACTCTCATTCTATGCCTTTCATCGGTTATCTTTTTTCCTTTTTTTCTTCGTGTGTGCGACATTGAATCAGATGGCGGCGGATAGCATTGGCTGACGGCAATGTAGTATTTTTCAGTCTTAAAATCATGTTTTCAGATCAACAAACACGAAAAGCTTTGCCGGCTTGGATCCGCGAAGGTTTAGAAAAAGCGGAGCAAGAAAGGCAAAAAAAACAAACAAAGGAAGCTAAGTTGCGAGCAGCCGAAGAAGCAGCAAAAGCTCGTCGTGCTTCTAAAGGACTGGGAAAATTTGTGAGTTTATGCTTGTTAATTGTTACATAAGTGTATTGATTTAAATTTATTTTACGAAATTTTCATCATTTCATTATTTTTACGACACTCCGTTCTCACTGAGTTTTAGGATTCTGATAGTAGTGAGGATGAAAATGGAACGGAAGATGCGAAAGAAACAGTCAAACTTGATGGCGAGCCAGTGTTTCTTCAGAAAAAGAAAGTGGAAAAGCAGCAAGAACCAGCTAGAAATGTAAGGTCAACTGATTACCGGACCGAAGAAGAAACACGGGAGGATGCAGTAAGTATATTTCTGCATGACGTTTGTCCTTAGAAAAAGGGTTAGTGGAATGGATGAAAAGAAGGAACCCTTTATTGCTTAGCAGAAAAGTTGCTATTTTACTCACAGTTACATCCAATATTACTATATTGACCTGATTTATTTGTAGCTCATGCTTTTGCGGCGTTTTATGACTGAAATTTTGCTGGAAACAACAGATGATGAATTGGGACGTATTGCTAGGGAACAGATCGAAATTGCTAGACGTTCCGGTACATGTTTTCAATTTTGAAATTTAGCGTCCAACAAATGTTTCACTCCTTTTCTGTCATCAATTGAAATCGTTCCTGTAACTATTTCTCCTTTTTTTTGGTTTTTGATTAAACAACAATGATGGAGTAAAAAAGTATCGTTTCCGAGGTAACAGGCTACGTCATTCATGTTCATTTAAAAACTAAGGGATAGTCTGCTTTCTCCTTGTGACTTCTACGTTTTAACGTCGCCATTTCGATTTTGAAAACGATCAATTAATCAAGTTGAATATATGTTTAGCCCAGCCAAAAGTTCTCGCCCAAAGCTCGGCTCTCGCCGCTTTGTGTACACTTGGTAAGCTTTTGTTACATTTTGCGCTGTATTTTTATTATTTTTTGACTAGCCGTTTAAGCATTCATTATTTCGGTTCTTTTTCTGGTGGTTATTTTCTGACAGCTCGTGTTTGAAGCTGCCCAATGTATTTGCGAGATGGGCTGCTAGTCAAAGCTAAAATTGCGTTTCATAGAATGTCTGGTCAGTGTTTATGCTCATAGGACGTTGTTCTACGTTTCACGTATTAAGCTCTTTTTTTGAATGAAATGACGCTGTCGGTTAATCAGTACACTCCTCTATCGTTTCAACCTTGAGCATATAGCTAGTGTGACGGTTCGAGTTTGTTTGTTTGTCATTTGTTTTCATTTGGTACGACTTATGACCTTCGTCAAGCTCAATCGTCCTAGCTTTCAGTTCTCCCTGCAAAACATGATAAATAAAACTTGTCAAGCTTTTTGACGTCGTCTCTAATACATCCTGATCTCTCACCTAACATTATGCATAGGTCTGTTATTTTATTTGTTATTTTAAAATCAGGACTAATTTAGGTGCTGAAAGCGATGATGAGTCGAATGAAGAAGGTGATGCGAAGCAACTGGATGAATCAACGAGTAAAACAAAAAGCGAAGAATGTCCGAAATCAAGTATTGCTGGTGATGGTAATGGTGGTAGTAATGAAGATGATGCTTTGTTCAGTGTGCCACTTCTTCCAATACTATCATCGGGTGCTAAGAGTAAGGCCAAGTTAAGTAGCAATGACGGATTCTCTTCTACAGAATCCTCCCAAGGTATTACTATGCATCTCAGTCCATGTGACACACCTCACTAATACATATACATCTTCAGTTGGAAACCAAGGATAGATCGCGTGCCGTGGGTGCTACCTTTCCGGCTTTCAAACAGAAAAAAATGTGTTACATATGATGAGTAAAAAATGAGAGATATTTTAAGAAAATTTGGTTCCTTGCAAACAAGAGCAATTTTTTTTTGGCATACGCATTTTTTTCTTGCAATTATTCCAGAAGGTTTGGCACCCACGGATTTTTTGGGTATGGATTAATTTCTGTTTTTTCTCGTGTTTTTTGAGTACTTGTAAGTATGGCTAAGCTGGAAATTTATATTTTCAGGTGTTGAAAAGAAAAAAACTTCTGTCCAGGGAAAGAAGAACGTCGATGATGAGGCGTCATATACTGCGTTTTCAACGAACGAAAATGATGCATGCAAAAGAATAGGTGAAATTTTGAGGTTTTTGATTTTCGAAGAAGTGTACTCCGATTTTGTACTAAAAATCATTTCTAAAAAAATGATAGAACACGAATTTATTATGCATTGACAATTGCCCAAATTGCATAACAACATTTAATCCTGAGTTGCTGCACATTTCTAGAGTGTTAACCCAAAAAAACAGTAAAGCTAGTTAAATATTTGCAGATCAAAGGAAGTTTGATATCATTGACGATGGAGGCAATAAAAAAGACAAGAAAGAACGGCATACTAGCGAGTTAAGAAAACAGCATCAGCAGAAGAAATCACGGAGTAGGGAGCGTCCGAAGAAACGGTAATCATATTTGACTTTTCATCACACGCCTCAAGTTGTCTTTAAAATTTTTAAGGGAAAAATATTTTGCAAGTGTCGTAACACTTGCAATCGAATCAATGATTTTGATTGTAAAATTTTTGTCTGTGTTAAATTTTGGTGTAATTTATAAATTTTTCGATATAATCATTTGATCATCTGACTTTTTCCGGGGAATAAATTGAATTCTAATGAAGTGCCGGTTCAAATGTATTGAATTTCGGAATTTTGGAGATTTTCAGGCGACCTGATAGTTGTAGGGAAGATTCGGCAAAAAAAGGCGCTGATAATACGTTAGATTCGTAAGTTAATTTAAAAAATTTGGTTATGATATTTACTTGGAGTAAAATTGGATAAATCTATGAATCTACGTTTGTCATAATGGCAAAATGATGCATACTTTAGATCAGATAGTGATAAAAGTGGATCTCGAACTCCTGAACATTATCGTCGAAGATCAACCAGCAGAGAGTTGTATCACAAACGGCGCCGTTCAAGCAGTCATAAAAGATTGAGATCAGGCTCTCGATCACGTAATACAAGCAGTCGAAGGTATTCATTTATAGTGTGATTGAATAATAAGGATAGAACGTTTAAACATAGACGCAAAGTGTCACGTGCATGTTGTAACATTTTTCTTTTGTAGGTTTGAGGAACGTCATAAGTCACGTTCACGAAGCCGTGAAAGGAGACGTTCTAGCGAAAGGCACCACCGAGATAGGTATTTCAGAAGATCGCGTTTATAATCCAGAGTACTTTATTCTCTTTCTCACTCTCATATATATATATATATATATATATATATATATATATATATATAAGAAAAGGATGCCATTGCTTGTTTGCCGAAGCAATAGTGTAAATCACTTCTGTCTCACCAAGTTCTTGGTATAGTATAAACCTTCGCTTACGATTCCAAGTATTAGACACGGGTAAGCGCGAATATTTTTAAGAAATGCGGTTTACATGGAAGTGAGTTCAGAGTTTTGCATATGTTAGTCTTTATTTGTCATCTGTTTAAAATCAATTTACTTATCTCTGCGTTCTTCCCAGCAGGAACTGTTTTTGTGTGTTTGTACAAGATGTGGACGTGTTATTCGGATACGATTGTTTGTTTCACGTTGATTGACTAAACCTGTTTGAGTGGATGAAACTATATGATATTGGGAATTGTGATTGCATGTATAATTGTGTTCAATATTGACTCGTAATCACCTGTTACTGGAAACTGGATCATATTAGAATAATCGTTATGGATATCATGTTGGATAATGGTGTTTGATAACTGCTGTATTGTTTCATGGAGTTTTTCGCAATGCTTTGTTTCCAGATTTGAGAAGCATAAGTTTTAAATTGGTTGGTTTCACTAGTGTACATGTTGACAACCGGGCCAAATATTTGAGCAAAACTTTCGATTAAATTATTACCAATAATTTCAGATGTTTTGTTATTTTTTATTCATTTTGCATCCCTCTGTATTGTACTTAAAGCAAGATTTTGCAGTATTAAAAAGTGTTTCAAACCGGTCGGCAAAGTATTTCTTGTATCTCTTTTAATCTTTCAATACTTATTTTGCTAAAATTAGCAAGATTTTAAGTGTAATTAGATACAAACCTTATTCTGTCTTCGAATTTTTGATTTCCATATTGCTTTTTTTGCAGGAAATTTTTTAGCGTGAGATAATGTGTTGGTTTAATAGTACAAAGAAGGAATAGGGATACAAGAAATCGGCCTTTTTTAGAGATATAAGCGTTGCGCATGTGTATTTTGTTGGATTCTGTTATTGTTGGTATGTGAAGTTCAAAAGCTTTCATAATGTTTGTGGTTACATTACACAACAGTTTTATGTCGGAAAAATCGTTTGTTTGACTTGTAGTTAAGCATCCGAAAAATTACCCTCGTGTTATATCAATCCATCAGCAGTCATTGTGCATTTCATTCACGTGGACTTTGAAACGATGGGTGCTTTTGCTTTTTGTAATTCAGAGATGAGTTGATTCCCGAAATTCTGTTTTTTTGCATCCGGAGCTTTCATTTTCTGAATATAGTAGTGCAAAAAGTTAGAAGAGTTTACTTCGGAAATTACACTTTGGGAGGGTTTTCAAAACTAAATTTGGGAGTAATTTCAGTTTTCCTTTTTCTTGAATTATCCGGCCGTAATTTCTGTTCGGGTTTTCGAGTTAACAAGAATCGTTTAGTTGGTCTAACGTATTTCTTAATCCATATTTTTCCCTGATCTTGACAGCATTGAACGTGATCCATCTGATGATCGCGTAATAATGACATTTCAACTGCGACATTTCGTAGCAACCATCTGATCAGGTAAGGGTGGTGGTATTTCGTGATAGTAAATACATATCGAACTATGACTTTTAGTTCATTATACTTTCCCTTTTGTTTTTACTGCACTGAAACGCGCTGTGTATATTTATCGCTTTTCTTGGTATTTTTTGTTTCGTGTTCGCCGTAGATTGATTTATCTAATTTTTGGAATTAAGTACTACCTGTCTTCATGCAAGCCATACAACTGAAGCAAAAAAGCGATTGCTTTTGCGAGATTCTGTGAGTGTGCAACAATGAATAATTGTAAAATACTTTTGCGAGAAGAATAAATGATGTGAATTGAAAAGGATCTCACTCGTACAGCACGTGTCTTCACACTAAGTGGCATGCGGCAACGAAGTGTCTTTGCAGCAGTGAAACATATCATATTTGCGTCACTCCGTTACTGCTTAGGCAAAGTCAAGTGGTATGCGATGGTAGAACGTGAAATGCTTGATAATCAACCATTGGCAAAACGAAAAATTTTATTGCTTTGTTTTGGTGCAGCACAGTTAAGAGAAACGGTAAGCAAATGGTCGTGTGTATGGATGGATGCTTCAAGCATTGCGAGTTATGCTTTCTTGTCTCCGTCAGACGTGGAACATGAAACACGATCAGCCGTTTAAATTTAAGTTTATCAATAATCGGCTTTGTGCTAATTAAACACTTGACTATTTCTTTTCAATTGCTCCTATTTTATGAAGCTTGACATCTACCAGTCAAATATCGTAAAGCATTTTGGGAAAAAGTTGGAAAGAGTGACCGATGTGAATGTGCGGGAATTAACTACTGTGCTAGTTGCTAGTTGCGGAGCAGTAACATGTCACTTCATTTTTTATTTCAAAGAGGGGGATGAAGCAATGCGGCAGATAAAAGAAGAGAATTAATTTCACTCACTGAGTTCTCAAATTCGTGCACAGAACAATACGTCCACCAATTTTGATTTCCTATCGACAATTCAAATTAGTGCATTTAGTGTGGGGATGGAAACGAACTCCTCCTCCCCTTCATCTTTGTGATGCCAAAGATGTGATTGTCAGTTGATCGAGCAGCTGAGCAGAGCGAAGAGGCGAGCGACAGGCGGACGGAAAAATGCACGAGTTGAAATTGTGAAAGTTAGAAAAGCTTATTATCAGCTTCAAAGCGACGGCATTTGCTGCGAGAAAAATTCATACAACTTTTTTCCCACCCTCTCCACCTCCTTCTGAGAGCCGTTGCTCCTCCGACCCGCCCAGCCACCACCCACAGGAAGAAGAAGAACCCTCAACTTCCTTCTTCCATCCAACTCTTCCCTTTCTCTCTCACATTAACATTGCTAGGAAAATATATAACAACAGTCAGTACACGCACGGCACGGCCACACACACACACGCACGCACACACACACACACACACACACACACACGTACCTATACGTTGGACTTGCAACATGATACGATTGAGGTGGATTTATTCATTTGATCGCATTTCAGGATAAATTACATAACGCTCGACTGTTTTTAGGTTCTAGTTTCTATTCCTTCCCTTTAGTTTCTATTCCTTTTAGTTTCTATTCCTTCCCTCTTAAATAATAGTAGTTTTCCTTCACGTCTCCAACACTGCACGTTGGACTTGTCTTACGTACGTAAGTGAAGTCTGACAATACATACGTAATTGTCAGTTTTCTATTCGTCTGCTATTTATTATAGGAATCGAGCGAAACTTTTATGAACGATAATTATAATAGTAATTGTTATCGGAATAGCATAATTGCACACAATGAATTGTACTGAATCGTTATTTCTGCTGTTGTCACTGTTGTGGTGTTGTACGTTGGAAGCGAAACGAGGTAAATCTTCAAAATCAGATGAGATATTCAGAGAGCACGAGCAACAACATTCCGCTAGAGACAGTGCAAAATATAAGGTAGCTTAATGCTCCTTTGTTGGCAGAGAACATTTCACTTGTGATTGATTTCATGTGATGATTTGTGAAATTAAATTAAATGTCAAGTTGATGAGACGGCATCATTTACAGAGAGATCGTCAGACTTGTCATGTCCAGTCGTACCATATATTCATCCATATTTACAGAAGGAAACACATAGGATGACGTCATCACGTCAAGATGTTACGCAAGACGAAGACAGCACTATAGAAGATGTTGACGAGGACAAAATTGATCAAATTATCCGTACGTCAACCAAAAATCTCGTCATATTCTTCTGTTCGTTTCTCTTTTCCTTCCTTCTAAATTAAATTTAACGATTACCATATTTATTCGGGTGAGAGCCACAAATGCGGATAATAACAATGAAAATTTTCCGGTGAAATTTGTGCCATAATGAAATACGAATGCGCTAATGACGTCGTTGAGGCAGTTTAGATGAGGATTTTCTTTCCAACCTATTCCTGTGTCCCTCTTTCATTCATGACAGTGACAGTAAAGGAACTAATTCTGCACTAGTAAACCACAATCGATCTTATGATGGTAAATAAACTTAGAAGTTCCATGTCTGCCAGTTGTAGATGACGGATATGCGAAATGCCCGAATTGTGGTGAGGCACTTGCAGTGGTGGAGGAAATCGATGATGATATCGAAGCAACAGGATATATTGAAGTTTCTTTTAAACTCTCTCCTTTTTTTTAGAATATTAGCATTTTGTGCTTGGATCTTGCATTTCTCATGCAATTCGCCTTTTCTCTACAAACATAAAATAATCATCTGAAATATTCAAATTCTGATTTTTCGTGCGGTAAATTTGATAATTTAAATTCCTTCGTAGAATTTCCATGCTCATGCATTTATGGCTTTTTTTCATTTTCGGGTGTAGAATTAAGTTGTTTAGCTAGTACCAGGTCCAATGTAATGTGAATACTTAATTTTATGAATTGTTTAAAGGTGGTTAAAACAGATGACCGAAGTGTTGCACGTGGGCTTGCTGTTGCAACATTTCCAGCTTTAGTTTACTTCAGGCGGCAAAATCCAATCACGTATGACGGTGAGTGCACTGTCATAAAAGTTATTTTAGAATTTTCATCTTTAAATTTTAGATTCTCTGACTAAATCCAGAGTGCTTATCAGATTGCATGTATGATAATTTAACTGATTTATCAGATTTATTAGTTTCAAAATAAAGTTTAAAAATTTTAAATTACATCCTGCTCTCTTAGGCGATTTCAATGATTCGCATGCGATACTACGTTGGCTACGTTCACATGAAGAAGTAGTTACTTGGGTTCTTACTGATGACAGTTTTGAAGATTATACGGACAGCTATTCACCTGATGAAGGTGCACTGGATTGGTTTGTCATGTTGTAAGTATTTTTTATACTTCATCTAGCGTTATAATTAAAGCGACAAGAATTTTAATGTTCAGAAATTGTTTGGATACCAAAATTTCAAAGTGTGTTTTTGGCTATAAATTTCAATCTAACGGTATTTCAATATTTCTAACTGGTTAATTTTTATAGTTACAACTCAGAAGAACCGGATTGTAATTCATTTGTTGCCACGTGGGAATCTGTAGCGCATAAGTAAGTGGCATTTTCATAAAATTTTGAAAACCCGAGCATGGAAAACTTGTGGACGATGAAAGATTTTTTAGACTACGTGGTTTAGTGAATGTCGGCAGGGTGGACATGTCAATCAATGATGACGTCACAGATCGTTTCCGCCTAGATGATGCTCAATGTCCGATATTCCTTCTGTGAGTGTCATGAATTTAGATAGGGAAAAAATGTTTTCTCTTGCAAATTAAGACTTCAGCTTTTAGGCTGCAATTTTTAATTTCTGTCAATAATAAACATGCCATGTATTGAGTCCTTATAAAGCTTCAAATTTATAGCTTTCATCGAGGAAAGATGTACCGCTACAAAGATGCAGCCAAAAACATCCGAAGTTTGACCGCATTCGCAATGTACAAGTTCAAGGATTTACGTGGTTATCACGTACCGGAGCCGCCAACGGCACTTGAGAACTTTTATGAGCATGTGAAGGAGCGAGTCGCAGATATTTTGGTATGCATTTCTGTTTCTTTTTCAGAATTCAGTAGTTTAAATTCAATTTATTATAACGTTTCTCCTTAAAGCGAGATCAGTAATACATATATATATATATATATAGAGAGAGAGAGAGAGATTTTCTCGATCTCTTAATCTTGTCAGCAGCATAATTATCGTTCGGTTTTTATCGTTTTTCCACTTCTGTCCATGAAAAGTCGATGGCTTAACACACTAGTCGGTAGTATTGATATGACAAGGAATTTGAAAGTTTTAAGTAGACTTTTTGCCAAATTTGATTAATTTCACTGATGATTGTATGTTTACAGAAGTTTGTCCAGCACGATTATGTGAAGGTAAGCCTGTAATTCCTTCTTCCTATTTCATTTCCTTACTATTTTTCCTTTTTCTCTATTTTCAGGAAGACAGTCAAGCACTTACCGTAATCGGCATAGGAGGACTGATTGCAATCGTTGCTGCTACAATTTATGCAAATGCTAGGAGAAAGCAACATACGGTAATTGTAACGGATAATAATAAATCAAAAACCAACTAACAGTTGACCATCTATGCATGTTTATTTGGTCAGAAGGAAATAATCATTCCCAAGCAAAAGGCGATCTTAGTTTAAATTTTACCATTACATAATTAGAATTAGGTAGTACCTTTATCTCTCTGGATACCTAAATGTATAAGTTCACAACCTAAGTCTCGCTAAATGATACGATATCACTCTAAAAATTGATTTATGCAGGTTGCACGGACAATCTAATATCGCTATTTCAATTTTATGATTTCTAACAAATTTGTTTTTACTTATGGATAGATATTATACACCTCCCTCTCATCTAGCCTTTCGTTTCCCTTAAATTTAAAAGCAGAGGAGAAATCTGAGAATGGTCAGTCATATGGCTAAAGATCGATGATGAACTTTTAGAAATTGTCAAATAGGTTTATTCAATACTTGAAGTACCGCCGAAATTTCATGTATTACTTGATGTAAGCAAATTATCAACTATGCATTTCTTTGGAATAAACTGTCTCTCAAATACTTTATGAATTCAAATTGTGACGTGGGATATAAAAAACAAGTAAATGACATTTCCTCAGTCCCCTTTTAAAAAATAATCGGAAATTGATGAAGATGCATAAATTATTTATGCAGATTTATGGAAAATTATCATATCATTCATCTTATCGTAAGAAATAAATAATTTCATCTATGCAACGCAAGCAATCGTGAAGAAAAAAATACGGGATAAATTCGGTAGGCAGTAATAATTCCACAGCAATTTCCCGCAATGTATCATTTGCTCAACATTTTCCTCCTTGCCAATCTTTTCCCCTCTTCTTTTCCCTCTATTTTTCATAGCAAAATATTTGGACAGAAGAAACATGTTGTGCGTGAAAACGTTGTAGACCATACACACTATCATTAAGTGCGGCACGTTATCACATATGCAAGACACTGTGGGATAAAAATGTATAATTATGATAATTATAATTCATCTTAACTTCCTTTATTTTCCACGAATACTAATTATGTTAATCATATGAATTTATGCTATTATGCTTAATGCGTAAAGCGTAAAAGAGACAAAGAAAGTTTAAGTTTGAAACGAGAAATTAAGGATGTAGAAACACAATGTGTTATCATATTCCATAACTCTTTCCTATTACAATTAAAATTTTTTCCACATTGGAGAGAAAGGGAGGAAGAGAGGAATGAGAAAAGAGACTTTCAAATTTTTGAAGATTATACATATGATGACATCTCTTAAGACATCGGTTAGATACTTTGAAGGTCTCTTTATAACTTTTTTCTATTGCTAAGGTTAGGTGAAAAATGCGAACATCTTTTGACGACAACAATTAATATTTCAAAAATACGCGATCAAAATAAGATACAAATATTATATGTGCATATAAATTATACTTTACAACATTTAAATGATCCATATTTCATTAAATGATCATTCAAATGATCAATATTTTTGGGTTGCTGTAAAACCCAAAAATTATAATTAAAATCACGGCTTATTTACAGCCTATAAATAATACTAATCGTTTGGACCAATACTCTGCTTGACCTGAAAAATTCCATTTAAAAATCAGAAGCAAAAAGGTAAAAATAATGCAATTTATCCCCTATTGAACACCTTTTCCTACTTGTTATACTTGATTCAGAAAATCATCTCTTTTTTTTTTAAAAAAGATATACTTTAATAATGTTAATAATAATAAAAATCTTCGGACTCATTCTTCATTCCTTTTTTTAAGTCCAGGCCACACTAAGCATTCAACCAAATTATGTAAAAATAAGAAATCAATCCATTCCTTTAAGATTCTTCATAACTTTAGAATAGAATATGATAAAATTGTTGTTAATATCATTAAAAAACATTTTCCAATAGCGTAAATCCATTTCAATCATTATTTGCATTTACTCCATTATTTGAAGTATACGAATTGACATAAAGTGCCTAAAAAGACGCTCAGAAATTCATTTTCTTGCTACCACTGAAATATTTGAAGTTCATTACACTATGAATCTTAAGAATCGGAAGTACAACCTTTCGAATGTCATCCGCTGATTCCGCCGGTGGATGATATGAAACGAAAATAGACTCGGCTTCTAGTGTTTTAAGCAAATGCCGTGCAACTTCTATCTTCGAATTCTGTGTCAAAAGCATCGTTAATTTGTTCCAGTCTGCGATATTCGCAGCCAGCAAAGAGCACAGTTTCTAAAATTCATTGGAATGACGTTAGAAACAGTGAAAGTCAGAAAGAGGGTGGAAAAGAAATTAATTCAACTGCAACATGCCTTTTGAGACTTTGATGTTGCCAAATGCTCGACCCATTTACTCCCAACATCTTTCCAGTCATCGAGGCCAAGCTAAAATTAGTCCGAAATTGAAAATTTTATTTCATGCTGATAGAATTCTAATCCCACAGTATGTACTACCGCCACATGGATCATTTATTCCAGATAAACTTCTCTACTTATTGTTACTTTTAATTATTATGTGGAATTATTGTTTTCTTAGAAAAAAGTCACCAACATTAAGATTATCACAATAATGAACACGCAACGCACATTTTAAGTAAAATTTGGGAATATGGAATAAATGACCTTAGCGAAATGAAAGCTTTTGTTCCAGAATCCATGAGCCTGTAGATAACGACAAGCATCATCACCATGTCCAATTAAAAATAACAGTTGCACACCATCTGCAAGTCGATCCTATGCAAAATAAATTTTACATCAATAAAGTAAACACTATATTTCCAACAATATATTTCAATAAGAAATTTTCATCACCTGTCATACATTCATTTGCAATAAGATTAGTTGCAACAAGCTTGATAATGCTTTGAGCTCCTTCTGAAGAAACATTCGAAGCAAGAAGACAAGCTCGCAAAGCGCTGGTACGGCATTCCTCACGTGAACCAAGCAATAACTGCATCGCCCAATCGCGCTTGAAAAGGCATAAATTTCTTGTAAAACAGAACTCGGATAAAAATTAAAATAACCCAACTGACCTTCTGCAGGACAACTGCAAGATGAACCAAAATACCAACTTGGACAGAATTCAAATCGGGTAAGTTCATCAAGCACGCAAGTAGCTTCTCGGCTCTTCGCTGAAATATCAAATATTCAATGATAATGATTAAAAAATAAAAAAACACAGTATCGTATGCCAAATAAAGAGACACTTTTAAATGTGGTGGGCTCCAAAATATTTGCAGTCGTGATGAAAGCGATGTGTCCTGAAGCGTAGATAACACCACCGACCACAAATCATACAACCATCGCTGACCGAAAAGTCGATGTACCACAGGATATTGATAAAGACTGCTACAACCATATGAAATCCTGTCATTTAGTCTTAAAAGTTCGCGTAAAAATATAATATTCGCGTCATCATTTGAAACTGCTGTTAACAGCTGCGAAGAATCCACTTCAAGCAGTAGAGGAAGGTCTGTAAAATATTCAAACTAATGGCAAAAGCAACAATAATAATGTGACAGTAGCGCACTACAGTAGTTCTGAAAACATCAAGCAACGAATTCGAAAAATTGAAGGAGAATGATTCAAAAGTTGTGGACTTCGAAATTTTATGGAATGTCAAAGTTTTGGACCTGAATGATGATGAAATTCTGAAGGAACGAACGATATACAACGAAACGAATTATCCGAACAAACTATTAACGGACATATGCCATGCAAATCGACATCCAAGAACGAAACTGAAGTACTAATACTATTGCACTGCTGAAAAACAAACTACATTTGAACAGATAAGGTTAACGTTTATGAAGTAACCGTATAATACAGCTCAAGTCAAAGATATGCACCAGGTTTCTGTCAAAAGTATGCTAGTCAGAAATAACAAGGAAAAATTTGGAAGACCTTAGAACAACTTCAAACCAATATATCATTCAAACACTTGAAACATCCTGTGTGAAAGCATGAAATTAAATTTTGAGAAAAGAATTCTCATAAATTTCGATACATCAAAATCAACAAAAAATTATGATGTAAGCCTATTTAACTGCTTTTTAAAAAACCGAAGCTTTCATCCAATTTGCTCCAGTACAATACCTGAAGTACGATAAGTTGCTCGGAATCCCAAAGAACAACAGTGTGCTGGTGCAGCACTGCAAGAGTATGATCACCGGGAATTCTTGAGAAAACAAGTTTCAGAATTGGTCCTCTAGCAGTGCCATGTGTTTGACGACACTGCCGCTGCCCCAAATCCCATACACCTAATCGCCCCCAAGCATCGCCCATTGCTAGTAAATCATCTTTCCATACCAAACATTTCACTGCCGCACCACTTTTCCACTGCAAAAGAACAAAAGAAGAACGTTGGTGAAAACAAGTTGTCTTAAATTCTCAACCTATGTGCTTTTTTTTTCTTAATATCATTGTCATCGAAATTAAGAATATTTGAAATCAATAAGAACGATCTTACAGAACGTAAACTTCGTATAAAACAATTTATATAGAACGATCAGTACAACTTACGAATTTATACGACATCTCCAATTATAAATAAACTCAGAAATAAACGTTATGAAAGTTCTCAATCAGACCTTTCGAATTCTAAGGAATAAAATTCAAAAAAACATACTAAAAATTTATGTTTAAAAAACAACGTGCGTATGAAAAGATTTAAAATGTCATACAAATTAAATGCACTTATTATACCTGTGAATTCACTTCCTTTCCATCTCTTACATGTAACCCTTTAACCACAACGTGGTACAAGTGGCATTCTTCATCTAAAATAACAAGATTCTCTCGAAAAACAGGTTCATCTCCATGTGAAATTTGTTTCGCTGCATGATGCTTTCCGGACCAAGCCTATAAGTAGAATAGTTTCGAAAACACGGAAACTAATGAACACAGAAATTAAGTGAATTTAATTGAAACTTCTAACAAAAACATCAATGAAAGATTACCATATCAACAATAATTGGGCATGATCGGGACATTCGTCTTAACAAACGCATCGATTTCAGATGCCAAATCTCTAACGGTTCACTACGGAAGCCAATCGCAACGTAACAACTAAACATGAAATGTTGCCGTTATAACGTAGTATTTTTGTACAATCTGGAAAATGCAATTTTGACACCGTAATCAAGGATAGCAGAAGGATAGTTGTAAAAGATTTAGAAAAAAGATAAACTACGTAAACTTTGATCAGTTAAAGGCAAAAAAAATTAGTGAGTTGAAGTAACTTGATTGCTGGTATAACAAATATTCTTCAGAAGAAAAAGAATAGAAAACAAAAAAAAAGTGCATAATCTCATCGATACTGTATAATGATAGGCAACAAGTTAGCTTACTGATAGAACGATACCCGCAACATTTCCACAGGGGTCTCTTCCACCTCTGGTCGCAATCTTTTACTTTCACCTGCAGAAAAATGTTACAAATATTATTCATAATATTACTAACATAACAGGAAAATTTTAATGAGAATGAACCAAAATAATGTACCTACCTGTTCGAATATCTGTAATAAAAATGCCATTCTTAACCAGTGACGAAGTGCTCAAGGAGTGAGCATATGCAGCCGAAATAAGCTTATGTGGTCCACACCAGTCTATGCATCTGAAAGTAGTTTACATAGTATTCTTTCTCTTTTTCAATTCGATCTCAATTATAAGATTTACAGTTTGTTCTCACAGCATAGCTCAACAAATTGGCAACCTCATAACTATAGTAGGATACAAACCAAGAGATAAGACGTTACGTACAAAAACTAGAAAAATAACATTTCTAATTAGAACGACAAATGCAGTGAATATATGTGAGTTTTATGGTGACATAAATAAATATATTAAGGAAACATGTCCTATGTCTACTATGGAATTTACTAAGGAATAGATATCGTTAATGGAATACTGAACTATACGCAAATTCTGGAAATGATAAATAAGAAAAATGTCCAGTGAATAAATTCTCAAAACAGTATGGAGTAGGTAAAAATGAGCACTACACTTGAATGGGGATGTGGTAACCTACTTAATAGGGCATGTATGAATGTGTAGTTCTCGAAAAATCATTCCTGTTGAAATGTCCACCAATCGTACAATCCCCTGATTATTCCCAAGAGCAGTTAATTGCATCATTTTACATTTTTGTTCAACGTCCCCCGGTTGCGTGCGTACCGTCGTGATTCCATGACCCAACGAAAAGATCTGTGCTATATTTGATATCCTAAATTGGATATATTAATTACTGTTAAAGAAATATTATTTGGAAAGTAAAATATCACCTACTTCAAGTGACCATTCACTGAGCAGCACAAATCTTCATTAACGTCAATTATATTCGTGATGTAGCTCGCCCGGTAAGGCAGTACCATATCGTCTTCTTTTAGACTCTATAAATAAAAATATTCAAAGAAATTTTCAAATATGTCAAACGGTAATAAAATAATGAAAAAGACATCATCAAGAAAATTTACACCTAGCTCTTCGAGTACTCATGTTACTGAGAAAGGAAAATGACAACAAAAGTCAACATTATTGCAAGTAAATGCAGAAAATATAAATAACTAAACAGAACGAAGACTAAACAAACAAACAAAGAGTGTACATACCGTAAATGAACAAACAAATAAAATAAACAGGAATATATGTTGATTAAAAATCTAGAGTCACAATATGAAGATTACAGAGTCGAAGCATGATCTGGGGACAGAGGATCTTTCACTGCTTTTTTACTGTAATTTCATGTAGATTTAACACTGTTTTAACACTGTTTGCACAGTCGACGTTAGCTATGCATTACCAGTTCCACAGTGAAAGGGAATATCTACTTACCAATTGGTAAATCGAAATGTTGCCTGAATTATATAATAAAGCAATAGTCGTTTGTGTGATGGGGCACAATGCTGCAGCGGATATCCGACAGTGATGTGTTTGTCGTTGTGTTTCACCCGAATACAACAACTCATAATTCATTGTGGTTTTGCCCTTATCATCCTCCACCATTGTGCAAGATCTCCATTCAATGATTCCATTGTAATGTACGATTACGAAAATATCACGTTCGCTACAAGTCATTAGACGCAGTAACGGTGTATGACATGAGTGCCGCCACATAATGCAACAACATTCTAGTTCAATACATGCAATCTAAAACACATTAGTAATTCTAATTAAAGTTTAAATTTACAGAATTTATACTTTCACAGACAATGAAATAGGAAAGCTCAAATTCATCATCATGAGCACAAATTCATCAATCACTGAAACCAACAACTCTCATTGAAAATTGATATGTGATAGACATAAACATACAGCGACTTCCCCAGCACGGTTAAGGATAGTTAATACATCCAGTATCCTTAATTGCCAAAAAATTTCATTTAGTCAGCTTTCCAAAACTCCTTTCTCCCGTTCAAGAGAAATTTCACAAAATGTGCAGAGCGCTGGTAAAGTAACTTAGAAATTGTAATAATTTGAAATCTTTTTTTGCTGCGCTTTCTCTCCCTGATTCCTTCTTCCTCACATAAAAAGACAAAAAAAATTATATCTTCCACACAATTCAAATTTTATCCTCAAAATTCGTTATCTTTTTAAATATTTTCGTATTCCTGTCAACTGTTCAATATTTTTCACCGAATAACTCCATTCTAAATGCAAAAATCTTTCAATCAAAATACAAGTATTATTTGAAGCAAACACCATCTTCAAACCTCATTTTGAGTTGCTGCAAAAAGAATATTTGGAAAAGCATTGTGATATTCAATTTGTGTAATGGTCATTGCTTCTGATAAGGTACCGAATACCAATAGTGAAGAACCTCGTCCTGATGGAGCTTTATGAAGCAAAACATTGTCTACGAACAATAAAGAACCAACATCGACTAAACTAACTGAAATCAACCGTTCTTAGTGTTAAATCAATTCTTTAATTTTAGTGGTTTGGAATGCATACTAGTGCAGCTTGAAAAAAGTGAGATCTAACTAATGAAGTAATAGTTGGGAACGATAGCCACAGTATGAGACTACATAGATTACAAAAATAATATAGTGTGAATTCCACAGATTTCAAGTAATCCGTAAATCCAATTAAATTGCACTAACATGTAATGTTTCGTGAATCGAATGGATCAATGGAAAAACCATTAAAGCTTTGTGAATATGTGACATCCCAAATCCGATCTCCAGTCACTATATTCCATAGAACTAAATTATTCGGAGAATGTAACACCAAAAGAAAATCACGGCTTGTATCTTCCCATGAAAACCAAGCAAGATCTGAAAAATTTTAAAGAAAGGATTAAATACCACGGAAGAAACAATTTTTTCTGGCAAAAATACAAACAATAGATGCAGTATCTTGATTTTTTAGCTTATTCCAAAACCAAAAAAATGTGTGTCTATTCATTCAAATTTGATTTTGGCAAAATGATGTCGTCATAAATCCCACACACACATCTTAATTTTAATTTCACTAAAAATAAATGTTAACTTCATGAAAATAGTATATAAAAAGAGAGAACTTACTCAAAACTGCACTGTTAGGAATAGAAAAAGATGATAGCTCGATACCTTCTATAATATCCCATACAACCACTGCACCGCCTACATCAGCAGATGCACACCGCAGTCGCACTTCTGCAGAAGAACCTATTTCTTCCTCTGATGAACAACAAATCTAAAAGTTCTAACATCAGCTTAATTTTAAATTATTCCATTCTTATCATTGCATTTTTATCCAAAACTATAGCAAATTAATTCCCAACAACTCGATCGGTTGCTACTAGTTTACTTCGTAATGAATTACTGGAGATACAGTACGGCTGGCAAGGAAAAAAATGAGAAAAATAAATGACTATAAAATCACCTTTTATTTTATCAACGGTACTACCTACTACAGCATTAACATCAGTATACATGAACGGTAGCAATTCAGCAATAAGCCCATGAAAATGAAATTTCAGCTCTAGTAAGTTGTAAATTCATAAGAGGAAGTGACGGTGGGAAAAACTAACATATGTAATAGCTGAAGTATGTCGCTCGAGAGTCTGGATAATTTTATTACGAACCACATCAATTACCACAACTGTACAATGAGCTCCATAGACCAGCAAACCTTTTTCATTCCTGAAAATACCTGACATGGGATATCGCTGGAAAATTACAATAGTACATTTCAAAATTTGAACTTCCAAATCTCTATCTATTTTCACTTCAAGAATTACTATGGCTCTAAATAATTCAATACATTCGCCTATGGTCATCTGATTATATAAGTTGCTAGCTTTGAATTCTGTCGAATTAGCAAAACGGTTTTAGTCGGAAAAAGAAAAGAAACCGATTTCTTGTTTAATACTATTTAATTTAACACTACAACACAATGTTTGAATGCGATGTTAACTTTCGAGCGTTTGTCGATTTCGCAATTAATTAATTACTTAGTTAATTAATTCATTTTTTTAAAAAAGCAAAACAAATGTCAAGGAAAGGAGATGACCTGCTCACCTTGGCATTGATGAACTGTGAGCATTATTTCCAACTTACCATGACAAGGCGTCCTTATTGCCAGGATGTAACGAACCAGGCAGTGTTATCGTTAACATACTTCCTTCATCTAACGGATGCCGACGTTACCGACAACCGCACCTTGAAATTATGTCCACCTTTCAACACATTATAAACCAACTACAATTATGGCAAGCAGAAAAATAACAACCGCTTCAGACGGAGTTCCAGGTAGTGCAATACAAAACGACTGAAACTTATCGATGTGATATATGAAGCATAGAACTGTAAAAGCTTGAAACCTCTCCGAGGCTCCAAACATCTCATACCATTAGAATACACTGATATTTATCAGTTGCAATGTGTTTTCCTCTACATAGTCCCGACTACTCAATGCCCATTTTAGTACGTGCTACATATTACTGAACTATTCCTTGCATCTGAACCATTGACCAATAAGTTTCTCGTAATATAAGAAATTCTTTCGCAATTCCAACGATTTTATTTATAGCATAGGACAGTATTAGTGCAGGGATTTATAGAAATTTCTCTACAACAAAGTAAAAGAAACAACGAAAAAAGGCTAAAACTATCAGTTTATGACAAATTAAACACACAGTATCTTCAAAGACGCTTTCTACATTAAATGACAAAATCATTTTAATTCTTCAAAAAACATTTTCATTAAAATCATCTATAAATTTATGATTCTAGTGAATGCTTTGTATTCTGACGCAACTGTGATGCAATGCGATCCAAATCTTTTCGACCCTAAAATAAGCAATTGAACTAATAACTCGAAAATGGTGGTGATTATTAGGGAGCAAAATTCAATGTTTCTTTGAATTTTATACATTTACTAAAGGTTTTTTGAAATTTACTGAAATGAGTACAAGACTTTCTTCACTGAATGATAAACATTAGTTGATTGTGAAAACTGTTCTAGCAAAATCTGGAAAACGATTAAAACTATTGAAACTGATTATGCAACAAAAATGAACGTTACGAAAACACTTGTATACAAAGGGACTAAAGTTCGACGATATTACCAACTAAATTAAAGACATACCTGTCTAGTCAATATGCGTCCCTTACCGTCAGGATCTTTCTCCACCCACTTGATGGCCTCCAATGTTTGTAAAACCTTACGTATAACTGAACCTGATGATTTCACAAAATGATTCGGTGAGACACCATGACGTTTATTACCACCATACACACGTCTCAGTGCACCAACACCTAAACGGTATTTAAAGTACTGTGGGAAATCGCCCAGCGATTTCAGCGTTTCGTCTGTTAGCACAGGCCTGAAGTTATTATTCATTCTTCTCGAATAATACACGAAAATCGGACATAAAGTTGGGTACATCAGATATAAATCCACATATTGGAAAACAAAGACAAAATTATTTTAAAATCCTCATTTCCAAAACAAACATTTAGCATGATGCCGTTTCTGATGACAGCATAAAACCTGGCGTGAAATACAATAGTTACTCGGTCCCCACTTAAATATCGATGAAAAATACGACATAAAGCTTTTACCGGCAGGTGAACGAATGTATAAACGACGGGCAATGCTCGCCGTTCGGATGTAGTACCAGTCGCTATCAGTCGGTGCCAATTCTTTATTCTGACCCAATTTGACGACATCTGACCAATCTGGCACTCTTACTTTGCCACTTTTTTTCAAGAAACCAGCAATTTGACGTACTATTTCATGTTGATCGACGTCTTTAACGCTCGTCGGCTTCACCATACCCGTCGAATGTACAATGTGAAGACGTATTGGCCTGTTTTAATTGTCATAAGAGTTCTAACAAGCAGCACGTATCTAAGCAATTAGCTAAAATTCCGCACAAATCTCATATAATAAGAGCTATTTTCATTCTCCTTTACGCTAGGAACATCTATCAAAATCCTTTCGACCGTCAAGTTTTATATGCTGCTTTTCAGTGTCCTGCTTAGTACGACCTAATTACCCAGAAGTCCACGACCCCCTAGAGAACCAGTACAAAATTGGAGATGATGAGGACCTCAGTTTGTCAGGGGAGAGATGGGAATTTGCACTATTTCCCAAAGAATTCTTCGGATGAGACCAACCATAGTTTCACACAACAATGATACTTGTGCGTCTCATATCCCAGCATGTGGCGCAGATGGATGTTCCGTTACTTACCGGAGAACTGATTCCAGACGTGTGTAAAGTCGGATCAGAGAGGGTGCGACGAGACTAGTTTTCGCTCTTACTCTTATTCTAAACTATTGCTGGAAATTTCCGAATTGGTTTGGCAGCACAGATAATTTTTCCCAGTTTCCCGACCTTGTTATTATTTGCCTACATGTATGCCACTTTGTCCAACAATTCCGGTTCTCAGTTTGTCGTATATTTATATCAGGACTTGTTAACCGATCTCATGCTAGGTATAAAACTTCTAGGTTATGTGAATTCGGATATTTCAGCGATGGTGGCCGATTATCGGCAAGATATGCCGCCCCCCGGTGGATATAGCAAATTTAATTGGTCACGAACCTACCCAAAAGTTCTGTGGAAAGGTAACCGTTATCCTTAAATTATGTGTTTACTCATTTTAGTGGAATATGCTGTTTTTAATTTTCAGTTTGGAAGAACTCTTCGTAGTTTTAGGTGAAGTAGAATGGTATATTAGTTAAATCAACTTGTAGCTACAATAAGTAGCTTCAGGTCTGCTTTTGAGCTTCTGCATGCTGCCATGTTAATTTTGGAGTGTTTACTTAACTTATTATATTGATCCAGTACAGAAAATTAATAAGTTAAAGAAAGTACTATGTGCCGTCATTAATTTGAATTTTTTCGTCGGTATTTTTGTCATTATATTTAGATGATAATAGTTGATAGTTCAGTAGTTTCAACAAACTTGAAAGAGAGAGAATTTAGGATATAAGTTTCAGAAAACGGAAAAATCTGAAGTTTCTAATTCATTTTTTTTCAGCTGAAAAGCTACTGGGGGCCGTTGTTTTTTTATTCGGATACGGTCTTTTCCAGGCTCGAGCTCTTAAACGTGCTATTCTGTAAGTTTTGTTCGTCTTTTCGTCCATTTCCAAGCTGTTCGACTCACTGATTGCGAATTTGATTGAATGTCTGCATACAATAAATTTCTAACTGAGCAAGAAACGAGTCTTGGGTTGAGGCGATGCTAGATTTTCGACGAAACCATTGTAGAATACCACATTTTGTAATACTCAAAAAATTGATTCGTTGGGCAGTCTTCTTGAATCAACTCAAGTCTTTTCGGCTTTACCCAAAGTGTTCGGGTTTCCTATTATAACTGAAAACTAGGCTGAAATAAGTCATATATTTGTGTGTTGCAGTACGGAGAGATTTGAAGATAAGGATTTATACATTGCGATGACTCCATTTCTGTACGCCGAAAGAGATAGAAGGTTTTTTTCCCATTTTCCTTCTATACTATTTAATGCTAACCTTAGCTGATCATCCGCAATTTAATTAAAATATGAATAAAGCTGGACAATTTGAGAAAAATTGTTTGAAAATATGAATAAAGTTAGACAACTTGAAAAAAAGGCGTTCAACTTGCCAATTGACCCTATTTAGCACGATTGTAGAAAAATGAGAAATATTATGGAAATTTCAGCAGTATATTCTTTTAAAAAGGCCGTGAAAACTGTAGAAAAGTGTTTAAAACTTCTTTCTCGTCCTTGTCCTGTCCTTGTGGGTACATCACATCGTAATTAGTTATGGAGTCTTCTTGACATGATTGCCAGATAAAAAATAAGTTTTTTATATTCTATTACACTTTACTTGAGTCATCTGCTCTCTGTTTTCACGAGCAATTTCTACATATATTTTTGAGATGAAGAAGCGAAACGTGACGAAGTGCTCAAAGGTCGTGCTCAAGACGTTCGGGCACTTCGTTATGTTTTCCGATGAATCTCTCTCTCTCTCTCTACTGAGCTAAGCCGACTAACCGACACTCTCGGTTATGAGGGTTCTTCCAAAAAATAAAATTTTTGCAGATGGTTGAAACTTCTGAAACAAAATCGCGACTGTGAAATAAAACTGGCAGAAATTAGTGATGACAAAGCATGGAGAGTTGGGACCTGGTATGGCGAACCTGTGTATTTCACATTACAGGACCGTTGGTGGGATCCAACACCTTACGTAGGTTTATTCACTTGAAATTTGCTTTTAGGTTACTTCATCCAACCATGAACGACTATAACCGTACTTGACATGAAAATGTTATTTTAACACGTAAAGCTTCTCAGGATTCGATTGTTTAGTTTAATGAGATTATGAACGAATGAACGAACCCGTTCTACACGTATCTGAATAATGCCACGCAGCGCTGACCGAAAATAAGGTTCGAATAATCCGCAGTATGCGAATACTCCTGCTTAATCAAATCATGATGAATGAGCTTTAGATATCATTTTACCATGTGCTCAAAAAAAAGGTCCATGTAATCAAGCTGAAATCATTCTATTTACAGGAGGCTTATGCGCATTCTCCGATGAAGAATGTCCACAAGGATTTTGAATTTACTCATCGCGCAGATCATGTTTAATGAGAAAGACATTTCAGGCCTATTACAAGATGTAGTATATAACGGTTTCTTTCACGGTCTTTTGTCTCCATAAATTTCTTGTCACTATTATACAGTAACTGCAAATATTCCAATGTATGTTTGCTCGAATAAGCAAAAATCAGGCTGCTGGACTTTTTCCCAATATAGGAATGCTTATAGTGTGAAGTCAATGTTAATGCAATGAATTCCAGTTCTACACTGGCTCCTTAAAAAGCAACACTTGTGCAAGGGTATTCGACATATAATTCAATGTGGGTAATAAATCGTATGGAACAATTTCAATGATGATATTTTTGGAATTTTTTATATTCCTTTGATCATAATTTACTGTGCAGTATTATAAGAGTATTGAAGTTATGAGCAAACTTTTGGAAACATCTGCTTCAAGTAATGCTTTATAAAATTACTGTTCGAAAATGAAGCGTGTTTAATGACTGTACAAAGTTTTACTGTCATAGGAGACTTTACCTATTGAAAAACATTTGTGCCGTGCGATTCAGAGATCACACAACATCGAAGTAACAGACAGCACATCATTCATCAGTAGGTGATTTTGAAAGCGTAACTGAACAGGAAAAAAATTTCATTTGGTTCAGCTGCCTATCAATATGATGCACTCTTAAAATGAAAAATACAAGAAAACGGTATCACTTTTTCTTCATGTTTATTGAATATCCTCCACCTGGTTGCTGTACCATTTCGAAGTTATCCGTTGATAAACCGAAAGGTTTCAAACACATATTGCCAAAATCTTTCAGTTTCGAGATCACTTCCTGAAATACTTTCAGTAGTACTTCAAAGCGCATACAAAGCTCACTGACTTATTAAAAAGTCGATAGCAAAATGTTGCTCGCACATTTCCAAGTTGATAATCAATGAATGATATGTAAAAGAATTAATGTGTACACTTATGGGAAGTCATGTCGAAACAACATGTATCTTGGGCGAGCTAAGTGGCGCCTACGTGCAACTATTAGTTCATTTTAGACAATGATAACTTGAGAACTGCAGAATCTTGATAACCAACTGATTAGGACTTGATAACCAGTTCTTTTAGTCCTTTTAAATTTTGAAAATAGGATGATGCCTAATTTTTCAGACATTTCCCAAATTTTGGGATTCGCGACGGATTTTTCGACTGGAAAATTCCATACCCTCTTCATCCTCTCATTCCGTTCATCAATTGCCCCTTTCAATTCAGCAATTTTCTTGGCGTACTCATTCCTCCTTTCAGGATACATTTTTTGCAACGATGCATAGTCTTCAATGGCTTGCTCATATTTCTCTTCCAGTTGAGAACAACAGTGGGCACGTCTTTCTAATGGTTTGTCATTTGGTGCACCTGAAATTTTGAAATCCTAACATTTTCCACATTTAAAAAAAAAAATATAAATGATTAAATTCTGGTTTCGTCGACAAAATGTATTGAAATATTAAAAGGAACGACCGAAAACTGACCAATTTCTAACGCCCCGTTACAATCTTCGATAGCTTTTTCCCAGTCTCTAAGTTTTATATATGCAGCTGCTCGATTGCTCAAATATGTTGCTCTAAAAAACACGCGATTTCAATGACAACTTTTGAAAATAAGATTGAATTTAAATAAAGCAACCTGTCATGCGTGTATATGAGTGGACAAGTATCCAGAGATTTCGTGTAAGAGCGGACTGCTTCACACCAAAATCCTTGACCAAAATAATCATTCCCCTGAAAACCTATGAATTAAACATTTAGGGATAGCTAGATTGAAAAGTAGATGATAACTATAGATTCCTGTTGTTCCCACAAAAAGAATTCACAATTACGTGATAAGTTTATGCTTTCCTTGAAAGAGCTTTAAATCAGCGGTTAATACACGAAGAAATTACTTCAGCTTTTAATGTTTTGGAGTCTTCTCGAAGACTGTTTAACTCCTCCTCAGACAGTGCTGCTTCTCGCTTTCTACGCATTTCCAATTCATCTTTCTCCTTCATTTCATCCATCTCCTTACGGTTTTGGTTAGGGATGCTTTCATCTGCAAATTCAATTAATTCACAGGAATATTAGATTGAAGAAGCTCCGCCATCGTAGTGCTTTCAAAGGGATAAAAAGAACTAGTGATCTTATCGCTGTGATAGAACTTTAATTTTACGGCATAGTTCATAAGTGAAATATGGCACAAGTCGGAAACTGACAAATAAAAATACTACATCCACATTTGTATTTCTTTCATCTTCAACATTGTCACTAAAAGAATCGTGTGCAATATTACCGCTGCAGTTGGATCCCATTTTAGTTGTGATGTTAGGCTCATCATTTATCGAGGATGAATGAAGCGGAGTAACAAGATCATCACCATCATCAGCCTTGCTCGTCTGAGCCATTATTGACAGAGCTTATAGAACCTATTACAACATTTGAAACATTTTATAGCAAATCTGTACAATACATATCTCAAATTCCAACACCAATAGTCGAATTACCAGATGTCCGGAATGTACAGTCCACCAAACCGGTCAACAATTATCTTCCTTTTTAGATACCCAGTGCGTTCAATACATTCACTAATCTTACACGACTTCTCATAAACCGTCCTGGTCAAACTAGACTTTATGGAGAAAGTTTGAGTTTTATAAGGCGAAAATGGGGCATTTTTGGTCAGCCAGAAAAAACAAATAAGTAAAAATCTGGTTATAAATCAACCGGAAAAAATAAATGAATCAAGCCTTCATACGTCATCCCAATTTATTTCATATTCGCATACATTTTCTGAAGCAAATAGAAAACGAACCTTATTATACCGCACGAAGACGTTTTAACAAGCAACAAACACTGAACGAGAAAAGATTAGAGGATTTTGGTATGATCAGATAAAAGTTTGCTGAAATTATTTCAGATATACTGAATTCCAGATATCATTGTTGGCAATATTCACAATACCGATAGGGATATCCTGGCATTCACTAATTTTAGTACAATGCATAGCAGACATAAAAAATGGTAAATCAGACAGTTCTGACATGTTCCGTACCACTCATAATTAACCAATTTCTAATGTAGCAATATCACAGAAACTTATTTTTAATGTGAGAATATTACAGCATTTCACGTGATAGCACCTATAATTTCGGTATCAAAACTAAGATATCCCTCAGAAAAGTCAATGATCCTAGTTAATCACCAGAACCCATATCTGTCAAATGAGATCTGTAATGAGTTACAGTGTTGTAATAACTTTCTCATGCAATTTTCGATTAAAAGAAACTACAGAAATTTCAAAAAAAAATTGAAGGTAGGAAAGTGACACGACATGAAAACAAAGCCTATTTTGGCATACTAAAAAATGAGCATGAGCATATTACAATTACATAGTGGAATATTACTTAAAATCCATTAAAAAGTGACTTGTAAAACGTGCATTAGATACAACCCATTTTTATTTAAACGAAATAAGCAAAGCTTTTCCATTTCAATCTTCATTAAACGAGATAAATCGAAGAATTAAATAAAGTAGATAATTGCTATTCTATTTACTGAAAATAATTTTTGGCCCTTATGAAAATAAACATATTTGACGAAAAACGGTAAAAATATAGAGTTCGAAATTTCCTCATTCATTTTTGATAATGTCATAATTTCCACTCAATAAATTAAGAATCAACAGTTTTGTTTGGTAGTGGCTATTATAATTATTAGTTCATCAAATCTGTGTCAAAATAGTACCCGAAAATCAAATAGTACCTAGGGTATCGAAAATGTGAGATATTGCCACACATTTTTATAGAAAGAGAAGAGGAAAAGGATATTATTTCATTTTCCTTTTCGAAAAGAGTATATTTCATCGATGGTTTATATCTTATACTGCACTACCGGTTCATCCCATTTCAATGTGACTATCGAAAAGAGTTCCCTGTGAAATAAAAGTCTTAAATATGCTGCACTCAGAGATTTGTATATCAGACGCAAGCAACACTGCGATATGTAATCCTTCCTACATGCAGCCATTGATAGCGACGATTTAATTTCACTTTTTTTCTCAAAATTTAATAAGCGGTGCCATCTTTTAGAGTAAACAGAAATGAGATGAAAGACAACAAGTATTAATCGTAAGCAGGAATAATTATTCTAAGTACAGCATTAAAAAAAGACAATCACAGCAAAAAAGATTGAAGTAAAAGTTTTCAGTTTTCAACATTTTTTTTTGAATGCATTTTTAAACTAATTTGAGCCATTTTATCAAGTGTTGTTACTTTTAAACCCACAGCTGAACAGTTTTCGAGAATTTTCCAATCACTGATCCAATCACGGAGGGCCTGCAAGGAGTACAAATGCACGAATTATTGGAAACTGCAAATCGTACACAATAACTAATCTTTGTTTTCGAATGCAGCAAGTCGTCGCTTGGTATCAAGCTTCACTTCAAGTCTTAAATTTAATCTTTCTTCAGAATTTTCCGCACGATCCACAGCTAGCTGACACTTCAGCATTGCACTGCGTAATTTATCGATACAATCAGCCATATTCAGCTGCTTCGAATAAGTTCGACATGATTCAATCACAAACTGATCGTGCCTGGAAAGGAAAGTTTTTTTTGAAACCGATACCACTTTATTTGTAATTAGTCACGTAATCCACCGTCTTTATTATACCAGTATGAACAAATCCGACAATTTGCAAAACTTAACTAAGACAGCTGCATTTTCAGCATTTATACATCAAATCATAAAAAACGGAAAAAGAAACAAGTAGGTATGCATTTCTATGAAAACGCTCCGAAAACATTACCAATTCAACAACCCTAATGCTTTTGAAACTAAAATGATGAAAGTTTATTGATGGGAGTGAAATCAATAGTGTTCGAACAGAGTAACAGTAAAACTCCAAAAAGCCATGTAATCAAAACACTACTTTTTAAACGCGTTCTGCACAAATTTGCACATTAAGCACCTGATATTTAGCACTTTTTTATTCCAAAGCTACTCAAGTACATGATATAATAATAAATGACCCTACGAATCTAAATAGATTTCAGTGTTTGAAATCAAAAGTCAAAACTAACCGGTCAACTCTGTGTGGGTAACGCATTCTCAGACCTTCAGCTATTCTCCTTGGAACCCAGTCAGCCTTAAGTGGAATACGAAGTTCAATCTGAGACGTTTGTTCATCTTCCCGAAAAGTGACAGTTCTTTGTAAACATTCCAACGGAATTTTGCCATCAAACGTCGATATGGAGAAGCAGCGGCACAAAAATGAGTACCGTGAGAATAATTGAAGCCGCATAACTGAATTCAGAATTATTCTTCATGAAATAAACACAAATTTACCACCACCAAGTAACAGGGTTAAAAAATGACATAGCCCCAACTCCTCGTCTTGTTGAAGTACACTGTAAGATCTTCCCACAATACCATATTCATATTAATCAAACAGATAATTCCTGAAGTAAGAAACCTCTTCGACCATAAACAAAAAAAAGTTGAGCTTTCTTATATCCAATGGTTCAAAATCTAATTCGCACTAGAAAATCCAAGAAAAGGACATTTATGCATATATAGTACATAATTTTAAAAATATGACTAAAGAAGACACAATCAAACAAAATATTTACTAGTAAACATAACAAATTATTAATTAACGTCTCGGAATATAATGTCGTATATTTGGTCGTAATGTGAAACAAAATGTGAATCGACATTTTCCCGAATAAAATCCGGCAGATCCGAGAAGTCCTTCCGATTCTCTTCCGGCAATATAATGCAGTTCACTCCAGATCTTTTGGCCTGAAAACGTTAATTTAAGTTATAAGACAGTATTAAAATTGCAACTTATAAGAGCAATTACACATAATGACTTTTAAAAAGTAAATAAGTGTTTACTCAACAATACAAATTACTTATATATTTAAAGTGCATAGATTTAAGAATGTGTGCAGTTATAATTGAGACTGGAACATTTTAATATGAGAAACTATAGATAACTAAAGGTGAAATATAATTACTGACAAATTTTTTATGCCTGGTAAAGCTAATTTTTAAAAATTTCAAGTGACGTACAGCAATGACTTTTTCTTTAATTCCGCCAACTGGTAATATCCGTCCGGTAAGCGAAATTTCGCCCGTCATTGCAACATTCTGACGAGCTGGCTGATTTAAAGCCAGCGATAATAAAGCCGATGTTATTGTACAACCTGCAGATGGACCATCTTTTGGTGTTGCACCCTACAAGCATGAAAAATCGACTGCTATAAAAATGATGAAATTTGCTCTGCATAAGATAATGTTTCTATAAAACTGAATTCAAGAATAAACCGAGAAAATTGAGACAAACCTCTGGAACATGAACATGTATATGCGCCTTATCGAGAAAGTCATTATCCGGAAAGCGATTCCTAAGGATATTCTTAGCAACAGTGTAAGCTATACGCATACTCTCTTTCATGACGTCACCCAGATGTCCAGTTGCTTCCAAACTACCAAATGCGACGGTTTCATCGAATTTCGAGCTGACTGTGTTATTAAACGAATCATTTGAAAACCCACTATCAGTGCTTGGGTTTCGTGATAATGTTGATTTGGATGTAGACAAGCTCCGTCGTAAACATGCTTCAATGTATAAGGATGATCCGCCTAAAAATTTTGTGCATAAAATAACACTACTAATTATCTTTTCATGGTCTCACTATAGATATTGTTGGTAAGAACCGTCTGATTCCAGTTACGTAACTCATACCTCCATTCAGATTGCTTCTTTCTTGTTTCAAGAAATTAGAAAACTTACCCATAGCTGTCCATGCAAGGCCCATTATTACACCAACCGGTGTTGCATCGTATAGACGGTCACTGGTAAATTTAGGTCTTCCAACAAAATCTTCTATATTCTTGTTGTCCACAACTATTTGAACAGTTTCCTGCTTGCTTCCTTCAGCTATTTTGAAAGCTGCTTTACGAAAGACCTGAAAAATAAATCGAAATTCTTTACCCGGTGATAACGATTATTGGAGATCTATCAACAAACTGCACTGGATATTGCAAGTGCAAAAGATATTCGTATTGGTTCCATCCTTTTACTGAACTCTATGTATTTTAATTAAAATTGTAATACAGGAATAGAAAAGTTGCTATGTAAACCAAAGGTTAAAAAATGAACTCATTTCATTAAGCTTAAATTATATGTCGATGCGAATCCCTCCAAAATTATAGCTTATCAAAAAAACCAGAAAAATTTATACACAGTCACCTTCTCAATATGCTTTTGAAGATTCCGAACACCTGATTCCCGGCAGTAGTGCTTGATAAGTGTCTGCAACGCTTCAGGAGTTATCCGCAGCTGACTTTCTTCCAGTGAGCTAGAAATCAAATTCTTCGAAATATACCTCTTTGCATTGAAAACCAAGAAACAAATATAAAAAACACACTTATTCACTTGGTAGTAGTAGATAAGTTGACATTGTTCAATCTTCGAACATACTTTTTCTCCTTTCTATTCATCTCTCTAGTGTTAACGTTGAGTTTAAATTTGATGAAGCTCTTTTTAATTGATGGTAAAAGTTCAAATTTGATAAAAAAGGGCCTAAATTTGATAATAAATGCATATAACTTCTATGAAAAATATTAGGAACAATATTAACCTGTCCTTCCGACACTGAGGTACCAAATAACTTTCTGCAATGTTTAATTTTTCTTCAGCAACATAACCCGATACTTCTATCATTTCCATGCGATCCTTTAGTGGACCAGGAATGGTATCCGTAATATTTGCAGTGCAAATGAATAATACCTGGAAATACGGCATAAACAAGTTTGCCTTTGAAATGAACTCCAAATAAGTTACACTTCTTGAACCAATTGATAAGTTATATCCCGAGTTATAGCCTAATTCAACAAGCCAGTTTTTGCGACAATAAACTACCGAACTAACCTTCGACAAATCAACGGGAACATCGAGAAAGTGATCATTAAAATTCACGTTTTGCTCTGGATCTAGCAGCTCTAATAACGCTGATGATGGATCGCCATGGTAACTTGCGCCACCAATTTTATCCACTTCATCTATTAAAACTAATGGATTTTCTGTCTGTACCTTAAAAAGAACTTGCATGTTAACAAATTTCTAAAGATTTCTAGTTTGCAGAATAGAATTCATTAAAGTAATAAAATAAATTATCTAGAATTATGGAAAAAAAGTCTAACTTTTTTCAGACACTGAATCATTTTTCCGGGCATTGCTCCAACATATGTACGCCGATGTCCTTTAATTTCTGCAACATCTGTCATTCCACCTACCGAAAATCGAAAATACTGAAAATTTTTTAGAAATACGAAAAAAAATATAAAATACATTTTCCAATAATGTCTGACAATAAATTTCAAAAAAATTTTACCTCCCTGTTTAATGCTCGTGCGATTGATCGTGCAATGCTCGTTTTACCAGTACCCGGTGGCCCATGCAAGCACAGGATTTTACCACTTACTTTCTTTTTAAGTATACCAATTGCAATAAATTCCTAAACAGTTTGCCATGTTATTTTTCAACAAAAAAATGTTCCGATTGTTTCTATGTGAAACAGTAAGGTGAAAAGGAGAACAGAGTGGAACTCCTGCTTTGGAATCTAAACCATTTCAATAGCGCACCAAAATCCGGTCCTTCACATCCTTCATTCCATAATGATCTTCATCAAGTACAGTGCTAGCTCTATCCAAATCGAGTACATCCTCAGAGGTCTTACCCCATGGCATATTTGTTAACCAGTCCAAATAATTCCTGAAAGTCAACATAGTTAAAGCAATAAAAATGTTGCTTCGAATTCTCAGAAACTTTAACAATGTTTCTACCGTATTTGAAATTGTTAAAAGGATGATCATGAAACCGTACCTTGCAACTGAAAATTCACTAGAATGGGGGTCCAGAAAGGACAGCTTGGTTTGTTCTTCTTTAATTACTTTCATCACATATTCCGGAACATTTAATGTTTTTATGCGGTCTTGCATTTTTTCCGCCAGAGCTTCTTTGTCATCTTTCTCCAATCCAAGTTCTTTTTTAATTGCTTTCAACTAAAACTTTTTAAGCCAATGAATTTAAGAGCTAAACCACGAAAAATTAACGACATGAAGTATGTAAATCCGACTTTCCTATGATTTTTGAAACTGGATAAGTGATCCCTAATAAAGAGCTCAGACGGACCTTCGTAAACACATAGACACTTAAACTATAAACAAGCTAGATTTCAATCCACACCCAATAAATTAAAAGTTTCAGAATCACCTGTTCATTCAAAAGAAATTTACGATGTTGATCATGGACTTTCTTCTCCACATCCTTGTTAATATCATGTTTTAACTTTGCCACTGTTTTCTCCTTTTCAATTAATAATAATGATAATTTCAATCGCTCTTCAATCTGAATCATAAATTACAATTCACAAACTCAGCATACACAAACAGTTCGAATGTTATAGGCGAATTCAAAACAACTTACAACTTGTTCATCCATCAGATTTTGTAAGTCACTCGGGTCAGCGCTTACAAGTGATCCAACTAAATCACAGAGATATATGGGATTGTCAACCACATTTTTTGACGGATTTGCAGTTAATCCAAGTTGCTGTGCAAACAATGTATTATATTGCATTACATCGCGAATCGTGCTGACTATGGCCTGCATTGTTGCCTAAAAAACTGGATAATAGATATAACTGAAAATTAAGTATTTTAACTTCTAAAAACAGCGCAAAATCAAACATCGTTTCTCGGTATAACTGATATAGAGCTTGTGATATTTTTCCATTTAGCGCAAGTTGACCCAAATATTTGCAAATTAAAAATAAAATGAATTTCATTAGCTCTGCCCCAGCTCCAAAACATAAAAAATCACCCACGCATATAAAATATAAAATAAAGTCTGTCTGGTACCTGAAAAACTGAATAACATTCAAATATAATAACATTTGCTCACTAGTCAAACATTATTCTAATTTTACATAGATGATAAAAAGAAAACTTACTTTAACTTCAGTTGTTCGCTCAATAGGTTGCGAAACAACATTTTCGGTCCGAGCTAGAATTATTATTGGAGATGTAGCCAACGAAATCTCATCTTCTTTTCCTTTATCCCTCATCAGTTTACGGCGCTCTTGGCGCGCTCTTCTACCATTTATTTTTCCAATATTTTCACTGAACAAAAAAAAATTTTGGGGAATAAATACAAAGTGTGCAGCTACCATATTCAATTCTAGCTAAAAGTTTTTGAAAATATTACG
The DNA here is from genome assembly GCA_963070105.1 of Litomosoides sigmodontis. NCBI lineage: Eukaryota > Metazoa > Nematoda > Chromadorea > Rhabditida > Onchocercidae > Litomosoides > Litomosoides sigmodontis. The sequence continues at coordinate 227,794 of OY718803.1, read as the reverse complement.
ATGTATCAATATCATCAGCAACTGGTTCTAAAATACGTATGCGCCTTTCAGCAACGAGAACTAATTCTATTTTATCACCATTATCACCCATAACATTGATTTGCGCGAATGACCCCACTGTATGAAGTTCAGATAAGGATTCCACTGTTTCAGAATCATTTCTGAAATTATCTTCGAAGAATGATTACGCCACCTCACTAGTAGCAGATGCGAAACGAAATAAATTTCTTAAGGTCAGTAGATCTCTGCATTAACTTAGTATGAGAAACACACACACTGTCAGCCATTTTCTTTTTATTTGGTCGACTAGTTGTTTTTCAATTATAACCACACAACAATATTTAAAATGTTTTTTTCCCATATTATACAATGTCGTGATTTTATCATTTTGCATCAGAATAAAAACTCGTTATTATTAATCGGTAACAACAAAAAAAAATTTGGCAAAATTTCGAACTTACTCAGGATCTTTCTTCATGAAAACTCCAACATACGGCTGACGCATCCGTACTTTTCTTCTTAACAATTCTTTTAGTGCTTGATCTTTGGCGATCTTAATGAAATCTGTATGATTTCCGAGATCAAAACAATGGATTTCCGCGCTGTTAAAATGTTAACTACATTATGTGTAGTTAGTTCAAGCTGACAACCACTTGAAACATATTTTCTCGCGAGACTAAATCACTTTAAGTACAGTTTTTATTTCCTTAGAAACTAAGTAAGTAGCATTTCTTTGCTGACGATATGCATAAAACAGAGATGCATACGTTATCGTGAGACAGTTAACTTTTACTATTTATCGCTTCGTAAAACTTCTTGGACAGTATATTTCGAGACAGTAAATCGCTTCACAAAAACTTAAAATGTACTCACAGTAACTCGTGTGATAAAACCAGGAAAGAGTGGCTTTCTAGAGATCGCAATAACTGGTACAATAGGCCACACTTCCGGAACAGTTATCGTACTCATCGACTAAAAAAATTTGATTTCCTGGAAATTTAGGTCAAATTTTCTGGAAGCTACTTGTGTAAAAATTAAAGCCAAAATGCTTTACCCCTCCTAACATATCTTCAACTTGCTCCACGATTGCCGTATCCTTGTCTTTCGTATCGTTAGGGATTTTACCATCATCGTCTTTTCCATTTTCATGTGAACTAGAAAGGAAAAAACAACGGAAACAAAGGAATAGTAGCAATAAAATAACTAATACATTAAAACAGTTAATGATAATTTTACAAGCAAATCTCTTTGGTTTTCCTTCTTTGTTAAATCAAGAGGGCTAACCAACAAATTCTAAGAATTATTCAATTTACTTGCTATAAAACCGATGAGAAGAAACAGCTTGTGAGCGGTCTCCGGTAAAGGCTAGAAGCCATTGCCCCGAAGTACAATAGCTTCCACACACTGCAATGTGATAAGATCGAGCCGGAACGGGTCTTAATTGTTGGAAAAAACGACTATTTAGTTCAAAAATTCTCCAACATCGAGAAGTTCTTTGTAATAACAAACGCATATATATATATATATATGTATATCCTGCAACGAATGATGAGTGACTTTTCAATTAGTGTTGCATACAACTATATTTAAATAATTGAATCAAGTGAAGAGATTATGTTAAAGATCTTTAATTCACTTGACAAAAGAAAACAAATTAAAACAAAATTCAAAATCGCCTTCACACGACATGCAACTGTCTCTAGAACAAGGTCGTTTTCTGGATTCCTTCGAACAGAAAGCTGAGGAATAACCAAGCTATCAAAATATGCGGTTTTAAGATATCGGAGTTCTTATGAAGAATCAAGACACTATACACAGTATATGTTCATATATATTCACTATAGTTGTTCATATATGTTAGCTATGTTCACAGTTCACTATATATGTTCATCAACAAAATGACCAAGTTCAATGATATTTTCAAGTGATGCTAATAGTCTGAATTCTTTCGCTAACACTCTCATCATAATTTCCACTATCATAAAGTGTATATATATACAGTGATCCTATACTTAATCTTATAGTGATCCTATACTTAGTATCACAGCTTCGTATCAGAGTAAATTCAGTTTGAGAATAAGTATATGAAGCCAAGTGGTTAGGCTATAAGAAAACCGATATTAATAAATCACAAAGTTGGAGGAAGCGAATTTTATTGCCTTTTTTCCAAAAAAAAAAAGATGAAGAACAAAATACAAGTTAGTACAAAAACAGATACGAAGGTCTCATTTATTTTGTCTTCTTTTTCTCTTTCGGAAACGGTTGCACAGTCGTTTGAACGGGCTGCCACTGCAAATTCGCTGATCAAGATTTAAAATAGTAAAATCGAAAAGAATGGATAAAAACTGGAGACGAAATATTTGGAAAACAAGAAACTCATTTCAAAATGGAAAAAATTTTAAATTTGAAGAATTAATAGTAGATGCAGAAACAAAACAATTTTAAAAGCAGGATAATGATTAGAACAGATAGGCGTTCGACCTATTATATCTGGTAGACAAGAGTGCGAGAAACTCACATGTATTGGATTACGTCTCAAATATGGCCATGGTGGTACAACGAGAATACACGACAGAATAAAGCCACTACATAACGTGTAGATAGCGTACGACAGCTGTTGAGTAACATAACCAATACCATAACCAATCAATGCCGTTAGCACCAGTATCACCTATAGACGGTGATTTCGTCAAACTTAAAAACGTCGAAAATAATAATTCAGTACACTTACCAATGAAATCTGCAGGTTACAATAACAAATACAAAATGACCAAATTTAAGAAATTCTTTACAATTACAAAATGACCAAATTTAAGAAATTCTGAAGTGATCCAGTGATCCCATTTCTCTTTCAATTATATTACTCCCATCATATTTTTTTATTCCCACTACATAAAGTATGGCATTAGAAAAAAGTTATGCACAGGAAAATTACGCGCTATTCTGGTACAATTTACAATTGTGAACTTTACCGAATTCTCAAAAGAACTATAAACAAAGGTCATCTAAGTATCTGAAGAAATATTACCCAATGGATTTCTTTAACTTACGAAGAAGTGTTCCATTAAATAAAATTATTATTAAATATTACTTGAAAAATTCGTTCCGCTTTCCGTTGTCCAACAAAATCAATATATGTGGAAAATTTTCTAAACGATGATGGTAACATTTGTATGAGTCCATCCATTTTTCCACTATCTTAAATTCATATATTACCAACCTATTTATGCCGTAACTACACACCGCTCATTATAAAAGTTGAAACGATAATAAAAAAATGAAACAGAACCGATACAGCTGTTTCCCGAATCTTATTGAAAAATCGGCGAACGAAAATTTAAAGTTAACATTGTTACTGTTATCATGGCGATGACGAATTATGTGTAGTAAGTGGTATTATACAATGTAGAAAGAAATTGCGACGTGTAATTAAAGCATGCATTACACTCCAAAAAGCGTAGTAATACACAATAAATGTAGTATAAAGGTAATAAAAGCTAACTGCAAGAGGGAATCATTAAAACTGTAAAAGATTGAGTCTATATAATGTTTATTAAAGCTATCTCAAAAATATACCCAAATGGATTTTAAACGAAAAAATCCACAAAATTGATTTTTTCACCATTCATTCATTTATACAGAAATTGCTTTGCATTTATACAGAAATTGCTTTGAAGAATCAAAATAGAACACGTTAACTTCAAAAACTATAAAGAAAATTATCCAGCAGTAAAGCATATTTCCACTGTAAAAAAATCCTTCCACATTTACCAACAATATTCAAGCTCCAGATGACTGATTTGGTCATTGATCAAATAACATTCCAAATTTTGAGCCAACCTCAAATTTCATTAGGAAATTTGAAGCTTCAACAAATTTACCCACAAATTCAATGAGATATAATATAATCACATCAACGACATCCCCGTGCAAACAAAGCGACACCACTTACCTCAACTTCAACCTTATGATTCCCCAGACCAACCGGCGCATCCTTCTGACCGGTCTTCTACGAAAACCCATAGCAGACCGAATTTTGACCTATAAAATTCGCATTGACTCCATGCACCGCTCGCCAGCTACATGGGATTGTTTGGTGTGTCCTCACGCTGTTCAGGGACTTGTGTTACGTAGAGGGCTGTTTCATGTATGTGGTTTAGGACTTTAATTATTTCTAAGACGTGGTAGACTGTACTAAAAAACTGTATTTTTTGTCTTATCTTTTAAAAGGCTAAATTTATGATGCAGTTGTATTTTATGCATATTTCTTGGCTAATGTTTCGGAACGACGAGGAAGAGGAGGAGAATGGTTCAGAAGATGATGAAGATTATGTACCCTCGGGTCCCGAAGAGGATGTTGATGATGAACAAAACGAAAGTGGTGATGATGACAGCGTGGTGAGCAGTACTGTGGTGGCAGCATTACAGGAATCAAAGCAAGCAATTAAAATTTTAACTTGTAAATGATATGTCGGCTGATATAAATGGTATTCATATGCCTTTTCCCTGAACATCTACGAATATCCCAATGCCCAATCTAGTATCCCAATCTACGAATATCCCATTGCCCAATCTAGTATCCCAATCCACGAGTATCCCAATGATCTGGATATATCTATAAGCAAATATAATTCAGTGACAATATAGCCGTTCAAAAAATTTTTGGAAATTTATGATGTCCGATCTTTTCACTTCCTTTTCCTTTGCTATTATCTTTGGTACCACGGACAGCTGTGATGTTAACTATTAGATTTTTAATTAGTAACAACAGCCAAATACGATTCTCCCTAGCAAGTTTTTTATAATGTACTATTTTAAGTGATACAAATGAGTCGGAGGAAACCGAAGATGAGCGACAGCGAAGATTGAAGTCCTTGTTTGAAGAATTCATCGGCGGAAACGATGCGAGGCCAAAATCGTCAACTGGCCAAGCATTACCTGTGTAAGGTTCCTAGAAATAACACAGCTTGAAAAATTCAGGGTGCAGTAGAAAGGATACACGATTTGTTATTGTCATATATAAGTGCTTAAAATTTAGTTTCATTGCTGATGGTAAACAAATAACGAAGAGTATGGATGAAATTCCGAAATTAGCAGCACAAACTGCTGACGATATTTTCGGTGGCGTGTCGGATGAGGGAGGTGTTTTGTACGTTCCTTTTCTAATGTTAATTTTATTTATAGCAATCGATTTAAATTAAATAGCCACATCCATGGATTAGCTGGGTATTTGGAAGGTTTGGTTTAGTTGAGGTCTCACGGTGCTGGGACAACGGCGTTTGTGTAAATCATCTTTGTTATGACATCATCGGATTCCTTTTAACGATATTGGTTTTTTCAGTCTTATTTACACTTTAACCGCGCCTATCATTCTGGTTCTAATTTCAGGTTGAACAGCAAACCAGAATTTTGTGAGAGAGGAAAGGCATCTGGATTGGCACAGCGCGAAAAGTTAGTATTTACACATAAATGAGTGAGACCACAAAAAGTTACGTCTGACTGTTAATAAACATTTAGGAGAAAGGCTTTCGATGGATTAACAGCCACAATTAGTGCCTTGTCAAAAAAATCAAAAATGAGCGTGCTCGAAAGAACAGCCCAGGATTGGGGAGCTTTTAAAACCGAAACAGGAATTCAGGTTCCCACTTCATTACTTGGTTTTTTATGGTTGCCCTATCCAGGAACATTTGTAACCACGTTTCTAGTTTTCAAATTTTGTTGGGTCTTAATTCTATCATATGAAACTTGATGAAACCGAATACAAATTCTGGAACGGTCATTGAAATTAAAATTATAGGAAGAACTAATTAGTCATAACCGAGGCAAACAAGGATATGTTGATCGTGTAGAGTTTTTATCTCGAACAGATTATCGACAATTTGAAATGGAACGTGACGCTCGCAACGCTGCTCGTAAAAAGAAGTAATTTACCCTGCCCACATTGGCTTTAGTTAAAATTCATCACAGGTTTTTGCGATCTCATGAACTGGTGTCAACAGTGATCCTTTGGAGTTGATTTAGTTCAGCTTTGGATTGTTTTATTGTTTGTGATGTAGTTCTCGATTGAAAGTTACAAACGAAGAATGATTTCAGAAATCGCCTTTAATTTTTTCTTTGATATTAGTATTAGGTAGTACTGCCTGGAATTATGCTACAAGTGTACACCTTCCATCGAATATTATAGTTTGTGAATATCAGAATATTGTGGTTTGTGTTCATCACCATTATTTTCAGTATTTGTAAAAATTTAGCTTTTGAATTTTGAAAGTTTTTCTGATTTTTATTTGTTACTAGCATTATTTATAAAAATCTTTTGAATTTTCGATGTTTTTCTAAATTTTACTTGCTGAACTAAATAAGGTTAAAGGCATGCATTTTACCTTATTCTCTCCGTTCGGAAATTCTTCCCAAAGCTCCTTAATTTACTACGTTTATGTTATCATCGAATACAATCCGATCATGCACCAAAAGTGAGTTTTCGGTCTATTTGCGGGCCATAAGTTTCTGAGTGATAAGCACGGCCAATGGGTCACAAATATTTGACTACAAGCGTTACCTTTTGGAATGAACAGCTATATCGCTGTATTCTCCATTAGTATGAGAAAACGAATGGAAGTAACCAAAAGATAAGAAAAGGAACGTGTAAGCGATAAGCAATTTCATTCAAGTTAATTTTTAACCAAAGCAAAAGCTACAGTACTTTGGTAAATTTTAATGAGAAGCAATATAATAAACATTTTAGAGAAAGAAATGAAGTATAATACTTTGTATTGGTAAGAAAATGCGCTAAAAAGGAAGAGCGAAATGTAAGAAGAAAATCAAAGTAAAAAAATGTTAACAAACGAAAGTCCTGACTAAGCGTTCACCCAATTAAAGATAAAGAGACGATAACAGGAAGAATGAGAAGAAAGCAAAATTAGTAACTTGAGAGATTCTTCCTTTTTTTTTGACAGCATAGACAAAACAAGCTTCTTGTAAAAAATTTAGAGATAATTTCACAATTCAATTAAACCGTTCATCGACCAGATTGTCCGACCTTATTTTTTATGCCTGCTGAGCCTTTCACACTTAACTGCAATGATTGTGTAATGCACGTTCAACTTCACTTGATCTTAATTCGGTTTCACATGCGCCTCAAATTCTTGGCGTACTGCTAAAAAATGAGACTTTTGTTCCATCCCTTTCTATGTTGAAGGTAGACTTTCTGTTTTAAAACTTTGACTAAGGCCTTAGAATCAATAGAGTAATCTCGTACGAAATTACGGTCCTCAATATTTTCCAAAGTGTTTTCAGAACGTATTGTTTTATATACCCATGATCACTTTTTTCCACTTTTATTTCTTTTAATTTTAATACGAAAAACCCGAGAAAAGAAGGAAAAAATATTAAATGAATAAAATTAAAAACAGACCATCGAGTTTATCTGTCAATTTTTCAGTTACGCGATCCATTTGTTTCTCAAGAATCGACTGATGTTTTTGCACGAATGACTGTATGAAACGATAGTAAATTTTCTGCGCACCCTTCGTCATTGGCAGATACAAATATAGTAAAAAGATGCACTGAAAAATAGGAAACTTTATTCGTCATGATGCAGAGATAAGAAAAAACATATACTTACATCATCGAGCATTTCAGTTCATTCAAAAATAGTTTCCCGTTTTACTTTAAAGAAAAGTTTGAACCTATAAGTGTATGCTTCCTAGATCAATAATCTGAAATCTGAAAAAATTTCCTCTTTCACATATATGATCAATTATCATATGAAAGTTTTTATTGCAATTCTATTTATTGAATAATTTGCTAACAATACTGGCTGCAACTGAAAAAAAGAAACTTTATTCATCTGCCAATTAAGGATTCATGCTTTATGCTCATCTCAAATATATTAAGAAATGACCTAGCCGTTCGTTTAGTAAATAATTATTCGAAGAGCAATAGTAGCTTGGAAATATGTATTATACTAGGACCACTGCTTTTTCACATATCAAACGCGATAGTCACTATATTTTAGAGTTTTATTTTGACTAAAGCTGCATAAATGCATTGATCTATTACGATCTTGGCAACATAAAACCACCGTTGACAAAAAAGTCAAGTAGTCTTTAATGCTACATAAATAATACATGAAAACTTATTACAGTCACCACAGCAGCATGCTCAGAGCAATTTTTTATGATTTTTTTTTGTTTTTTTCCTTACATTAGATTTCATCATCTAAACATTTTAATATCCATGAGAAAATATATTTCCTGCCTGCCATCGGTAAAACATAGCCTCTAGCATAAGATGTAGAAAGATTAGGAAAGCACTGGACATTAGCTTGTAATATATTAAATGCTATAGTCATTAATACCTTGAGAAGCCAGTAGATTGGAAAATATACTACGAAAGTTTCCGAAAAATACTCTGCAATATTGAACAGTGCACAGATAATCCAGTAGGTAAACCACTGTGCGTTACCGTCCTTATGAGAAGTTTCCACTGATCTGATTCTGGAAAACCACAACACATTCATACTCAGTGTCTACACATATCAGAAAAAGAAACAATTCAACATTGAGTCTCAGAGGACAAACCTATGGGATTGTAGGTTATTGATGTGTTACTAGAAGTTTCGATGTTGAACACTGTAACTCCCAAAAATTATTCAACATACAATTTTGATTCACATGTTTTTCATTTTGTACAATATAAAAATTCCTTTCCAAGGTCTTACCCATGCCTCACTCTTCTGCTTCTAAATTAAGACAAAACGCAAAAAATCAAAGGTCTCTTATCGATTCCTAAGCCTATATTTAATCATATTCACCTCTTAACTCCTTCCCTCCCATTCTTTTCATAAACTCTTCTGTTCAACTATTCGATTTCATTCTCTCTATCAATAAAGAAATAAACAGATACAACAAATGTAATCCAGAAGGAACAACACCGTTTCAGAGTGAAAACTAAGCAACCAAAATTGTGAAATATATTAAAATAAGTATTAAATGAAAATATTTGAAACAATGCTTGTAACTGATATATTCGATATGTTCACTGACTGGTGAAAGGATTGTTTTAGCATGCTAGCTCTCATTACTACCAGTTGTTATATTCATCCATAATCATCTGAATGCTGGACAGAAGGAACAACACCGTTTCCGAATGGAACAACAGGTACCCAGCGATTGCTTTTGTGCCCTTAAAAGCTGACAGCTAGATACACTTACGAGATATAAGCCGGGTAGACAAAGCCAATAATATCGCATAACAGTTCAGCCAATGATCCGAATATCAAATACAGAGCATGAATTCCAACAAAACCTAAATAGAATCTTGCGATAAACAACATATCAGCGGTATATCACAAAGGCAACTTCAATTAGTTTCAGGATAGCACATTGGCGCTTTGCTATGACAGGAGTGTCATGGTAAGACAAAGCTGCAGTAGTGAATCTATATCCAAAATTACTTCCACAGTAAACCAACTACTATCATCGTTACCAAAACACACAAGTTGCATTCTCATACATTGAATTTAGAAATGAAATCTATACCAGTAATCTATACCAGAAAAAGGAAATAACCGTTGCTCTCATGTGATGAATTTATTCTGGTGCAATGTACATTTCAACAGTGCTATCTTCTCTTCTTAAGGACCACTTTAAATCATAAATGAACAAATAACCGCAATATAAATAAACTGTTAACAACAATTTGTCCGAAATGTATAAACCCACCAAGTATGAGATGCAACCGTTTAATGCCCGTTCTCGCTTCGACTTGTGTCAACAAATTGGTTAGAGCATTTTTCTCATGTAATTGTTTATCAACATCTTGCAACAATTTATCGACCGCAGATGGAAGCGGCATCTTTTTTCACGTTACAAACCACTTGATGACTGCAACTTAACCTAGAAAAGATTCCAAACCTTTGTCCATTAAGAAAAAGAAGGAGAAATGCACGATGGGATGAATAAATAAGAATATGCAGTAGTAAATAATAAATATCACGAAATTGCGAGGTAGTTGCAAATCGCCAGCATGCGCTGATGGATGTGGTTAAGTAACTGATGACAAATAAAATAATTACTAATCAAAGCGTTCCATGTACATATGAAACGTTTTGGAAATTTTGCCATCAAGAAAATAATGCATTATTATTTAACTATCAGATATTAAATATTAAATGCTAGCTAAGCCACTGGTAGTGATATGTAAGAAGCCGACTGAGTTCCTTAGAAATTGCCTTTGGAATGAAGGCACTCGTTAGTATTTTATGTACACACAAGAAGCACATGTAGTTGTGGAAGACTTGGTGAAGTACTGAAAAACTATCTGATGTACCAAGCATTATTCGTTCCATTTATTCACACACACTACTTGAATGTGTGGAATAGGTGAAAGAAAATGAAAAGGATTTACACGTACCACTTCCAGGATGTCAAGCGATGAAAAGGGATTGCTTAAAAATCAGGAAAAACGAGCAAATGATTCAACCATCTAGTCAGTAGACCAGTTAGCAATTATTTTCCAGCTCTTTCTCACTCCTCCTTCTTTCTACAAAAGCCACATCAACGCAATAATGCACGAGATACGCCTTCACTGCGACAACTTATCAAAATCATTCCAGAAGTCGGCTGTACCAAAACTGACGATGTAATAACACTTAAGAAAGAATAAAAACGAGGACGAAATTAATTCGTAATTAAAATAATTACAGTAGCATGCGATGAGCAGAATCTTAATACCAATTGCGGATATTAACGAAGAATAATGAGGAAGGACTGTCTTGGCATCGTCAACGAAGAAATATCGAGAAGAAAAACGAAAAATGAGAGAAAAAGCTGAAAAATTTTACTCTCATTCTCTTCCTCATTTCTTTCTCCTAAGCTTCTTCGATAAGCACTTGCTATTCAGCTTGGGTTCTGATAAAACAGTGAAAAAGAAGGTTATTACTGATAGGACATTAATCAAATTATCCATGAAATAATTAGACAGTTTGAGGGTAGCCAGCGAAATCCATCCGCATGTAGTGTCGAGGTGTTGAACAGAACACAATTTTCATAGTGTCACTTCCAGAACTCTAGCACTAACTTGGAGAAATACACAGCTGTTGAAAACACACTTTTCCTCTTATGACAGCACGAAATAAGCGCTTTCAAAATTTGTAGATTTACTGTGACTGTCAGTGAACTTATGTACAGACAATTTCAATGATGTTATATCCATGATAATGTCGTTCTTAGCATTCTTACTTGCTTCAGAACTCAAGCTTAACAGCAAGTACCTATCAAAGAAACTTAAAAGACAACAAGACGTGGTGGAGAGAGGAAAATTATGATCGATCCGAGAATGACAAGCCTCCTCTTTAAATGTGAACCCATTTCATAGGTCTCAGTTAAGTTAAAATAAGTTTCAAAATGTTTCGAACTAAAAAGGTGCTGATAGGTTTTGTTATTCAACAAAAGAAGACGAACTTCAGTGCGTATGGGAGATAGAGAAGAAGGGAGTGAAAGAGATGGAAAAAGCTGAGGTACTATTGGTACTGCTAAGCATTCACAATCCTCATCATATAAAAAATGAAGCAAAAAAGGTGAAAGAAACTAAGCCTGATTTCTTGAAGACGACGACTGCAACACACAACATCTGAAAATGTTGGGGAAGCCTGAAATCTGCAGCTGTTCGAAATGGACCAACGATAAACAAAGATTGCCTCCTTCATCAACTACGTGCACTTATAACCAGCCCCACCAGGCTTAAAACAACACTTCTCACATACGCACACACATTTATGCATTAGCAAATAAACTGAGACACAGACAGACGGACGGACGCATTTAAATTAAACTAACGAATCAATCAGCTAAGCTATATGCTGTCACACTGAACATTACGGAATCGAAATGATTTCACGGAGCAAGATGACCAACGGAAAAATGCACAGTGACACTCTGTTCATCACGCAGGTATGCGTGAGCTGACGAAATGAAAACAATCCTCAGAGCAACTAGTGGCAGTTGAAAGGAAAGGCAACAGCGCGAAAATGAGTCGGAATTACTCAGCTTGTTGAACGAGGAAGGGCGGCGGCACTTGCGACTTCATCTGTGAACCATTCCAGGAAGAGCAAGCAGTCCGCAACAGCGGCATCTGTGTGAAGGACGACAGACACGCGAGCTTCCTTCCTTCCCTCACACCAATGACCTTCGTGTGGAATCAATAAGTCGAGTGAGTGACCTACTCAGCGAGTGAGGTAAGGACATGAAATAAAGGATTGATGAAATTATGTGGCGGACGTTCACTTAGAAACTTTCAGCCGAACGTAGCCGTGCGTGCGCACGGCTGTCGGACAAGTGGAGTGAATCAACACTGGCGAATGAACAACACACCGAATGGGCCACACGACTGGCGCAGACACGACTGATGGAACTTTTCCGAAGAAATCCCCACTCCGTCAACAACCATTCCTGATGGCCTTCCGTGTTCAAATAACAGCACCGTTTTAAACCATCCAACCTGCGTCCGAATCCTTTCCAGTCAGACCCGAAACATCCAGCTCATCCTCCTTTCTCTCTGTCCGCCTCAATATCACCACTCTCTCTACTTGTAGTGGCTTAAAAGTCAGCACAATGAACCATGAATCTCTTTTTCCGTTCCTCTCCCCATTTCGCCTTCATTATAAAAAATTCAAAACAGGTAGCTTATCATCACAACTGTCGACAACTGGAGAGATAGAGCCGCGGGAGGAACGCACCAAAGTGAAAATGACCTAAGAATCTCATATACAGTTCGTGGGACTTCTCACAAATACATTTACATATCCTTTAAGCAAGCGGTTGAAGGATGGTTCTTACAGAGCGAGATGTCTCAACAAATATCAAATGTTAGATTTGAAATATCCATGCCAAGGGCAAAGCGCAATGGTAACATATGAGCACTGAGCTTTGAAACTGAGATTTCAAACATCGCACAGGTATATAAATTCGTCGCAACACATGAATGATGTTAACAAACTTCGAACCATCGTCTACATGCATATTATAAAACATTTCTCTGTGAAACGTAAAACACGCAAACAGTAAGTCAGATGAGTGGATGATCTAACGTTACAGATGCATGATGTATCAGATATATAAAACAAATGCAAATGAACTACATCTACATTTACGAATGGAATGGAACGAAAACATGTACCAGATGAAACCAAAATGATACACAGAAAAACACTTTGAGAGTCCGCAAAATTCAGACGACATGGGAACTGTCGGACGCGGAGAGATGGATATGCGTGCAATACACAATCGTAAGGCATTTTTTTCAATTGTATCCTAATGTGGATAGCACGCACACAAATATTTACAACAAAATAATATATACTGTACAAAATTAATGATGATTTCTAAGCATTTCTTAAAAAAAAACCCATAAAAGTATTCAATCACAAATGCAGTACTCGCATTTGCAAACCATTAAAAATCAAAATTTACGAAAAAACTCAGAAATTTGGCAAATCACAGGTCCAGAAATTTCCATTGTTTTCAAGCTAGACTTGAAACAATAAAAAAACGTCATTTTGTAGTTTCATAAGCAGACTGATAATTTTTAGTACGGAACAAAAGCTGTTCAGAATACTGGAATGTGTCATGCAAGTATTACAGAAATAAAATTTGAGCCTACTTATACACAAGGTAAGTCATGAACTTTTTTGGAGAGGTTATTTGTTGTTTTTAAAGAAGTACAAAATATGAAATCTTGCAACGTCCTTTTTTTCAAGAGGAATTAAACCACAACGACAGAAAGCAACATAGCAAAGAGCACATGAGCAACAAAAGAAGGAAAACACAGTTATTGAATCATTGTTATCAGTTTTTCGAAGTCAAGAGCAAGCCGATCGATTTTAACTGCCTGATCATTCGGATGCACACGATTTAAGCATACTCTTACTTGACGCATCAGTTGATTAATGTCATCCGGTGGAACCAGAACAACTTCTATTTTTGATTCACGAATACATTTCATCATCCTAAAAACTTCGAGAAAGAAATTGTAATGCCGTGGAAAAGTTCATCTGATTTGAAAGAACTGAATTAGTATGTAGGTCTGTGAGACACAAACAGAAGCTCATTCGATACTCATTTTCGATTAAAATTTAGATCTTTGAGAGATGAAGAAACACACAACGTTCAATCCCTCATCTACACGATGCCTTTTATATTAGTGATCCATCGAGCGCAACACAAAAAAGTGTTTTCAATCACTTCAACAGTAAGCAAAGTTATCGGTAAGACTTCCGTGTAATGTTAATCAAATTGTTCCTTAAATTATCTGCATGAAATCCACCTACCGATCATTCATAAATGACATTCTTAAACCACGCATCATAAGATCCTCCTTTTCATTTGTGTCAAACCATTTTCGGACACGCGCAACAGCTATGTCGAACAATTCGTATGGTAGAAATTCCATATTTTCCATCACTCTTAAGACATCTTTTGCTTCGCAGTCAAGACCTTTTTGAAACAAAGTAACGACTTCCTAAAATCATAGAAATCTACCAAAGAAAACAGTGTATTAAAGACTGCAAAAAGGAAAAAACGAATTTTTTACTTTCGATTTCCAAATGCCAGTGAAATTAATATATTTCAAGTCTAAAACTCTGAAAACACTTCGATATTCCAAATTTTTCTCTTTTAACACAATCCAAAATCTCGAAACCATACCTTGCTCTTAATTTCATCAGCATTAAGTGTCCAATCATCAGCTAAATCATAGATATGGAAACGCAGATTACGGCTAAATTCTGATGAACCATTATGTGCGACACATTTCTTCAGAAAATCCATCCTTCTTTCTCTGACACTTTCCGTAACTCTTTCCATTGGAATTAATGGGTGAGCATAAAATGATTCAAAAAATGCTCGTTCACCAACTGAATCGAATAAATATTTTGGTCCTGGAGGCCATTCTTCCAGGGTAACCTACAAATTTTACAACTAAAATTTTTAAATTTTAGTAACTATACGCCTACCCTCTTTCTACCTCATTAGGTCAAGTTATTTCGCCGAATGAGAAAGCTAATTCTATCAAAGATTTATTATCTTGAAAAATCCTACAAATACGTATTAGTCACGCTTATTTAAGTGTCATATTTGAATTTGCTATAAAATATTTAATTGTAGAAACATCAGATCATTTCATCCAGTGCAAGGCTTTATGAGTAAGTAAACTTACTTGCAACTCGATCACCATCGCAAGATCGTGATGATGACAAACGAGTGGATAATTCACGGGTTTTTGAAGTTCAGCAATAACACTTAACGGCTTTCTGAAAAATACAGAAATGAGAGAACGCTTAAAAACAAAAAATTTGAAGACTATAAAAATTTCTTACTACTAAGACTGAAAGACTGAAATATTTTCAAATAAATCATAGGAATGAGTGAGAATCGAAATGAGAAAGGTTTGTCCCAAATCAAGCTAGTTTTGGTTTAATACAACAGATAGCACTTATGCTAGAAAGATCACAGAAACAAAAGTCCCAGTATCGTCAAACCTAACATGCCAAAAAAATGATGGTGTCCCGTATCCTTTCTCTTTGAGATTCATATTGTCAAGCATTAATCATTGGGATTTGTAATATGTCCATGCCGTAATTGAATTACATATAATGATGTAAAAGCAGAATAGCGAACTTTGGTTTCGTTTGTTTACGCCGTTGAAATTCAAACACTGCTTCAGTAAAATCTTCGAATAAATTATGGCCAATGGAAGTATTTGATAAATCCTCATTTACATCGTGAGCTTCTGCAAATCTTACGGAATTCCGTAGCAACCGCAAAACTTTTGTACAACAGGAAGGGAAATACTCCTGAAATACAAAACATTTCTTTAAGAAGCTTTTATAAAATCCAGTTGCACGAAAAGGTATTGGATCAGTATGTATATGAAATAAAAAGATTATTTCTAACATATAATCTAACATGTACAAGAATCATTTTTTTCAAGTATAGTACATTATAAACAGAAAGTAACAAAAAATACTTCATAATTGTTAATCTCACATCTCTTGGTTAGCCAGAGCCCTTCCATGTGTTCTAAATCGCAGAAACTGCTTATTTTGCATGTGAAATTCTATTTGTTAAGCAAAATAATTTTTATGAAAATCACTAATATGCTCAAAAATTAAAGAAATAAACGCTTGCCAGATCCATTCGGCAGCTATCTAGTTTTTTAAACTTTGACGATTTTCGATTCAGAAAATCATAAATATATCGGAAAGGCTGACGAAGAAAAGTATCCCATAGCATAAAACAGATACCATGTTGTAATATACCGGTTTCACCCAAAAGCTCAACAAATTGCACTGTTTTCTGGAAAAAACAAAAAATTCAATATATCCTTTGATTTTGTCAGTCGAATGAGTAGGCATACAAAAATAATTAGTACAAAAGAAATATTAGACAATACCGATAAAAAGAAATAACCTACATTAAGTTAAAAAAATAATTAAAACGGAAGCACTGGATTCATACTTTCAACAATTTGCAAGCTTCATCCTTATCCTTGTGACGTCTCCATGCACCAATACATTCCCACGCACAATCACATACCACAAGTTCAGGTGAAAGACTTATTGGAAACAATTTTCTTAATTCACCGATTGTAACTTCCCATTTTACTTTCGGATTTACTACAGTCGGATCGTCAAAAATGTCATAAAGATGTTCCGGATCCAAGCTGAATCCCGCTGACCACCTACCAATCTAAAATTTTACGGAAAATACATCCTATACGTTACACGTAAAGGTTTCATATAGTAGAAAGGCTGAAAGATAAAAATACCTGTTCCCTGTAATAAGCTGGACCGCCATTGATTAAGTCCGAAAGGCAGACTCGTAAGTCGCCAGATAATGCTTTAAGAATAAGCATACATTGCAAGTGTCTTAAAAGCAAATCCCACCATTCCAACGATAATTCCACCTCATCCCAATCCTCATGAAGCGATGCATCATTCAATTCAATGTTGCTGTTGATCTGAACTATCAGATCTATCTATTAGCAGGAAACAAGAAAAATTTGTGATAACACATTTCAAATCATTTTCTGCGCCTGAGCCGTTGACTCTTTTATATGTACTTTTAATTATAAATAACGAACACAAAACACCAACTTTATTTGGTAATGAATACCTCCGAGTGAATGCAACAGCTCGCGCAACCAAGCACAATGTCAGAGCTGCATCAAGCTCTTGGCTGAAAATATTATGTAAAACCTTATTAGTTAAAAAGTAATTCAATGAGTATATCGAATGTATCATCATAGTATTTCATTCGTAAGAAGTCTCTATACACACTACTACGATGAGACATTATGAATCGTGACACAAAATGCTAGCTTAGAAAATAGAGAACCTCATAAGGATATTTTGTTCCATTTTGATTAACCAAGATTGTCCATCAGAATCAATTTCCGATAAATTTTTACAGAGGATTAAAGCGCATGGCAAGCGATAAACAAGGTTATCACATGGGCTCAGCCAATATGCGCAAAACGCATCCGCAAAATCTTCCTAAATAATCATAAGCACTACCATACAATTAACAAAACTTGAAAATGCCGCGTACCAGATCATCTTAATTATATTTCCCAACATTGTAGGACAGATATGAAGAACAGATATGAAGAACTATTATATAAGAGAGAAATAAGAAACTTATGAAGTTAAGTGAAATATGTTACCATTCCGGATGTATCCCAACTATCACAATTCTTAGCAATAAATATGAAGAAAAAGACAAAAAACGATTCGGAGACATAAACGTCTCAAAAATCAATGAACCCAATTCGACAATTTACAACTTACTTCTGGTAAACTAAGCTGCGGTATTACATAGTCCACAAAGTGCTGAATCGTGCAACGTCCCATTAATACTCCATCAAAAAGAAGCTTTCCAAATGCAGCAGTTTTCTTGACCAATCTAAAATTGAATCTAAAAAGAAATGCAGAAATGTATCTACATTTCTCACATATCCATTCAGATGCTTCCAAACAGGTTAATGGATGATGAAAAAACTACTTGTTTTTCAATCGTGTAACGTTTGATGCCTTCTGTGCCAGATCGAAATGTGCTATAAATTCAGCAAATGTAAGGTTTTTCAGTTTCGAAGAAACTTTTTCAACATGATACCTGAAAGACAAGAAAATTTATCGAAATTTTCATAGAATGATGCACAAATACTATTCATTCTTTCACTAACAGAAAATCAAAATTAAAATTGTGGACCACTTGTCGCGTAAAGTAATCGTAACGCGGAGGATTATTACAGCTAGTGAAAAAAATGCACAATTGTCCATAATGCTACAAACAATTATCTTGGAGTAATCCAAGGACTAACACAGATTCAACTTAAACTTACTCCGCAATTCGTTGCAAGCATAAATCCAATATTTCTTTACTGATGAAAAGGCTTTCAGCAATATCAACTTTTCTGTATTCCTCATTTGTCGCGTTCGGCTGTTCAGTATTCAGTTGAAGCAAATACATATAAATGTGAAGTAGCCGTGAAACTGTAGCAACATAAATCGCCATATTATTGCTATCTGGAGATTTCTTCTGAAGACAGAAATTGCATGCTTCATTTGGCTTGTTAACAGTTTACACCAACAAGTATGGAGAAAATTTTAGAACAGTAAAATTTTCCAAAATTTTAAATTCCATGTAAATGAGAGGAGAGAAAACAGTTAAATGAAAATTTCAACAAGATTTGAAGTTTCGAAATGAAGTAAACTTCTTTAAAAAAATAGAGAAATGGAATCCACTTGCCAGGTCCAATGAAAGAGAAAAAGAATGGTCAGTTAAAGCAACCGCATAGCAAAAACAGAAACTACAAAGTCATAAAATCCGAACCATAGCATGAAAACTCTCCACATGTTGAAGAATGGAACCCATAACATGATCGAGTTTGCAGCAGTCGATGTCGCAATCTTGCCATAAAAGATCCATACTTTCTCGCATTGCATGAGTGGTTTTTAGAGCTCGAAAAAATTGCAACCAAGTTGAAAAATCTTCAGTAACACCATCTTTTATCATGTGATTGATCTGAACTTTATCTCTCATCATACAGCTTATAACATTATAACATGTTATAACATGTTTATAACATTCGTTTTTAGAATTTTCAGAATTCGCTTCCATTCATTTTTCCAGATAATGTCATGTTATCTTTCTCAATTCAACTATCACTCCTTATCTGCTAAACATACCGAGTTTCATATTGCACATGCCGTCAAGATTGGTTTCAAAAACACTGCATATAAAAAATCTTGAGTTTGATTATAACATTTCATATTGAAATTCTGTTTACTTAGTTTTAGAATCAATTTCCTAATTTCAAACATCTTTTACGCGAAGGAGTCGAATTAGTCAAATTATTAACAGTATAATAACCTCTTTGATAATACTTGAATCATGAATAGCAAAGTCACTTTCGTCCGATAATGCACGATGAAATGGAATCCATAAATGCTTAAAGTACGAAATATAAAAGTCAAAAATTGAATTTAAATCAAACCTTGCAATACAAATTTATACACTACAAATGTTTGCAATTTTAATCATTCTTACGTGGATCGTTCCATCCGATGATAGAAAGAAAACAGATGGCAAATGTGATGCAGCCCGCTCATCGCAGCCTAATAAATGATCGCTGAGCCGTGGTATACCAATTAGTCGACCGTGTCGATCCACCCTTGACGCAAAAACTCGCTTTCCATTCTAAGTTTTTTAAACAATTAAGTAGAATGTGAATGAAATTTCCGCCATTTTATTCTAACAAGAAACTAATTACTTCTGAGGGAAATGCGAATTATCTGAAATAACTAAGTGCTGAAAATAGTAATTTAGATTACTATTTACCAATAATTTCCATTATCCCAACATGAAAGAGATTAAAGTTCGAAAAAAATTAGAAGTACGAATTAACTACCGTCTTTCATAGGAAGTATTGTATATCTATGATTGCAAAGATTATGCCACTTCTTTAAAAAAAAGATTTCAGAAATTTGGTATATACACCTGCATGCTCCATGCTTCAAGCAAACCACGCCTTGGTGCAAATATTATCAAGAATAAAGCAGTCGACGGTTGTGCTTCAAGTTCATATTTACTTTTCTTCCGGTCTAACGTCGATTCACTCTCCAGCCACGCACAACGTGCATCACGGTATCCTTTCCACATCCGCACCATATGACGAGTTCTAATCTATAAATTTAACCTTTAGTAAATCTTTCCACTTCCACATAAAAATTATATCATTTATGGAAAAGGCGCTTAAAACAGTTGTATGAATAGTTCAATGATAAACAACATCACTAACATCAATTAAGGCCACGCGGGCTAACGAATCGGTCACTGCAGCAAGTTTATACTTTGCTGGTGCCATATAAATACGTTCACCTTCACGCTTGCCATCAACAATAGATGAACGAATAGGTATCACAGCACAGGGTTTGATTTCAGCAATCGAATGACGATCCTTCCGAGATGTGCCTATGCCCAGAAATGAACGTATGCCAAACGATGGCATGCTTGATGCAACAGATGCTGTAAGCTTAAAACATACTTTTTTTTCAGAGTCTAATGTATACAGTTCAAAACTACACAGCAACCAAAAAAATCCCCATTTCCCACCCTTCTCAAAAAAATTAAATTTTACTATACCTGGCTTCCAAGAGCGTATAAAGCATCACTTAAAACATTCTGCTGAACACCCGGCGTATGCCAACCAAAGCCTACATAGGGAGACCTACCAACAAAAACATATGTCGAATAAAGCGGAAGTGATGAGCGCTCTATTTTAGCCTGAAAGTGTCTCAAGGTCTTTAAAATATGTCAAACCTTATTTTTCAGATAAAATATCAATAAAAAAAATTTCGTTACATATATCTCTCATCAAAAGATAAAACAGTAATTTCAACGGCAGAATTTTACCACTCAAGTCATGAATTATTAGCCCATGCAAGAGAAAATATGCGAAAATACTGCCAACTAATGTGTCTCGTCGATTATCTTTAACATATTTTACACCCTACCTTATAACCTTGCTGCGACAACGTTGCGGCACTATGAAGATCGAACCAGGTTGCCCTCAACAGACCAGAAATACCGAAGTCAACTACGTTTATACCAGACTCGAATTTCAGCTTCTCGATATTTAACTTCGCATGAGCTGCTACTTTCCCAATGTCCATCTCACCACAGGCCAGCTGAAAGAAAGAAAAGAGCCACTGTATCAAATTCTTAATACCAGAACTATTCAAAATTTTCTTCTTTCCTCTATTATTGTTTTGTAGGGTTAAATGGGAAACAAACAAAAAGAAAAGAACTAACAAAAAATGATACTAAATTATACAAAACAGATTTCAGGAGAACCAAATTGGAAAACTACAAAATTTGCTAATTCCAAGACAACGAAGCTGGTGGCTTAAAAGTTAAAGCATAAGAAAAAATATACGTTTTTATAAAGATATAAGATGCAACGAAAATCCATACTTGACTTTTCGCAGCCTTTAATGCTACGTGTAATGAAAGACCTTCGATACATGTTAAATCGGTTTGCGATAATACTGCTAGTTCTTGATTTCCAGCCATCACAGATCTTCCAAGACGGATTTCCTCAATGGGACTAGAAACTGGCAACTTACTATCAAGGAAGGAAAAAAATCTAAGAGAAATTCCTTAAAATATGAATATGTCGCCAAAATATTCAACAAATTAATTTCCAATGATCAAAGTCCTCAGTTCCAAAAACGCTCGTAACTTTGTTTTCGTCCAAAGAAATTCAGGTTGATGTGTATCTGCAAGTTTCTCTTGCATAAAAATGTTGAATTTTCACCTATTTGAAACATGATCAGAGCGTAACAGCAGGCCTTTTTCCGTAAAAAATCGGACATATCCATTGCTCATTCCAACAACAATAGCTGACCAATCATATAATGATGTTTCCGTTTTCCTCGAGCAACTCAATGGTAATACACATAAGCATCGAATATAGGCCTTAAAAGTTGGATTTTTTCAATTCTAAATAATGTACTCATGAAAAAAGTCAGAAAATAATATGCAATTTCAAATTTCATACAAAAGATGGGTTGATATACCGGAGGAGACCATGATGAATCAGCCGTATTGAACTGCGCAATTACTTGAAATGTATTATCTGAAGGATTCTTCTCAATCGAAACAACCTTCTGCGCATGAGCAAAAACTAGTAAATCCATATTTCCTGCATTAAATGCAATTAAAATCCAAAGTAATTTACTAGCTGAAATTAGAGGTCTTTTAGAAAGATATTTGTAATCATTAATGAAAAAGATAATCTTATGTCTTTCTTGATTAAACCAGTAAAAAATCAAGCAGGATATGTAGGAAAAAACTGCAGAAATCATACTGATTTTCACCAGCAATAAATAAACAATAATTTTTAAAATTTGCAAAAAATCCGTACTTAATTGTATTGCAAAGTAAACAACATTTAATGCTTGTTTCTCTCGAGCTACCTTGTCACTTACCTACAGCTGAAACCAACGACCCTTGTAACCATCTCGAATTTCTTGCAGTTTTTTTCAAATTTTTACTTTCCTTCCGGATGAGAGCGGGACGTGGATCGTCAATCTCAACCTTAAATTTGCAACCTAAATAACCGAATTCGTAACCTCACTACGTAACACTCAAAATTCACTTTAATAACCGTAACAGTAACCACAATGAAAGAACTACATCAAATGAACCGAAATCATTCCAATCAACAACTCCCGCTTCAATCTCAGTATTCATTTCATCACTCGAACCGCTCATCCATTCGTCGGTGGCTGAAAAGAAAAATTTCCATCATTAGAGGAGAAATAGAGCCATTATTTCACCCAAATAAGGTGCAAAAAGAACTGTGTTAAAGGCACTTTTTCCGCACACCTAGCTTTCCTGATTGCTCTGTGGAAGTGGTTGCTTCTGAGAGGTAACAGCATATAAATTCTGGTGCCAGAAATAAAATATTTGCATCGAATGCTTAATGTTGTGAAAAGCTTATTTGTAAACTGGCATGCGAAAACAGCCTACATACCGTTTTCATTGACACAATCAGGTGTATCAGACATAAAATAGCGTTGAATCGACATCAGTTGCTGTTCTGCAAGTGCATACATCTCCTTCAGATCTCTGTTCATTTTATATCTGGAAACTGGGATTTTAAATAAACTAACAATTTATTGTTGTAGTTTACGTATGCTATTACTAGGCATATCAGATGAAACACAACCAAAGTCATCTAACTTCAACTTCTGCAAATATGCACTAATTTTAGTTGTCTCATGATTCGTCTTCTATAAGACACAACATTTACTTGGTTCAGTTCATGTAAACCCAAGTCTGCGGGCCTCTACGTTGTAACATAAAAACATGCTGACGATTTATTTCTGCTTCTAATCAATGCTACATCAGTTTCAAATTCTTCACGCTGGCGCTTGGATTTCGATGACGTGATGTGTCTCTTTCTTGCCACCTCGGTATTCCACGTGAGGGATGTCAATATTTTGCATTTTTGTTTCAATATTAGAAGAGAGCAAACTATTGACACTCACAGTTTATAATTCAAACAATTAACTAGAAATGCATTCAAAATCATTTCTTGTCTTGGTGAATGTTTATTTTTGGTTAATCTACATCATTTCAGTCGAAACCAAGCAAGCCAAGTATGCGTAAAATAAAGCACGTGAAAAATGAGCTATAAACATGAAGTTGTTGTTGTATACATCAAGGACCTATTTATAAAGTGCGCTATAAATACGTAACCATTCCAAAGAACATTAAATTTACTAATTTTGCAGAAAGAAAAAAATTCGTCCTAAGCAGAAAATGTCAAATGCTACTGCACGCCAGACACGACCCTTATAAGACACGTAAACCGCGTGAAGTACTCATTGAATATACGATATTTTTCGCCATATGTCTCGTGACCTGATACTGTTCCAGTGGAATTAAATATTAGACTGAATTAAATTTTGGAAATACTGCGCTATTCAAGAGGCACAGAGATGGATGGGTTGGGAGAAGTGTGTGAAGAAAGAAGAAGAAAAGATTGTGAGGAGGCGAATGTTTGCCGGATTGGTGTGAGCGGTGAGGTGTGAGGTGGAGGTGAGGTTCTTTCGTTGGATATGCTTACGAAGAAGTGGGAAGTGGAAGAGTGGATGAAGCGGTGATACTTCTGACCTCGTAATGTTGCCCTTCGAACTTTGCGAGCGCTTCATTTCACATACGCATTTTTCCACCTCCTCTCTCCGTCGGCGCATCTCACGTGTTACCTTTCGGAAGGGACTCCTACTGAATCGTGGTCATCTATTTCTAATCATTTGGTAATTGCTTGGGCACGAAAATAATTCAGTCCTTAGGTAGGTGACGTACCGTGAGTATGCAGCGTATTACAGTGAAAGTGCTTGCTTAGTTAGGCGCAGTCTTTCATGTTGATAAACTAGTGCGTCGTACAGTAGTAATTCAACAATCGCATCAACTAATCGCTCAAGTTTTAGAAATTTTTAAGGTAAGATTATTATGATCGAACTGTTCACAATTTTTGGTAAAGGTGGCATTGTGTTATGGTGCTTCCAGGAAGGAGGGCAATTTTTTACTGATTCAGTCAATCAGTTGATCAGAGAAGTTTTGATGCAGGTTCATCTTTACTAATCCCTTATAATGGTTGTGAAATGTATAGCTGAAAAGCAGCGAGAGATTTAGGATCCATTGTTTTTTTTTCAATAAATGAAATTATTTGTTAGATCTATTAAAGAAAATTTTTACAAGAACATGAAAAAGTAACGTGGAGTGTCGACTTGAACTAAAATGATAGTTGGGTGAACGAAAACTACAAACACACACTCGTATGCCATGCGTCACCTTGAATTTTTTGTTCTCAACGTTAAAATCATGTTATAAATGTATAAAAGGTCATCTAGAAGTTCAGGCAAGATGTAAGCGCTAAAGAAGTAAACTTCACTCTCGAGTTTGTGCAAAATAGGAATATTGATTGACTGACGCTAATCTTAACTGTGTTAAAAATAGTTAAAATTGGTACTGACTTGCAGCCTTGAGTTATTTTTCTATTATTAATATTCCAAATAATTCTTAAGGAGAAAACTTTTGTACTAACAGATATACTACTTTTATACAAGGCAATTATATGTAGGCACTTATACAAGTTAAACTCTTACAAAAGCTTTAATCCCGTGTTTGTGTAACTGTTCCTCAGGATGTCTCTGAAATATTATCTTGGTACTAAGGTAAACATTCAGATAGCGAATGCACGGAATAATTTTTGTTGGTGAAAAGAGGATTTAAGATCATATACATGTTCAGTTATAATAAGTGTTGCATTTTAGGAACGTGGAAATACGGCAGTTTTCAAGCACAATGATGTAACTATTAAGTACAAATTAGACAATGAATTCGAGCTTGTTTTTACTGTAAGTTTTATTTTCATCGATGTAGTGGTATTGTTATGTCTTACATCTTCGGCATAAACATATGAAAATTGAAAAAAAAAAAAAAGATCTTTTCTTTCTTCAGTTCTTTAAAGATTAGGTACATAATAAGATTCAGGGGGGAAAATGGCTGTTTTTTTTTAGAGAATTGAAAAAAATGAAAACTTCAAAAAAAATGAAAATTAGGTTAGGAATGGTTTTTTTAAGTGATTTGGAAAGTGAAGAAAGAAACGTCACACTTAAGAAATCCTGTAATGCGGAAGGATGAAGGTGGATATTTTTAGGGTATATATGGCAAAAGAAAGTCGTTCTCTTTCATCTTGTTGTTTGGTTATTTGTTTCCATTTTTTCCAGTTTGGAAAGAAGGAACATTAACAGTACGACGAAGAGATGAAAACTGAAACGTCTGTTTCAGGTCGTTTATCAAAGCGCTATTCAGCTTGCTTATACAGATCAACTTTTATCAGATGTTCACAAAAAATTTCGGGACATGTACAAAAATGTGCTTTCCGATAACAAATCGCTTTTTTCATCAACTACTCATACATATAGACAATTCGACGATATTTTTCAACGGTAGGTTGCTTTTTTTTATTTTTCTCTAAGAAGTGAATTATTATTAATAAAAACAAGTTATTGTTGGGTTTGAAGATCACAACTGATACAACGTGCAAGAGCCGCTTGCATTTGTTATATTTTAAATGTTTTATTATTTTTAAAAAGAGCTCCTTGAATATTTTATTGCAGTGCGAACTAGAAATTTGAAGTCTAAACGACTTTACTGGAAGTGTACGAAAATTCTTTTATCGCGGCGGTTAAGTTATCGATAAAATAGAAATTGCTAATTTCAGATTGTATCGCGAAGCACAAATTTCATCAGCTAAGCAGCCTGACAAAGTAATGCGAAAATTTGAGGTCTGTTAATGATTTTCATCCAATAAACTAGTTGGCTTCCATGAATGAATGGCTCACATCCGACACTGTCGGTCTTTTTCTCCTAATTTGCTTAAAATTTTGGAATGGCCTTGTGCTGTTTGTGCTTAAGAACGAGTTTAATGGAAATGTTTGTAAGTTTTTTAGGAAAGTGAGAAATCTAAGAAAACAATAGCTTCTATAATCGAACGACCAAATGGCAAGTTCGCCAAGCTGTTGAAGGAGAAGGAGAATCAGCAGAAACGGCTGAAACAAACAAACTACAACAAAATTGTATCTTCTAAAACAAATGGGTCGAAAATGACAGATGGTTTTGATGGCAGGTTGTTTAAAGATATATTAACACTTTTTTCTTGATAAGTGGTATTGTAAAAAGTTAGACACCAAAAATTAACTCATTTTTTTCTGTATGACAAATTTTTTATAAGTGAGATGAAGGACGAATCATCTCAGTCAGATATTGCGTTTGATTCGCCGAAAAGTGACACCGAAAGAGAGGAAATGCAGCGTCGGCGAGCGGAGTTTTTCAAGAAGAAGGGAACAAAGAAGTTAGAGTTTCCTTTTGCCCTCTATTTTGCTTCTTCCAACTAGAAATAAACCGACAAAATTTATAAAGTTGGATATTAATCTGTTCGTTTAAAATATCGTATTTAATCATTTTAAACCGTATTTGGTTTGTTATTTGATTTGAAATACTGCTTAATATTGTTATTTTTTGGTCATTTATCGGAGCGTCTTTATTGCGGAAATTTTGGTAATTTGAAGAACGGTTTAATTTTTAAGGTTCGCTAGAGCTGAGTCAGAAAAACAAAATATTGTCCTGGCTGAGTCAAAAAAAAGTAAACAGGCACGTGTTTGGGATCTTTCTGGAAATGCCAAGACAGATATTGATTCCTTGGATTATAGCGAGGAAAAAAGTGATAATGCTGTGGATATGACAGAATTGGAAGAGAGGAAGTTTGTGGAAGAACAGGTAATGAATTATAATAAAATTTATCTAATTATAAAAGAAAAAGATCTAGCGCTTCCTCGTAGTAATTATTATGTTTTAAGATGCAGTTCGTGGGCCGTTTCAAAGGAGAGTTGCCAGGATTAATTGAGGAAGAGGATGAAGATCTTGAAGCTGTTGAAGACACGTAAGCGTACTTTAAAGTTTTGTGGGTAATTGAAGTTCATCTGAAAGTATTGAATATGATCGAGAAAATGCCGAATTAATCTGCTGTTCGATTATTAGATAGCTGCGTTGTATTAGTATCTTTAACACTTAAGATTATAGTTGTTACATAGGATTATACTGCTTGCTTAGGATCGATCAGTTTTCAGCGATTGGTGAGGATACTTACCTAATTTGATTGGGTGTGCTTTTATCCTTGTCGGGGATAACTATCACTGGTGCAGCACCATAAATTGACAAGATGATTTATTAGAAAATTTTGAGCATATTTGCAATTTTTTTTAGCTTTAGTGAATTCTTTCCATTTACAAGTGAAAATCGGCTGTTGTACTTTTCAGGGATGATGAAATGAATGAGGAAAAAACTCGCGATGGATGGTTTTCGGCTTTCCGTTCACTTGTTGGAAACAAAAAGTTGACTGCGGAAGATATCAAACCTGTACTCGATAAGATGCGAGAAACACTGATTGGTGAGTTATTCAGTGAATGCGCTTGTAAATAGAACGCTTGTTTTAAGCAGAAATTGCTTTGCCAAGGAGTTGAACGTTAAATGAGCATGAATATTATATGCAAGAATCTTCTGAACTTTTATGCTGAAGGAAGAGTTTTAGCTGTTGAAAATAAATTTCCAACAGTGATAGCAAAATCCTGATTTTCGAGTTGCAAAATTGGATGATGGTTTTTATAAAATATATTTACATGATTTCATTTACTTGTTAACATTAAGTATTGTATTGTTTTAAGCAAAAAACGTTGCTGCGGAGCCAGCAGAAAAATTATGTCAGTCAGTAGAAGTTAAACTGGAAGGTAAGGTAGTTGGAACGTTCAGCCGTGTTGCAAGCATTGTGAGGGAATCCGTCCGTGATGCTCTGTTGCAGGTATATCAGCAGATACTTTTTACGTATTACAAAATGCACTGGAATTGCTCAGATTTCTTAAGATAAAGTTAAGTACATCTACGATGCACTTAATACATTTTTCACAAATTATTGTTATGCATATGTATCTTTAATTGTCTTCCTCATTATTAGGTATTTGTAGCTACTAACACCCAAAAGACGCGTAGACATACTGCGTGATATTCTTGAAGCGAAATGTGAGAAACGCCCATACATAATTGTCTTTTGTGGCGTTAATGGTGTAGGAAAATCAACAAATCTAGCAAAAATCACTTTTTGGTTGAATGAAAATGGTGCGTCAATTTCTCAATTTGAAATAAAAATAAAATTTGAATTTTGATCTGTTGCTGAGTTATAGTTGAAAAACATTTATGTACTTGCAATTTGCTATGTATTGTATTTTTGTATTTAGTGTAAGTACTGTTTTGCGCAATTTACATCTCAACGAAATGTTTTCCAACATGCAGGACATAAAGTATTGATTGCGGCAGCTGATACATTTCGAGCAGGAGCTGTAGAACAATTGAGAACTCACACAAAGCATCTTAATGCTTTGCATGCCAATAGTGTTCAGCTGTATGAACAAGGTTATGGAAAAGATCCAGCGGGACTTGCTGCTGCTGCCATTTCTATAGGTTCCTTTTTAATTGGTTAAGAAATTCGATTTAAGTTACAATTTTGTGACGAACTTGTCAACTGAAATATCCGACTTTTTCTCCTAAAAAATCAATCCTTTTTTAAAACGACGGTTTATTTACTCAATGCTTTGTTATGGTTTACGAATACCCTATTCAGTTAGTGTTTGAGTTTATGATGAATTAATTTTTCAAATTCTTATTTTTGAAGATATTTGTAGCAGCAGAGCGCGGGATTGACGTAGTATTGGTTGACACAGCTGGACGTATGCAGGATAACGAACCACTTATGCGTTCGCTGGCCAAAGTTTGTTTTTTTCGAAGTCATTTTGTTAATCAAAGGATTTTTGTAATGGAGAGGTAGAATCGATGTATCTCATTACAGCTAATTCAAGTGAACAAGCCGGATTTAGTACTCTTCGTGGGTGAAGCACTGGTTGGGAATGAAGCTGTGGATCAGCTGGTGAAATTCAATCAGGCATTAGCAGACCATGCTGCTTTAGGTACTGAGGGTCGACTCATCGATGGTATTGTGCTAACGAAATTTGACACCATTGATGATAAAGTAAGTATAAACTCATACATCCCATATATAAGGCTCATTTACTTTCTTGAAATGATCATTTCTGAAATTTTTGTCGGTTACAAGAATATTTAATGATGGCTTTGGACAGTCCTTTCTCCTAATCTTATTGAAATGAGGAAAATGCTTGCAGCGTTTGGTCAGCTGTAAAAAAATACCTGGATGACAAATGATGAAGGAAATTTTCAGGTTGGTGCTGCAATTTCAATGACATATATTACCGGACAACCGATTGTATTCGTTGGTACAGGACAGACTTATAAAGATTTAAAAAGTCTGAACGCTAACGCTGTTGTCCATTCGTTGCTTAAATAAAATAACTTCTCGAAATCATTTGTGGGATTTTTTTGGATAACGTCACAGTATTTATTATGCTAGTTTTTTCTGGCCTGTCATTTTCTTTGTGCATGTATAATGATGATCCACAATTTGGGTTAATTTTATTTCATAATTTGACACCTCGCAATGTGTGTTCCGAAGCACGGGGAGAGTTTTTGATAAATCGCATTATATAAAAGTTGATGAGATATTTTTAAATCGAACAGATAAAAATTGGAGCCTAGCGAAAA
Source organism: Litomosoides sigmodontis (assembly GCA_963070105.1). Lineage (NCBI taxonomy): Eukaryota > Metazoa > Nematoda > Chromadorea > Rhabditida > Onchocercidae > Litomosoides > Litomosoides sigmodontis. The sequence goes on along the minus strand of OY718803.1, from coordinate 197,495 downwards.
AAAGGAAAGGAAAAGGTAAAAGATAACACTATTATTACTTTTTTTTTGTATTTCTTGTTCATCTGTGATATTTTTTATTTTCCTTGTTAATGTTAAATGGAATAAGAATTTTTTATCCACTGTTTTTATCGTTAACATGCTGTTATCACTGGTCGAAATTTTCCAATAACATTTGAAAAGGCAACTATACATCTTTTCGCGTTTTCACATAGTCTTCGATCATACCTCTTGGTACCTTTGTCGTATTAACGAAAGGCAGGATTCGAGCTACTAAACGAATAATATATTTCGTTACTTGTTGTCATTTCAATCGCCTAGCGACACTCCCTAAAATTTATTGAGGTAAGTTCTCATTACGTGAACGTTACGGGAGTTATTCAGGTTAGATTATGCATGAAACATTCTAATAGGCAAGTAAGGTAAGTAGCTCGAAAGAGGAAACCGATATAAATAAACAGCTGAATTGAGACAAAAGGACGACGAAATTCAGCCTAGAACTTATCTGTCTTACGCTAATTACGGTAGCGCATATTGCAGTTAATGGGATTAAGGTTCATTTAACTATAAATTTCCGTCTGTCCAGTTGCGAATAAACTCTCACCGAGTAAAGGATTTTCATTCCCTTTTACTTACTCCTAAGGCCTTGTGTCGTTTCGTGCTACTCATGCATGAAAACTCGGCTGCTGCTATGTACGAATTCCAATGTTGGGATAAAGTTTTAATTTAAAAGTGAAATTTCATCCACTGTTATATATCGTTTCGTGTTATGTAGTAACAGGCCAATCACGTAATTCCATGTATCTTCGGTAGCTGTGTGTGTATAAGCTGCGGACCTGCTTAATTTGCTTCTCAGTGCTTTTTTTTATGCTGCTGGAATCTAACATGTCAACCGACAAAGTACAGGGGTGAATCCCACGTACCGCGCAATAGGGCTGCAATCTGTGACCGTTTTCAACGGCAGCTCCTTCTGTCATTCTGCTTTTCGTCTCGTCGAACGTGGTCGTTACATTTTTTTTGTGGTGGTACCGTTTTGCTTCCTGGTAAGTGTGTGCGTCTCTTTCTACAGATTTTACTTCATTTTCAGTGCTGGCATCAGTTTGTATAATGTTATGCTTTGTATTTGACATTATATTCCTGCTTTGAATTCATTTATCCATCCATTTTAGTTGTTTCGTTTTAAGAGGAAAAAGAAATGTTAGACTGATTGATAACTGATGCGATGGGATAATTTATGTTTGTCTGACATATGGGACTCGTGAAACGTACGTTATTGAACAGTTTGAGTCAACACGAATGTTTCTCTTTTTTCAGCACTTACGAGTATTTTCCTTTTATTGCAATATTGAAATCTATTAATTGCACTGTAAATTTGGAAATGTCGGCCACGGATTGTTTTCCTCATGAAAATGGTATCTTGTTTTTTTTAGAAAGATTATTGTAATTGGAACTAGATATTTTTTGCCATGGCGACGAAAGCATTGCAAGTGCTTTCTTTGTTGTTATATATTGATTTATTTCTTTACCGATATCTTCATCTTCCACGTTTTTTTACAGATACAAGAGATGAGAGTGGTTCGGGTAAGGAGTTAGCTGGAAGAAATGAGTAAGTTACTTTAATTTACTAATAATAATTAAGTGTTGAAATTGGAATTGAAAAGCTTTTTGTTATACTATTCTTGCTTTTTTATTGCTTGATTTGTATAAAAGCGAGTGATTTGTATTTGCCTATTACATACATTTTGGAAGTTTTAAGTATTCTTGCACTTTCTGATTAATTAATTTTAAAATATCTAAAAACTGCTCACTCTAACGTGTCTCAAATATGAGGGATACTTAGTTTTGCATCTAACAACATTTCTTGTTTCTTATTTTGTTCCAAAAATATTTGAAAAATTGCGTTTAAACCCCGTAAAATTGAAGTGAGTTTTTAGAAATCTGCATGATGGATCACGAGAAGATCCACTGTACAAAATGAGAGGAGGACTTTTTGGACGAAGCGCTTCGTATTTGCAGGTAAGCAAGTTCATACTAATTGCAGATAGTTAATCGTGCTGAAATTTTTAATATTATTTCATCTCGATTGTGTATTGAAATAAGTTGTTAAACTTGAACAGTGAACCGTACATAGGAGTAATTGTTGTGCATCGGATATATATAATGCTTCTAGAGGCCGCATGGTTATGTTTGGGATTGCGGTGATCCTGTCGTTTAAAAACGGAACATTTTAAATAATATACCAGTATTTTAGGGTGAGTCAAAAAGCAGTCAGAAAAATGGATCGAATGAACAACCATCAGGTGTGGCATTTTCGGGATTCCTGAAGCAGCCAAAACGTTCTCAGTTTTCGTTGTTGTGGCTATAATACTGTATTATTAGTTTATTTGTAGGCAATAAAATTGGTGGATCAGATAATAGCTTGCATGATGAAGTGGATACTACAAAAGCTGAAACGGACATTGTCGCAGATAAAAATTTTGTATGTACTTATTAAGTATTTCTGTTGACATGTTTTTGCATTCACTTTAAGATTTATTTTAGGATATTGATAAATATATTCTTAGAGATTGTGATTGGATTACATTTAGAGGCTTTTTGCAGTGCAACGAATTTAATAGTTTAAACAATTTTTTTGAAGACTGAACCTGGTAGTTCAATAGCTAGTCAACTGAGAGAAGTTGATGCCGATGTCGCTGTCGATCAGAAAGATCTTCCTCGTGTTACGGAACTAAATCAAGATGAATACTCTGGTATCGAGAAACGGTATTGACTCTTCCTCTTTGCATGCTTTGTACACTTCACTTTTATTTTATTATTTTTTTTATCAGTGATATTGACGGATTCAGGCAAAGTGACAAAGAGCAAACTCAATTCAGTACAGCAACTGTTGCAGCAAATGCAGAGGTAGGAAGTGAACTTTTTTTAGAATACTTTCCATAATTAACAGGGTGTTATTATTTTGTGAATTTATAATCTTGATTTTTAAATTGAATTTTACTATGTTATCTATTTCAGTGAAATAGATAACACAATGAAGTTCTCGGCATTATATTCTGAAAAATTCTGTAACATTTTTTATTGATTAGCAGCATTACTTGACATCTATTTAATAGTATACTTTTTCATTTTAGCACATTAGTGAGTCAAAAGAATGGTACGCTGCAGATGGCCATATTGAAATTACTGGTAAAGAAAAAACGGCTGTAACTAACAGTGATGTCGATATGGAACGTAGTGTAAGTTAAGGAAATTTTATATGTTATAATCTTTTTAATTATGCAATGGAATGTATATAATTTCTGTGATTCTTAACTTTTTACTTGTTTTATTCATTAGAAAAATATAATTCAGGAAGAAAAAGATAGCAGTTTAGTCGTGGAGAAATCAGTAACAGTAGTTTCGGGGACAGATGGTGAATGTTCGATGAGTCCAGAAGATACACCTGATACTGCAGCGAGTGATGTTGAAGGAACGGGAAAAACGTCTAGTGAGAAACAGTCAAAAAATGGAAATAATGGTATTGGCACTGATCAGGAGGTAGAAATTGCGATGTTTGCAGAGCAGAATATCTGCTTTGAATGGATATAAATTAATTATTGACCGCCATTCGTATGTCTAATCGCAAATCCGTCATTCACAATTGTTTAAGACTCCAACGAAGAAATCCGAACGAAGTTACAAAGAGCATGACTCCTCCGGTATTGCTCATGGTAATCAAATAAATGCAGAAGCTAAAGAGTCAAGGGAAGCTGATGATGGTAATTTTGCCATTGAACGACGTAAAAGCTTGCGCACTCGTAGAACTGGTGTATCTAATGAAGCCATTTTTGTGAAGGGGCAGTCAGCGGCGAAGGAAAGACGGAGAAGTTTGCGTACACCTAAGAAGCCGCTCGCTGCGTAAATTTTACCTATGTTTCTTGGAAAAAATAGTATTCAAATCGTATAATAATGGACTGTAGTGATTTGCAGACGTGATTTATGACAGATACGCAGCTTTATTTGCTTTTGATCTACTTTATAATATAACGGCCAAAGAATCTAACGTGATTCTGATGAGGGTATTCTTGTTTGATAACAGTGCTAAGCTGTAACTTGTTGTAGTGTCTTGAATATTTTGACTTAAAATGAACGATTTCATTTGTAAGTTATTGGAAATTTCACGACAAGTTATGCTAGCACTATGTTAGTGAAATCGAGTAACAGTTTTAACTTTTAATTTTTTATCAATTTTGATTAATAAAGGAGAAAATGTTGTAATATTCTTTTCTGCAGCTCAACTCCTGTGAAAACCATGCGTCGTGAAAAGAAGATGGGGAAGGTGAGATACTTGCTGATTGTTAGCATCGATTAGGTATTTTTTGTCAACAAGTAATAATAAGAATTGAAGAATGTTTGAAGTATTTCACACACAGTAGAAATCTGTTCTATCTGACAAACATGAAATTTTGTGGAAAAAAAAAGTAAAATACTAAATATGAGTTTCTAGAGTAAATCAGAATCGGAATTAGCAGATGAAAAAGTTGCAGCGTCTGGAAGAGGTAGCAAGAAAAACGGTAAGAGATTTTTTTAATTCTGAATTTGGAAGAGAATGCTATAAAGGATTGAGATGTTTTGAAAAAGGTTGGTTCCATTGAGTAGTTTATTGTGAAGCATAATTTTCAGTTATTAGTGTAACAGCTGCGCCAAGATCTGTTCTAAAATCGAAGAAAGAAATGGGGAAAAAGAAACGTGATTGTGCAAGTGTGTCAGATAAGGATCCATTTAACATTGATAACAATTTTGATAATCATCCGGAACCACTTCGTAATATACAGGTGGAACTTGTACATATTCGCTTTATTTATATGTATCCAAAAGAAATCTCACGTCATAACTACCGCTGCATCAATGTTTATCATTCCGGTTGTAAAATACTGACTATGTTAGTGATTAGATTGTATGTCTTTACGCATTATTTTGAATAACTAATACCTCAACTCGTGGATTTAGCAGATCGTTGTGCTTCTAACCGAATATTTCTTGCTTTGATAATCCTCTATTCTCTCAAAATATCAAGTTTATAAAAAGCAGTGTAAATGTACTACGCTGTTGTGGTGTTTCGGTATCTAAGCTTGCGTGCGGAAGTAATAGGGGAAAGTTGGATATATTGATCACAATAACAATTTAATCAAAGCTTATTTTCTTCTAGTTAGAAGTTTTCAGATGGAACGCCAATCGTTTGGAGGATATAAATTTACGAAATCGCCGGAAAAAGCGCCCATGTTGTTAGTTTATCTCCTTTAGCTTTAGCATGAGATAAATCATATCGGAGATATAAACAGTGTTGTAATTGTTGATAATAATGTTTTAGGCGTTATCAGAAAACTGAACAAACGGCTAATGAACGTCGATTCAATCTTGTTGGTCTCTTCCCGCAGCAAGAGGTATCTTAGTGGAACATTCGTTAGTGTTAACACTTTTGCCTTATTTCATTTTTAGAGAAATTAGCTCCGTTTTTGGTCAGTTAAACCTGCGCTGCGATAATTTCAAGACATATTTTGCTGCAAGATTATGCGGACAAATTTTTTATCTGAATTATGCAAGCAACTTTTGTATTCCCCTCAGGTTTAATGACTACTGCAATCTCGGCTAAACCAGTAATAATATTGCAGTCAGAAGTCAAATTAACTGATGATTCTTATGTATTTGTCTTTTGTTCTTATTTTTCTGTCTTTTCCACCTTAGGTCAATACTTAATCTTGATCATTTCATCTGCGTTGTATTTGATAACTTTGTGTTCAATTTCTTCATTGCAGATCAATAGTCATAAATCACTTTCTGAATTGACATTAAGCACAGGTCGACGAATTGCAATGACTTCATCAAAGAGGTTGGCGTTCTTTGAAATAATGAAATTTTCTCATTACTGCTGCTTTTATATATTTACCTAGCTGTAATATCACACATTACGAATTCCAGGTGTACGAATTCCTTGTTCTACCAAATGTATGAAGCATGGCATTTTAGCTTTAAACTTTTATGATACTTATAGAAAGACGAAATCTGTGGGCGGAGAATTTTCAAAACCAGGTGGAAGTTCGAACATGTTAGATAAATCAGAAAAATCAGAGCAGGGTGATGCCAAAGTAAAACTTTAAAATTATTAAACTAACTAAAGAATTTTGTAAAAATGGGAGATTAATGTGAAAACACTAAAAGAAATTTAGAGATCTAGAAGGTGATGGGAAAAAAGAATTTTCATGTTTACTATGCTTTTTTCTTCTGGAAAGATAGTAGAAATTATAGTGTTAATTTAAGAAACCTAATTAGAAGTCAAATCTGGAACAGATAAACTGTGAGGTTGGAATGAAGTCTTGCCTACATTCCCTGACTACTGTGATGATCTGCAAAATTTTAAATTATGCAATGGCCAATTTTATTTTTAAAATATTTCAGCAACCAGCGAAAATCGGAAACCGATCAGAAGAAAAGCAAATTAACTCAGCATACGATTTTCAGTTATCGAAACAACGGAAACGTAAAATGTCTGTGTTTTTTATTTATTAGTGGTGACTCCCAATACTCGTAACTTTAGTGGATCGCTATAAATGAGCTATAAAACTGCGTGAATCTGTAATTTTGCGAAAAACGTGTAACTGAGTAGTTTATTGGAAGCTCTGTTATAACAATCAGTAAAAAACCTATTTGTTCAGTGGGTTTGGCTATTTCTCAAATTTCCGATGCAGATGTTTTAGTTGACTATATAATATTAATATTAACCAACAGAATAATAGCTTATGATTTAAAAGCTTTGAGAACACCATGAAAATGAATTGTGGAATCTTACTTCTTGAGTAAGGGAAACGAGTGTCAGGCAAATTTTAGAAAATTTTCGGTTATATTGCAAACAGCGGGAGTATTGAATATTGAATATTGTAGGAGGTAATATTGAATATTGTAGGAGGTATATGAGTATTGAATATTGTAGGAGGTAACGTTTTTCACTAAACTTATCACTTGATATTCAAATGATTACAATGATTTCAGTCGAATTTATGATTTTTGTTCGTTTTCATCACCTTCTTTTACGTTAGATGCAGGGCTAAGGTTGTCTCGTAATTTCAACATGAAAAACTTGTGAGTTCAATTTTTAAACAAAAATTTTTTTTAGGGATGAAGCATTACCAGGAGTGACACCGAAAAGACCACCAAAAATGATGCTACCGGAGTTTTCAGCATTGGAGCAGCTGAAAGCAGATCACCGTTCAAGTGAACATGTTACATATAGTGTCGGCGCACGAATATATGCTTTGTGGGATCGCTTGTATTATCCTGCTCGAATATCGGCGTTAGTGCTTCAGTGTTAACACTAGAAATTTCCATCTAATTCTCCGCGCAATTGAAATAATTATTTAATTATGCACCTTATATGAACTGGTTCAAATTGTTGTTGTACACAATAATTTTCAGTTCATGTTATTGAGAGTTTGTTAAAAAGTGTAATTTTCGCAATTTCTAACATTTCTAGTGAGCCGGATGCAAGCGGACGTTATGAAGTTGTCTTTGCTGAGGATGGTGCTATACGTAAACTGGTAGCAACGGGCATTATCCCACTGTGTAATCTTATTGCAGGACGGAAGGTAAACCTACTTAATATTTATATGTTTTCGATTACGTAAATGAGTTTCCTGGATGTAGGATTGTAGTAAGATTGCAAAGTTTCAGAAGGAAGCAGATATAATTAGTATCTAGTGCTTATTGGATGGCAAAGGTATTATAGTATATTCTGAATAGAGATTGGGCAGTGTTTTAATTATTTGAGTTTTGTAGTGTTTGACAAGAACTATCAAAGACGATGAAGAGATCCTCGAAGAAGTAGAAATTATAGATGTACCATCAAATAATGATGCACAGAAGTGGATGGAAGCTGTGTTCACGATAAAAGACACTAATAATGATAGTACGACGAAGTAGGTTTTAAGTCCAACAAAATTATGGCAGATATCATTTCTCTTTTCATTATATCGTATCATGTCGTCAGTCAGCTCATTTTTGAGCTGCAGTGAAATGACATGTTATAGAAGTAGTAGTAATGTAGTGTTTTGATAGAGTGGGATATGTTTCACGGCCGTGTTAATGAGATAGACATGCATAAGTTGACTGTGAAAACTAAGCTGCTGGAATTGTCGCGAAACTAGCAAAGAATTGGGTAACATATATCTTTTGGTGTAAGTGATGTAATAGTTGCTTTGCCGTCAATAGCTGATATTGAATGAATTAAATAAATGGTTTTGTTACGGTTACTGCTTGAAGTAGTCATAAGAGATGAGGCTTAATAAATTGTACCATACTAACTAGTTGGTTTTTGATTTAAACTTCAATTCGTTATCTGCAGATCGTCTTGGCAAAAGTTAGTGGTGGATAGTAATCAGGCAAAAGCATTACAAGTAACAACGGTCAATACCGTTCGTGATGTCAATGCCGGTATGTTATAACTTTATATCGAATTTTAGCATTAACTTTATTGGAGAGGAGGCATCGTCGTTTATAACGAGAATTATGTAATATTTTTTGTTAACCTTACAGACTGCGATGAATGGTCTTGTAAGTTGAAAATACTGTGTCGATTGAAGCTTTCTTTATTGAACTTATCGTCAATGTTAAGTAAAGTGTATTTGATTTTGAAATTCGATTGTGTGAATCACTTTTTCTCAGTTAGTTCTGGGGCTTTTATATTTATACACTCAAAATGTTCAGATAATATTGCATCTGCTGAAGGGCGACGGAGCCGAGCTGCGAGGCACAGTGCTGTTTATAGTATCAACGTCACACCCGCTGCGCCAACAAGAACTCGCCGACATGCTTCTACAAGTATATTTCAGTGTAGATTTTAAATGGAAAAAAATTCGTGTTTGGTGTATTATATTGTTTGTTTTTGAAGCGGAAAAAGAGACCCGAAAGCAGCATGATCCTCCATCAAGCAGACCGTTATCTAAGAACGAGGCATCTGTTGAACCAAAAGAATTACAAGAACGACAAGATGAGTCTTCAGCTACAAATGGGTCGGCTAAACAAGGTAATTTCAGAAATGAGTCGAGATACTGCATGGTATCAATGATCTGTTCTAATATTTCTAAACAAAAAGAGAAAATAAAAGACTGGGCTATGCAAATGCCGTTAAATATACTGTCGATTATAGTAACTTAGAGAAAATCTTTGAATGAACAGATGATGGATAAAGATTTCTGTGGTTCTTTTGCAATTTACTGATTATTTAATTTAATTTTACTTTTCAAGCATTGGCAAAAATTTTCAACGGTATAACATTCGTGGTAACATCGGCATTGCGTAAAAATCGTGAAGGAGAACAGGGATTTAGCAAAAAAGAAATACGATGCCTGATCGAAAATGGTGGTGGAAAAGTGATCGATGATGTCATGGTTTGTTAATTGTCATTTGTGTTTTTTGAAATAATGTAGGGAAAACGTAGAGTATTGGTTTCACGCTTCAGTTATTGATGTTTGTCAGAATATTCAATGTCTTATGCCAATCCAAGAAGTTTCAGAAATTACCCCAAGGTAAACCAATATATCTGATCGCGGATACCTACTACCGTACTCACAAATACCTCACAGCACTGGCACGTTCTATCCCTTGTGTGAGTAATCAGTGGATCAGTGATTGTGCTAAAGAAGTAACAATTTTAAATTTGTCGGAATATCCAATAAAATTATCATAGTTTTAATGATTTATAGTGACAGTGTGAATCTATACTTGAAGCAAAGTTTTTACGACTATCGTAATATCATTCGTTTTGCACTCACTCAATTTCTGTAACGACAATTAGAGAACTGTTATCTTGAATGGATTTTATCCCTTGTTATTATGACTGGTTCGGCAAGTCCAAGACGTTTTTTAGTATTTTTGGAAGATTATAGGATTTATTTTTAGTTTTCGTTTTAGAATAAGTTATTGGATCACGTGAAATATATGTTGCCCGCCGGAATATCTCTTCTTACTGGCGATATGAAACCTTGGTAAGGTTGTTTTTTCTCAAACAAATTTGTCCAAATTTTGCTGCGCTTCCATTTTTAACGCATTTTAGGCATTCAAACAACGGAACTTTGCTGTCGGGAAAATGTGTTTTTATTTTTTCGAATAACGTTTTCTATGACATGCCAAACTTTTCGCAAATTTGGACACCTATTATCAGTCACATGGGTGGTACCGTTATCTCGATAATTCCTGCAGGTAATTTAGGAATAAGTTTTTGTCAACAATCGAAGAAGGAAATGTAAGGTACATTTTTCTAAAATATGTATTATTTTAAAAATACGAAATTGCTTCTAGAAGGGCTGGACATTTTGTTGACTGATGCCAGTTGTACTGAGGAAATTTTGAACATCGCTCGATCACAGGGAGCTACTGTCGTTTCATCGGAATGGATTATCCAAGTAAGTTAATGAGTTCGTTGTAGGGTCTTGTGAAATATGTAACAAATTCTTCCGGAAAACATTGAATTTTATGTCAAATTATATATTATATCTTTCAATTTTAATATGAAAATATAGAGTAATGCTTTTTCAGGCTATCATTCACGGAAGCTTGCCAGCACCAGAAGCACATGAACGTTTTCAGTACGATTACAATGATGCGTGCTCGTGAGGTGTTCATGATTGTATTACGTTCTTTATTCTTGTTGTTGAAGAGAAGGTCTTTGAAGTTAACGTTGCATTTTTTGGAACTAAAATTGTTTTTGAAAGCGTTTGACATCAAGAGACAAAGAAGAGCTTCCATATTACTTTTGACAATGTCTAATTAGCTCGACAAGTGATCAGTACCGTCCTTCATCTGATTCATCTGATTTTTAAAATTCTAAAAATATTTTTTATTATTAAGGGAGGTATTTATAAATGTTTAACTATTCATTTTGTTGCGAATGTTAATGTATTTTAAAAAGTTCCTTGAGATATAGCAAGGCGTATATACTTGTTGTGATTCTTTGTCCTACCCTTTCTTAAATTTTTATATAATATTTTTAGAATTAAAATTTTTTTTGGCGTTCTCAAAAGCAGTGCTAATTTGTTGCTAAACGGTCCAGGAAGAATTATACATAATATCTAACATTATGATTTGATTTCGCATTGCACTACTGCATGAGTGGTTTTGCATGAAAGATTTTTTATATGCTTTTTTGGTAATTTCAAGGTTTTAATGGAGATAATTCTTCTAATTTTATGAATTTTAGTGGGAGTGTCTTTTACGTAGTATTGTTTATCAACCTTTCTCTTACTTTTTCATGTTTAAATCTCCGTTAACGCTATATTGTGTTTTCAAAGTGTTATTTCCATCAGTACAGATGAAATGCTTGCCTGTTGTCTCTAACCACTTTCGTGAGGTTTATTTCAGTTTGTGATCCATTTCGATTTGGATATTTTTTATTGTTTTATAATCTTCATTCATCATCCTTGTGGCATCATTTCAAAAGATGTACAGTTGTGGGATTTTTTGCAGGTGAAATTGAATTTTTAGTGTTGAATTATTTTATTTTTCGTACGAAGGCAGTTGGTGAGGCAAGCGTTTAGAATTTTTCGAAGTCTGGAATATTATATTAATGTTAAGTAATGTCTTTCGGAGAGCGCAATATAAAGGTATTTCTTTCAAAGGAAAAAGTTGTAGAACTAACAGAATGTGATATATGCGAGGCTACTACTTTCAGGGCATTTCGATTACACTATATTTAAATTGAACGTGTGATAGTTGAGTGTTGTCCGTTAATAACCTCTCTGAGCGTAATATACATCTGTTAACATTTCTTCTACAAAAGTTTCCGATTCCTGTTTTTTTCTCTTTCGTTCATTGTATTTAGAAATAAAGATGTGTTTATCGCCTATGAGTGTTTCTGTTTCGGATTTTCCGGCTTAATCTTCGGTGAGCAGTTATTGCTTTCGCTAAATTTCCTCTTTGTTGTGGAAAGAATGAAAGACACGGCCACCAGAAACGGAATAATTTAGCTGCTCATTGCACTGTCAACAACATGGCATAGCTGGTTGCATACTGTCGTGCTGCTACTTGGGACAAATAATATTGTCAGATACAACGTTGGCTGAGGAAGCAAGCTGGGACGCTGCAGTCAGTCTGTCTTTTGAGGTTTGCCGTGAGCAATAAACTTTGGTATGAATTCATTTGTCTACCTTTTTCGCGGAAGTCTGCATTGTCGTCGGCTGTTTCTTCTATGGCTTTTTTTTTCCAATTTTGCTCAGTTCCCATCGATAACATAACCTTGAATTGACTTACTAAGTACATTACATTAACTTGCACGACGGTTTTGGCCGCGGCAGCATATGTTGCCAATGACGACAGTATCACATTAATGATGTGGATCTTCGGATATAGCGACAAGTGGTTAAAGTATTTCAATGTATCTTTTTTGGTAGGTTGCATATTTCATAAAAAATAGTTGAAATTAGTACGAGCTTATTGTTTTTTATCAGTTTTGATATTTCTAAGATTGGATAACCGGATGTACAGTAAAATTCGATTTTTCTTTTTTCGAGGAAAACCAAAATAACTTTTCTTTTGTTTGTTCTACTTAATTTGTCTTTTTGTTGACAAAATTTGATAGTAGTATCTCTTGCTAAAGCCATCTGATAATCTCTGATTTCTTTGATACTAACATCGAAAACGAAGGTATGTATGGATAATTGGTGGGAAACTAATTGCTTCTCTTGTGTAGGATGTTAATGCGGAATAGTATTTCATGGCAGATCTGTTAACTTCTTCTTCTGGAAATAATCTTAAACTGGTTTAGTCTAACAAAATTGCGGATTTTAGAATGGTAATGCAACACTGCCGGATATTAGCAGCAGTAGGCACTCATGGATTAGGTAAATGCGGTTAGGGAATTTCAAATGATGCATGAGTATTATCTGGAGGAAAAAATGTAAAAAACTGGATATTTATACAGAGCAACTCGATGTATGAAATTTATAAGTAAACAGTGTACATCCAAAGGAGATAAAGGGACTAAAATGGAACAAAGGATTACTCTGATGAGATTTCAGATGTTTGTAAAATTAAAAATTAGGCACTTTGACTGCATATGAATGGTTATCTGTTTTATATTTATAGGCCAAGGTGTGAAATTTTAAATTGATTACCTTCCATTATTGCTTTCAGTATATTTGGTTTATGTCACATATATACTGCTTTTCTTTCACTATCACTTTATTTGTTTTGCTCTATCTGGTGTTCTGTCAGTGTTCACCTCACATATTCGAAATATTGAAAGGAATATGAATTATTTTCGTTAACAACTCTGATTCCCATTAATTATGTTAAAAACCTTGAACGCATTAACATTTCCCTGATGTTGGTTGAAAAATTGAACAATACAAGATTACAATGTGCCACGTATTTGTTGGTTAAATTTAAGATCGGGCCATTTCTGACTTGAACATCAGTGTTCTGAAAGTGATTCATCCAAGGAGATAAAGCGAAAATTGATGATCTATCATCGCGTCGAAGTAACGGTGAATTGATCTCTCACTATTTATCATTTTATAAATATTTTCAGAGGTACAGTAGTCATATTTCACTGGTTGAAAAAATGATATAATAGCACATGTGCTGTGATTCTAGCTGTGATTACAATCTAAAAAGCAAGTCTTCAAAAACGTTGCCGAATACAAAGAAATATTTATCTTTGACAAACGTGGTACAATTTCTTTCATCTAGTGAAAGAATTCAGGTATGTTTCTTTATGTGTTGATGTGTTTGTTTATTTTTTTCTTGCAACAATATAAATTGAGTACTAACGTATAACGTAATATTTTTTTACGATATTGTATTTTAAGCTACAGATTTGGCAAATTGGTTCGAAAATTAGAAAATGTAAAGTAAATCTCTGCAGTTCCATACCATCACACTGGCATCCTTCGAATTTGGAGGGTTTTTTAAAAAAAAAAAAAGTGTTTTTAGTCATGTCATTAATGGTGCATATTGTGCTACGACCAGAAAAATTTAGGCGACGGTATTTCATATCTATTTCGCTGTTAATTAATAACTGTTATTTTTTCTAAAGAGTAGTAATTTGTTTAATGTTTTGAGTTCCATCGATGAGAAGCATTTAGATGATGAATTAGTGATTGCCAATTAATGTAGGTAGTATAATGAACCAATATTAAGGTGTGTTTTGTCTTTCATTTTCCACGCGAGTAGTATATATGTCATATGAAATAGAATTAAACCGTTTGACTTGTGATTTTATTTTTAACTATGCAACTGTTTATGAAAGAAGGACGATAAAATGCTAGGAGAAAGGTCTGATTTGAAGAAACGCTTGAAATGGGACAAAGGAGAGGTAGTGTAATGAAAGTTAAAATAGAAATAGCTTCAGAAAGAAGAGCGGATAAGTTTATTCTATATTCACATAATGAATAATACTTGCTAAATCATTTCGGCGATCTATCTATTTGATTTCTCAATGAAAATTTTTTCTAAAAATTCTTTTATTTCGTAAAGGAATTGAGCATTATTTTTTTTATCGCATTAGCAACCAGAAGCAATTCCAATTTCGAAAGATCAACCATAAGGTGAGGAAAAAAAATTAGAAAAGACGGTAGATTCGTTTTCATCTGAATATCTTTTATTTCCTTATGTATTTCACATATTGATTTTTCTTACAAATTAACCGAGAAAAAAATGACAGCCGAAACGGGTGTTGGTATTACCGCCCGATTTTATTGCTGCTGGCACTCTTGCTTGCGCCACTGTTGCTAGCATGCCTGTCACCTGTATACATATGTGGTGACAATATCGGATACTGTTATCTCCCACTCATCACGTCTTTTATCTTTTTATCACGCCGTTATGCATGAGCTTGCATAATGTAGCGTATCACTTCAGTTCTTCTTTTATCTTTTAATGTTTTGTCCACAAACAGCAAGTTATAGCACGTTACATCATACGTAATAAGAAAAATACCCTCCTACCGTTGCGGTAGAACGAACATCATTTTTTGAAGGATGCGAACTTATTAGTTGTGTGAAGGTCAATGTAAGTGTCGTTTGGTGTGAAATGACATTTAAAATATATGGAATATTTTTTATTTATATTTGTTAAAAAGGATGATAGTTTAGTCGAGAAGAAAGAGATTGGTTGATTGTTTAATGGCAAAAAAATTATCGATCATTCCTAATTAACTGGAATATTTGCAGTGTAGTTATACAGAAGATGCATGGTACGTAATCGTGGTGTCACTTTCTGTATAATCACACTCGTATGCTGCAGCGTATATCTGAATATGTGATCTGTGGATACGTTTATCATAAAAGAAGGGATAGAAAGTGAAGAAAGTTGCTGATACTAATCAGTAATTAATCGGATAGTTGGATAATAAATGGTGTAAGATCAGCTTTATGTCTTGTTTTGCAGGAGCGTGAATCGAAAGAATGTCAAAATAATAATTTAAACAAAACAGCTACAACAATTAGTGCTTCTGAATTGAATCGTGATATTATGATACAATCTCTCAGTGCTTTACAGGCATCCACCCTTTCTTACGTGGTATATATCGTACTTTATTACTATTTATTTAAGGCTTAGTTATTGGTTTTTAAATATATGCTTCAAATTTTTTAGCAATTTCGTGCATAATTTTTAGGAGTGCGCAAATATGTTACGAACCGATATTAAGCAAGGGTTATCATCAGCTGAAATAGTTAGGCGACAAAAATATAACGGCTATAATGAATTTGATATACGCGATCATTATCCTATATGGAGGAAGTACCTTGATCAGGTTGTAAATTTATTTTCTACGTCTGCTAAAGTTTTATGTGGAAGTTGTTCGTCGTGACAAATTTTTTTTGCTCGCTTCTGTTTATATTGAGAGATTAAATTATTTTGCTATTCACATAACATTTGAATAGTTGATCAAATTTTTTTTATTTGTAATTCCGAGATTTTAGTATTTGCTCGAAGTCAAAAAATGCTCATTATTCGTTTTAGTTTAATAATCCATTGATCATTTTACTACTCACAAGTGCTTCAATATCGCTATTAATGGGACAAAGTGAAGATGCTATAAGTATTACAGTAGCAATTGTCATTGTGGTAACAGTAGGATTTATACAGGAATATAGATCTGAAAAAACGTTGGAACATCTCAACAAACTTGTTCCACCAACATGTCACGCGTAAGTCTGCTTGTGTCTCATGTACTTTATTGGCTTTAGGAACCATGTTATAAAGCTTTTCTTAGTGACTTTTTTCATCTATTTTTAGAATACGTGATGGACATGAAATGCAATTTCTGGCGCGAGAATTGACACTAGGTGATATTGTGCTATTGAATATTGGTGATCGCATACCAGCAGACTTACGATTATTCGAGGTGATTTTCTGATTTTGTTGAGAGGCGAAGTGTCTATTTAATTGTTAAAAAAATTGCTGTTTCATCTCATAGCATAAATATGATATGAGCCTTGATGGAATTGAAACACCTACAGCGTCTTCAATCCAATGATTATAAATTGAAGTAGCCTTGTAACTCCATCGTCTCTTTTTCCTTATGTTTGCTTTACATGATTTGCTTACTGATCAATTCATTTATTCGTATTTCATATGTCTCACTGTTTTTACTTTGCCATAAGTTTAGCTCTTTCAACAGTTTCCTTCTTCGTCTTATACGTGAGATGTAATTCTCTTTGTGATATACCGCAACTTGTTTGGGCCTGAAGAAACCGTTATTTTATGTTATAAAATAAACTTAACATAATGTTAGTGTGTATGAGATTTATTTAAATTTCAGGCATATGATTTACAAGTGGATGAATCCTCATTTACTGGTGAATTGGAACCGCGGCATAAGTATGTCAGAACATTAGCAGTTGGTAGCGAAACTTTTGATCATATTGATAATGTTGTATATATGGGTACATTAGTCAGAGGTGGCCATGGCAAGGTGTCTATTTTGATAAAATTTTAAGTAAAAAATAGCATAAATGAGGCGTTTTTCAAGTGTTAAAAATTCCCATTGCTTTAAATATTGACATTTAGGTAAAGCTATATAATTGCCATTCGTGACTGATTTTTAGTAACATTCTAAAAGGGTTTTTGTTTGTTTTTTTAACTTTTTAAAAATCTTTAGGGAGTTGTTATCGGTACGGGATCACATACACGCTTTGGTGAAGTTTTCAAAATGATGCAGGCTGAAGAAGTTAGTCTTGCTTTTTCAGCAGTTTATTGCTTATTTGTTCATAGCAGAATGCAGACAGTGAAAATATATGTATTAGTAATAATTTGAGACTTTTCATTAGAGGGTGCACTTTATTTTTAAAGGAATTCTTCTGCAGCAGCAAGGTTAGCCATGTTACTAAATGTGGACGGAAAATTTTTTACCATAAAAATTGCAGATCGGATCCATTACGCTGTTTATTAAAAAAGATGTTTTCAGAAGTTAAAGCAAATTATGTTGGTGATTAATTAATAATATTAAGAAAAATTATCGCGAAGTCTTGCATTTTGTAAGTATTAAAGAAGTAATTTAATTGAATTAAAATTTTCAATATTGCTTTTTTTTCTGAGCATCTTGTTTTTCAGGCACCAAAAACACCGCTACAGAATAGTATGGATTATTTAGGCAAACAATTGTCGTTATATTCATTTGCAATAATAATTATTATATTCTTTATCGGTTTATTCCAAGGGCGCAATACACTAGATATGTTTAGGATTGCTGTAAGGTAAGTTTAGTTAGATTTCTTTTCTCTTTCTTTTCTTTTCTCCGAAAAGTAAATCTGGTTCTATATTTGATTATTCATTCCATAAATTGTTGTATGCAAGACATGTTACCGAATAAACGATATCACTAAGCATATTTGTTTCCTCATATAGCACATCAGGATCAGTAAAAGAAGGGAAACGAAAATGATATATAGTTTCTTATGACGGATTGAGCTTTGAAGAGTAACGAAGAGCGTTTATGATTGAATTCACTGAAAATAAGTTAATTCTTCATAATACCAGTTGCTGCCTAGTTGAAACAGATTTCAAATGAGCATGCGGTGTCATTCAATTTTTTGTTTAAGGCTCTTTTCTTTCTAATTGGACCGTTAAACTTTTTCATTTGTTTTCCATGTATTCAATATTATGAAATTGGAATAT
This sequence comes from Litomosoides sigmodontis, assembly GCA_963070105.1. Lineage (NCBI taxonomy): Eukaryota > Metazoa > Nematoda > Chromadorea > Rhabditida > Onchocercidae > Litomosoides > Litomosoides sigmodontis. The sequence continues at coordinate 179,351 of OY718803.1, read as the reverse complement.
TTTGAGCAGTCACTTTGCATCTTGAGTAAGTGAATTAAATGAGGTATACGACGAAATTTATATGTTAATTTATTTTTTTTAGTTTGGCAGTAGCAGCAATTCCAGAAGGTCTTCCGATAGTAGTGGCAGTTACTCTCGCAATAGGTGTAATACGTATGGCCTCCCGTCGAGCGGTGGTGAAGAAATTACCAGCGGTTGAAGCTCTCGGATGTGTTACAGTAATATGTTCAGATAAAACGGGTACTTTGACAAAGAATGAAATGACTGCAGTTGTTGTCGTTTCTGCTGATGGACAAATAGCTGATGTTAGCTTACAGTTTGTTTAAATTTATTTGTGATGAAAGAAGGAAGAAATGGAGAAAAGGGTGACGGTCAAAGTAATGGTTGAGTACAGATTAGAGTTGTACATTTAGTGACGAACAACTCAACGGGTAAGGAATAAGAAACAAGCGAGTCCTTTTTAGGCAATTGTAGCATGTTTAGAATTTCGTTGCCGTCAGCAGTTTATTTTTTTAAAGTTTCTTTGAAGGATTTTCTGTCAGATTAACTTGAACATTTCTGTTACACTTTCCTGAAAACTTCGAGGTTTGATTTTGTGGAAATTCTCTTAATTTCACTAAATTCTTTCCTTTTTTCTGATTTTTAGGTATTAGGTGTTGGGTATTCGTTAGAAGGTGGATTGTGCACAGTTGGTAGCGAACGTGTTGTTGGTTATTCGCATCCATCAATTAGTCGTGTAATTGAAATTGGTTGCATCTGTAATAATGCAGTTATGTCAGATGGTACACTGATTGGGCAGCCGACAGAGGGCGCTCTTCTGGTCCTCGGAATGAAGGTTATTGATTTTTTTTTGGATAGGATGTATTTTTCATATTTAGCATTAAGAATGTAGAACATTTTAATTTTTAATTTATAATGTTTTAAATTTGCACTTTGCTTTTTTCAGACAAAAGTATTATTCATATATGTATTCTGAATGAGGATTGTTTTTAATTTTTGAAATTGCTTAGGTTATCATGTTGCAATTAGATTTGAATTTGCCATTACTTTATGTGCAGTTGTCACTTGTGGATCGAAGTATAGGTTGCGATCTTTTTCAGACGCAGTTAAATGAGCAAGTGAAAAATTACAAATTAATCAGAGAAATACCATTTACTTCGGAATCGAAATTCATGGCTGTTCAGTGCGAACATGTTCGGATTAGTCTTAATTCTGGTTTCATTTCAACACTTTTGCATAAGTTTTTGTTTTCCTATCACATCGAGAAACGTTAGTTCTGTTTACCCAATTTCTAGAAAATAAACATGTTTTGGAGAATCTGTCGATAATTTCTGAATATTATAAAATTTTAGCTTAATGGACGAAGTGAGTTATTTGTAAAAGGTGCTTTGGATCGTGTATTAGAAATGTGTACCGGATATTTGGAAGGCAATAAAAATCCATTAAAACTAACTGATGTTGCGAAGGAACGTTTTATAGAAGTTAGTCGATCATTGGGTTTACGCGGTTTACGAGGTAATTACCTTATTAATATATCCTTCATTTAATTCCGCTTTATCTGTTCCATTATTCCTGCGCTGAGGGAGCTTTATGTGAAATCAGGTCCACGAAATCATCATGCTTTAAGTCCTTAAGTTTGCTTTACTTTTCAGTTTTGATTCAATTTTTCTTGCACATTCGATTAATTTTAACTTGGGGTATCAGATAAAGTAAAAGAGGTGCAAAAGATTGCAAGAAGATGACTGATGTTTCTTCATTAGTTCTTCATTATTTCTCCTTTTTCCGATTACAGTAATAGCATTGGCTTGTGGTTACAATGAGCGCGAATTGTGCTATGCTGGTATGGTAGGCATCATGGATCCACCGAGGCCGGGCGTTGCAGAAAGTATTGAAATTGTCCAGTCAGCTGGTGTTAAAGTTAAAATGGTTACTGGTGATGCTCTGGAAACAGCTTGTAGCATCGGTATAGTCAGGAATTTTCGAAATATTGCGTGTTAAATATGTTGGAAATTTCAATACATAATGCTTTAACTCTTGGATATAGCAGCGAAAATTGACCCCTTTCTGTGCAGTTACATAAGAGAAAATCTTTTGCAGGTGCTGATTTGAAACTGTTCACAAAGGGTGACGCTTGTTTATCTGGCTCTGAAATAGACCGGATGACAGATCTGGATCTCGAACGAGTAATCAAATCAATAACAATATTTTATCGATCTTCTCCAAAGCATAAACTGCGAATTGTCAAAGTTTATTTTGCTCTTTGATCGTCTTTTGTGTGAATTATTAATTTACTCTAAGAAATTCAATTCCCACCCGACGAATGTTTACTTTTTAGCTCCTTAAAACAAATTTATTGCAATATTTAATTGTGATTCGAGTTGAAGCAATACCTTAAATATTACCACTCTCTCTTATGATAATTCACATCCTGCTTACCGAGTTTTAAATTTGATTTAATTTTCAAGGCACTGCAAAATTTGGGTGACGTAGTAGCGATGACAGGTGATGGTGTTAATGATGTTATTGCACTGAAGAAAGCCGACATCGGTATTGCAATGGGTTCTACTGGTACCGATGTATGCAAGGTAATGATATGTCTAAAAAAAGATATGTCTGAAAGTTCCGATTGCTTTCATTAGTCCAATGACCGGGTGGAACTTTGATTTCAATAAATTTTAATATTTTGGTAAACACTTTCATCTTTAAATAACTCAAAATCGATTTTGGCTTCGTTCAAATACAAATTTGATTAAATAAAATGATATCGGGGAAGGGAGTCACGTTCAGTTGAACGATTTTTATGGGGATTCGTAGAAACATTACAGAAAGACCTTTTGGAATGAAGAAATTATCCATTACGTTGGAATTCGGAAATGACAGTGGTACACGTTTTTTAGGAAGCAGCCGATATGATACTTACGGACGATAATTTTTACACGATTCAGGCAGCCATCGAAGAAGGCAAAGGCATTTATCATAATATCACTAATTTCGTACGATTTCAATTAAGCACGTTAGTATATCCTTTCTGAAATTTTTTTCAGAAAAAATCTTTTTCGTTCTGTTAATTTATTTCTACCGTTGTTAGTTTTAGAAGTGTAGCAGCGTTATCACTGATTGCAATCTCAACGTTATTTGAATTTGAAAACCCGTTGAATGCAATGCAGATACTTTGGATTAATATCATTATGGATGGACCACCAGCGCAAAGTCTTGGTGTTGAGCCTGTTGACAGGGTAAGTTTAATTACGCTAATTGCGCATCAGGCTAGATTCATTTTCATTTTTCTTTTTTATCTATTTGATTTGATATCTGTTTTATATTGCGGAAAATTAAGAACTTGCTAAAATATGAATATTTTGTAGTATTTTGTAGATCATATATCCTTGCTATATTCTCATTTTTGTCCAAATCGGGGTGGATTTTTCTTATATCCAGTTGAAGTTATGTTGAGCAGTAGCTGTAGAAAGGACATTATATTTATCCTTCCAAGACAAATAGAACATTAAAGGGATTGAGAAAGAACGATAAAGTTAAAAAATTTAGTGAAATTTTGTTGATAAAAGAAGGAATGTATTAGTGAAATAAGTGTATTACTGGTTATCGATAATATCACTGCAACTCATTTTCTAGTTTCTGGATTTCAGGACATAATTCGACAACCACCGCGGGATGTGAGGCAGCCTATGATAGATAATGCATTCGTAACTAATATTCTTATATCAGCGACAATTATTATTACTGGAACACTCTCCGTTTTTTATAGAGAAGTAAGTAACTTACCTAAATTTTTGATTCCCCGAAATTTATGGAAATGATTTTCTTTTCTTTTGCTTCTGACGTCGTCATCAACGACATTAAATTTGCTACTGTTGTTTTAATTATTTCCAGTTATTAAATATTAGTATAATTTGATTTCAATAAAGCAATATAGTTGAGTGTTGGATAATGACGATCCGGTTTATGGTGAATTTGCCGTAAATCTTGATATTTTCAACTAGAAATTTGAACTAGATTATTTATTTATTTATTCTTTTGGAATCTTATAAACTTGAAAAGCCTCGGCTTCGAAATGTGCAGCATAATTTTTAGATGTCAACAGATAACGAAGTGACGCCACGTGATACAACGATGACATTTACGTGTTTCGTTTTATTTGATATGTGGAATGCACTCGCTTGCCGTTCAAGTAGAAAATTGATTTGGGAAATTGGTTTACTGAGGTGAGGCTATATCGGAAATCCTTCTATATTAAAAGTAAACTGAAACTGTGGGTTTTCTAAGACTTAAATGATGAAGCCCAAATTTTTAAAAATTCGGTTATTTTGAAAGGCGTTTGGTGCAATTTTGTCCTACAACTGTAACCCAAGTACTAAGCATTATTGAAAAATAATATCACTATTTTTCTCTTTTTCAGAAATCGTATGTTTTGTTTTGCTGTTTCTGGATCTATTTTTTGCCAGCTGGCGGTAATATATGTCCCTCCATTGCAAAAAATTTTCCAGACTGAAGCATTAAGTTTCTACGGTAAATTTTTTTCCTTTTTTCTAATTTATCAATTAGATGATAATTTATGCTCGTATGCATATTCTTATGCTTATATACAAGTCATAATTAGGTGAAGGATTAATGTGATTTTAATGTATCCAAAATATGTCCACATCAAGTAACAATCCAATGGCACGAACGGGGAATTAAATTTTCAAAAATTGTTGAACTCGCTTTTCTTTCCCATATTTTAAGTTGTTGGAGTTTTCTTTCATGTAATTTCTTTTAAGTCATCCTTCATATTTGCAGTTACTTCTTACTACTATCGTTATTGTATTTTTAAACTTGAAAACTGAAAATGAATGCTCTCTGTATAACAAGTTTGAGCCTTTTAAAGTTAGATTTCCTACTTTTGTATGTTTGTTTATCTAGCAGCGACCAACTAGTTCTTTTATTTTTACGGATGTTACGGATTTCAAGACAAAGTATTCCATGGAAGTATAGGGAGGATTCGTTTACCCCATGCTACAACTTTTTGCTCTGGCTTAGAGCAACAGTTACAGTTCAGTTATTTTGTTGCTGATCATTACAGATTTGGTCTTTCTCACAGTGCTTACATCGTCCGTTTTTATTGTTGCTGAAACAAGGAAATATTTGGAGTTGAAAATGAAGAAAATGCCATATGTTATCGTCGAAGAACCAACGAATTTTTAGAAGTCGCCGTCAGTGTTATATTGAGTGAAATTTAACTGAAGGGATTTTATGTCATTAAAAAAATAGTGGAAGACTCCAGCGGTTTTTTTTCCTGCTATTTCCTTTCCCTGTCTAATCCGTTTCTTCTCTAATCAAACACCACTACTTCATGTAAATCTACCTTATCCTAGTGTCGTGCTGTTGAACAGATTAATGGCAGCAAGACGTTGGTATGCTTTCTCTGTAGTTACCGTCAAAATTTTGCAACACTTTTCTTTACAAAGAAGAATGATTGATATAGAAAATTAAGATCCAAAAACTGTTTTGAATACTTCATAATGTTTGTAACGGTCATTTGCTGTATTTTATTTTTATTACATTGTTAACATGTGGTATTTGTTATTCCAGATTCTGACAGTTTGCAAAATTTCCTTCTTTAACAAAGATCCCCAAGTTTCTGACGAACTTACGAAGCTCCATATGGAACCAGCGTCAATTTATTTAAACGAATTCCGTTTTTTGAACCGCCTCAACTTACTTCACTAAGATGTTGCAGTATTTAAGTAGCAGCTAATCTTTTCGTGCTTCCCTTGCGTATTGCCGAGTTACATATTTATTTCAGATATATATCAGCTTATTGAAATCACATTTTCACTTTAAACATATCAGAATACATACGGCTGAAGAAGAGCAATAGAACGAAGGACGGCGGCCACGTTATTAAATGTATCCTGAATTCATGTCCCGCAATCTTTTCAAAGAAACAGAAAATGGGAATGATCTTTTGTTGATTTCATTTTTACTTTTGATTTTTTTTTTGTTGGTTTGTTTACATAACACATGTCTGCATGTAACTTTCCACTTTTTCACGCACTTTTTTGAAATAAAACAGCCGATAATTGTACATCCAACTTTCATTTATATAATTGTGATGTATTTGAAATTTTACAGTATTTGGGTCAAATAAATTGAAAGTGTATTCAGTTTCTCCTGCTCAATGAAATATCGGAAATTCCATCGACCGTTCAGGCCGGATACCAGTTGCATGATAAGAAAACTATGGAGGATCTGTTTACAATCTTTTAATTGATAATTACATTTTTTGCAATGACAGAATATGTCTCCAAGCAACGAGGAAAAAGATGAATGACACATGATGTAATCAAAAATGGATGATGGTGGAAATGGAGTGTTATTTCATTGTTGCCTAAAATAACAAACGCTTAAAATAATTTTACTGTGATTTTCAAACTTGCATTAACATATGAAGCAATGAGAGATCGAAAATAGGAAACTGGGAAGGATACCGTAGTTTGGACAATACAACGTTTCACGCAAACCAATACAACGCAAAAATAGTCATCATAATAACAGTGGCCACTCCTCGCTTTGGACCATTAGCGCTTTTGTGTACTGATATAAAGTACTGAAATTGAACCGGTCAGGCAACGAACGTGATCATCACTAAGTGATAAAACTTGCATGACATCTAAATAAGAACCACTTTCCGACGTAAATTTCAAATCACAACAAACCGTTATTTCCTCGAATAAATGCATCACCATATTTGTTTTTCAGCTGTCCATTCGAATATTCCTCCGTCTGCTCCAGCGCTATATTCATGAAACCATCCAGGCATGATAAAATACCTGGAAATGTTCGTAAACCTGCTATCAGTCTTAGATGTCTGATCAGTATCCACCACATCTGCGATGTTAAACTTTCGGAACAAGGTTTTCCCTATTTTGAATTAGTAGCTATGAAAGTTGAAAGTTTGAAAGCCAAAGTTTGACTGTATTCTAAAATTTGATTTATTGTGTCAGCAAATAAATGCCTAGAAAGACAGACGCTGCTTTTCTCTAAAAATGTTTCATTGTACTTTAATTATAACAGTTTCCTTAGCAGAACAGATAAATATAATATTTCCTCAAGCAGTGTGATGATATAATAAATGGTTCCAGAAGCTTCCAAGAACCCGAAAATTTTAAATATTTACAATATGTCAATAAAATTACACGCACCTCTGTAATCAACGCCAGAATTAAGCTTCACCACGACAGGCTTCCCAATAATTTGCTTCAGAAATTCGCTCGGATTCTGTCGCCGACTCATCTGAAATATATATATATATATATATATATATATATATATATATATAGTGCAAAAGTATATTAAGTTCCGGAAGATTCAGAAGCTAATTGAAGCGACAAGCAATAAGCTGTTGGACGCTAAATGAGTACCGCCGAATGATGAAAATGAAAAGCCTTACTGAAAGAATGAATTAAGCAGAACAGTCGATACGATAAGCTCTCATTTTCATTCGTCTATTAAGGATGACTCTGTCCTGTCATTTCGAGTTAGCACTAATTAATCACGTTCATTTCGAAACCTTAATTAACTCGGAGTGAAATAGCAACTTTAGGAGCTTTAACTTATCTGTCATTATATCACCACCACCCATCTTTTCACCTAATCATATTCTTGGTTTAATCCGAAACGAATTAGATTCCAATCTTCATTTATCCACAACTACTACGATTACTCCTTAAGCCGCAAATCTCATTTGAAAGGACGAAATAACGTGCAGTGCAATCTGTCCGTCCAATCAAACCCTCCAGTTTTTGTTTTGGATGTACTGTAAACCGAAAAGCGAACAGCCCAACAGTACCTATCAATTGTTAAAGCTTCTATACAAAAAAAAACCAAAGCCAAGTAATAACCACAACAATCTTTTTAAAAGAAAAAAACTAACTCCAGCCGATTATTCCTAAACTCACTTGTGCTGGGTATATTACTAAATAGCAACATAAAAATAATAACAGGCTTTATAAGTATCATTGCATTATTGCAGGAAACAACACTGAAATCGTTGTTAACCACTTCATATTCTCTTTCTTCGATCCTTACATATAACGATGAAAAATTGTCGTTCGCAGGAAAACTTTTATGTACAACATGAATGAAATGAATAATAATCAGTTAAACAATTTACCCATTCATAATTCATCAGTAGTTCGCATATAACGATGGATGACAAAAGTTCAAAGAGAAAAAACGTCTTCACTCTTTTTATAATTCTTTATGATTTTTGCTTCTCCTTTGCATAAAACACATCGTACACACGTGTCCAAATAGATAGTATACACGTGCATGTTATACACGAAACATCAAACACACACACACATATATGCACAGAGAGAGAGGGAGATGATTTTGAAACATGTACTTATAAACGAAATAAAGACAAAGATTTGGAAGCAGTGTTTGAAAAGATGATAATAAATAGAGCACTGAAAGGAAAAAGGCGAAAAAATCCTGAAGAAAAGTAGCTCCAGTCACAGTGATATACAAGTGCTGGTTGCATCACATCATCATCATATCATATCACAGCATATCGCATCACATTCTCGTAATTTAGTTTTCCTATTTCATTTGAAAGTAATCATTTTTTTTTCACTTCTTGAATTAAAAATTTACAACGAAAAATCACACCACCTTCTTTTCGTTCGAATTGTGCGTTTAATCATAATCGTCTAATCATGAATTAGATTCAAAAGTCAGATCAGATGCCAAATGACCTAATAAAAGACAAATCAATTAACTAGTGAATGCCAAATGTATCAAAAAAAGTACCATGACATGAATCTGTCCCATTAAGTTATTCGAAAATATATTTTTTAAGGAAAAAAATGTTGCCGAAAATATGTGACATTTTCGCCGATTTAACCACTTCGTTTCTTCTGATGGATCAATAATAATAAATCAATTCTGGAAAAAAAAGGATCAATAAAGAAATGAAGGGCGGGTGGAAGAGAAAATGAAGTTTTTTTGCCTCTTGAAGATTCTCATTTCCATAGTTAATCCAGTTGTCAATTCTCGCCTTGCCCACTGTCCTCTGCATTTTCTTCATATTCTTCTTCATCATCTGAAATAATATTTTCATACAAAGTTAATCAGGACCGATAAATGATTTATACGAAAAATTGCGAACCACTAGACAAACATTTAGAAGACACTATCATCTAGTAATGGCTGAACGGTCTATCAAGGAATTAATTAACACTTACTATTTAAACAAAACAACTTTGCATTCTACAGTTTTCACTTCCTTTTTTGGCCACAACATTTTCACAAATGTTCTACACTAGCTCATTCTTAAGTAACTAAACATTACCTTACCTAATTTAATCTTCCCCATTTTGTTAGCTATTTTAAGGAACAGTAACCCATTAGGCAAATAAAGCACCCAGTAGAGAGATAATAAGCATGACAATATAAAAATGAATCCCAATAAAATGTTCCACACACCGCTCTCATCACCATAGTCATAATAGTCTTCATCGAGGTCGAAGGCATCTGTACAATCATCGTTTGGTTTCGGAGCTGTTTTAATACAATATTCTTCTAACGTTTCTGGTACGACAACACCATCTTTTTCGGCATCCAGACGAGATGCTTCTACTTGTTTTCTGAAAGACGAAGCTAGATGGAATGATAGAAGTTATATGCTCGGGTAGATCATGTTGAAAATATAACTCGTGATTTAATCACTGCCGTTTACAATTCGAGCGATCTTATGATATTTCTCACAGACAAGAAATGGTTACTTTATAAAGACAATTGGAAAAATAAAAAATTTAGAGATACGATTTTGAAGATATCTTGAAGATTATCTCACAATAATCATCTGGAACTTCAAAAAATTTTCACCTCATGAATGTCACTGTTTCCTATGATTTGCTTGCTACCTTCCCATTCGATACTAACAACATTGAGATGAAGTCATTAAAGAGTTATTGTTCGACATCCACTACAATCACTTATCTTACGAAATGACTTACAAAAATTTTTACAAGGAGATGGAGAACTTTGCAAAGTTTCGTCACGGTCACTTACGAATCATAATGATTTGTGATCAGAAAAAACTTGCAAAGTCTACAAACTTACCTTACTAGTCGCGCATATTCGTCATTCTTGCCACCCGATTCTTTCCATTTTCTGTACATAACTGATGCATCCACATTTGCCGGAGAAGAAGTATTCGGCTCATTTAGCAATGATATTACCGAAAGCAAAATTGTCCTAAAAATGATATTGAATTTGCCTATTTCATTTTTGTTCCCATTTCTCGCGCTTTCCGAAAATATGTAGAAATTTCGGTTTTGTACCATTTTAAAAACCATTTCAAAAAATTTAACGAAACAATGAATTTTTGCTCTAAAACCCTCTGCTTACTATTATGAATTCAAGCACAATTATAATTCTCTTTCAATAAAGTCCCAACTCAGCCGAAGTAAAAACGATCAACTAAAACTTTATCAAAGGGAAAGTAAAATTCGTTTAAATAATACTAAAGAAATTGTAGAAATCATGGTTTGAACTTGCCTAACATTCTGTGTCGGATTCCAACGTTCGCAAGCAAGTTCACCACTATGAGGATCATCAACGGGTGGATGCAAAATACTTATACAGAGATCACCGTTCTAAAAATAAAACTGCTCCAAAACTGCAAAATTTATTTGAATTGAGGACATATTAAAAAAAACATTGGGGGCTATAAGTCCCACATCGCATACTTCGTAAACATTTGGGTGCCAAACTTTGTTGAGGAATTTGATTGACGGTGGAGCATACGGATAATTGGATGGGAATTTTAAAACCGCCTTGAAATAGCCACCCTGAAACGAAACAGGATCAGTCCATCGCTGAAAAAAATCATTGAATAATTAGGGAAGAGGGGAGAACTCAAATATAATGGTACCAATGACCAGAAAATCAACAAGCATAATATTTTTTGGAATGAAAATGATAGAAAATTATAATTGCGCTCGATTATGCTAACAATTACTTCCAACGTTTCTTAAAACACGATAATAGCAAGCATAGTACATCGCACGCATACAAATGCCTTACTCTGTGATGGCAAAGCTTAAGTTTTAACTTCAGATACGGGAATTGTGAGGAATGAAAAACCTAAATTCGGTCCAAATTCGCTACTCAATTCAATTAAACAAGATTTGTTTGATCCCAGTCAACAGGACTTCTTAAATTCACTGATCTTTAACATCATCTGCTTCCGCTTTAGCAAATAACATTGAAATTATATACCTGATACAGTGTTCCAGGTGGGCCGTATAAAGCAACGGTCCAAACGAACATATTATCCTCATTGGCTGTTACTGTAAAACCTTCGACAGGCGATGTTTGTAAACCTTTTAGCTCTAATGTTAACGCACGAATAGCACCTAAAATTAAAAAATGTAATTTAAAAATTCACGCAAATGAAACTCCTCATGAATTTCAAAGGTAAAATATTGGAAAGGGTCCATGTTTAGCATAAAAGCTATGCGATGATAACAAAGAAAGGTTAGATACTAGTTGATGTGTCAGCTAGCGTTATAATGGCAAAACACAGAAAAATTTGCTGAATCTAATGGCCTAAATGTTTTCAAAAAAGAAGATTTGTTTCAACAATTAAAAAATCAAGAGGAAGTTTACCTGCACAGGAACCACTGGTACCTTGAGATGCCACCAAAGATGAAGCACTGCTCATTTCCTTTTTCTCGATTAAACAGCAATAGTCAAAGGGTGAAGATAGTAAGTATCACAGGTTAAATGCGAGGGAACGCGCTACGGCACTTACGAGTTTGAAAACTAGAAAATATAAACAAATTCATGATTGTTTTAATTTGCTTCGTAATTGGTTGATGAAATAATAATCACGTAAACTATGTTGTCGAACTATGCAAATATAACGATGTGTAACAAATCTGATAAACTGAGAGAAGTAACTAATCTTCGAGGTTGAAACAATAAGCAGCAATTTATTCATTTGGACATAAAGAAAAGGAAAAAAGTTTACGAAATTGGTGGTGAGTGAGACGACCGCCTGTTTGTTTGGTGGAAAAGAGTTTTGTGACACCAATGCAGTTGTCTGACATGTCGCATGCATATCTATCTAATTGTGTTGCGCTCTTTTTTGAATATTCCAACTACCAATGCAATAAATCAATCAAAGAAAATTATGTCACCCCGTCGTGTAAGCATGCTATTACTACCGCACATTCTTTGCAAAAGTGTCGAACCTGCTATGAATAGGTATTTTTGTAAAGACCAAGCAGAAATAAAGTATTAACAAGAATGCGTGAGTTTTTTGCGCGCTCATCGACAGTGCCAGCTGCCTGCAACCGAAGAAAGTGGGATGGAAAATTTCTTACGAGAAATTATACAGAATCTTTTCCTCTAGTGAACATGAACGTGACCTCAGTCAAGCATCTAACGCAGCCAGCAAATACTTAGAAATGGCAACCCCTCCAACCTTTCATATTTTTATCCACTTACGTCACAAAGATATGAAAATTTTTCGTTCGAATCGAACTAGCGGGTAGAAGTAAGGGGTAACTCTCCGAATGACCATCAATCAGTACAATGCTTAATCAGTACCATGCAACTGCATAATTCCTCTCTCACTAAAACAGATCTCTATTTACTTTTAATCTAAGAGCGGAAGAAATCATAAAAGATATCTGCAAAAGAAGTGGAAATCCAACTTCAAAAGTAGTAAACCTTTTCCCGACATTAAAAACAACGCACCTCCGACTCCACTCATCTAAATCCTAGGAGGAATTAAAAGATTTATAAATATTCCGACAGGCAATAATGCATGTCCGAAATCTCTTTCCTCTTCGCTTCTCTTCTGCTTCATTGCCTCATAACCCCAGCTACGGATCGATATCTTAAAAGTAGAACTCAACGATAGCGACGGCAGAAAATCAGATCCCACAATACTTCATATCTTCTTCAATTCTTGACGGCGGAAACTAAGGGCTTTACAATGAGTAAATAAATAATAAGTGCTAAAGTCATCATCAAGTTGAACATACTGCTACATTCTCAGCACAGTGCATGAAATGGAATACATTACATAGCACCAAATTGGTAATATTTAAATATTTAATTAGCACTTAGGTATCTGGAAAATGTTCTGAAAATTCAATTACAACAGCGAAACGAATACTCTCACAATTTATAATTTCAATACGTTATATATATATATATATATATATATATATATATATATATATATATATATATATATATATATATATATATATATATATATATATATATATAATTTTACTAATTTCATCATAGCTACTAATATTTCATGCCATACGAAATTACGCTTAGCGAGCGACGAAACGATAAATACCGTTCATCCATTACGAATTGGAAGGTTAATCGATAAACCTGATAAATGCTTAAAATTATAGCAGTGATTGTGAGGTATGAAGTGAAAGCCATTAGCTTAGGTTTAAAATACCGGTGACAGACACACCACTCTCCGTTAAACGAAATGATTCCATTTTTATCCGTAATTGTATGCATTGACATATGTGTGTGCATCAGTTAAAACAGCTGTCATTTTCATCATATAAAGGAGAGAAGAGAGAGTCATTTGATAAGTACGAATGATCAGTGAAGCTTAATAAAAACGTTAAAGGTAAATATTTACAACTCATACATATATGTACCTGGATGAACAGAAAAATTGGAACCACAAAACGGATGGGGAAAAAACTGAAATTAAGGTCAACGGAACGTAAAATCACTGCATTACTAACAGCGAATTTTGAAGGAAATTTTCCGCCAAGACTGAAAGAAAGAAGAAAAGAGCTTTCTGTTTTCTGAACGAAAAGAAAAAGGAAAGTATGACACGTTTGCATCGCCTGACAGTTTGAGTCACAATGAACAAGTACGAACTAATTGTGCGATGGGAATATTTGATAGGAAAAAAATCCCAAAACTAAAAGTCAAAGCAAGCAATTTCAAAACTGCGTATTACATGAAACGAAAGCCATATTATACATCCGCGCTGTTCTGTTCCTCGAAATTGCACAGTTTACTTCTCAGAAGCATTAAAATTCTTGATAGACTAACAACAAGTGTAATGAAGATACATGAAGACGACAATGTCACTGACCATACAACAAGGTTGTCACTAACTTCTTTAAATATCAAAATTTTTCTTACTTTTGGATGTTTAAAAGTTTAACTAGATTTAATTCAATAAATTCAATCTTTTCCCAACATAGTTATTTTTCTTCCTTAAAGTGATATTAATGCTTGAGTTAGTGCCGCTGCTTAACTTCAAATCTTACTATATTCCGAAATCTCCTCAATAATACAGACCGATCCGTTCCACGTTACTTGAATTAGTTATTTAACGATAATTGTTCTTGTAAATAGCTCTCTCGCTACAGGCAAAAAAAGATTTAAAAGAGCAATATTTTTCTATTACTCTTATATGTACGTTGTGATACTAAAAGCTACTGATTTCATCGCTCTTCCATCACATTACAAATAGTCGCCAATGCTAAATAATCGGTGAATCGTAGTTGAAAACTACTTTAAAATTAGTTAAAAAGCAGATCGTACAAATCGTAGAATAGAACCACTTTAATGCTAAATCATCTCCTAATAAATGGACAAAGCAACATACATGTAAAAAGAAAAGGAAGACGTTTGACGTCTGAAACAGAAAATAACGCGCCTATTCGTGAAAATCACACGGATTGAGGGGAGTGAGAATTCGTATGATTATCGAAGAGTCTACAGTAATTTGTACGCTACCAAAAACAGTGAAGCGATCTAGAAATATTAAATTATGTGCTATTTACACTCATCACAGAATTATTGCTAAAACAGTGTGCTTGTTTTAAAGTTCAAAATGGATAGGTGAAAATGATGCGAACAATGTCAGGTTGTATGACGACTTCATCAGAACTGGTCTCTGACCTCTCAATAGATTTTATATCTCACCGTTTCATACTTCTTCTCCTTTTCGTTCGTCGTCAACCACTGCGAAGCTATGCAAATCCCGCTAAAGTGATCGAGCGTCTAGAAAATGCAAAATCAATTATGGATTTACCATAAAATCGCTGAATGGCGAACGTCAATGAGTTTGTGATGCGTGCTGCATCCAGAATTATTAATATACGTCATGCGTGTAAGAAAAAAAAGTTTAGCGCAGGTCAAATGACTGGTGACGTGTGCTGATGATATTCCGTCCGTTACGTGCATGCTTCTTGTGTCCGCACCCTAACCTAACGATACGCTGCCGTCATAAAGAAATTTCTACACTTCAACAATAATGCTTGTCTGTAAATGCCATGCCACGATATACATACATACGTATTAAGCAACGTGCTAAATTACGTCCCTACAGCCATCACTGCGCACTACTGCTAAACGTGTAGGAAAAAAAGCGTCACTCGGAAACACGGACGGCAGTGCACACATAAGTTTATACAGTTCAACACACATACTTAAATGCGCAGAAGTGAAATGCTATGCTACCCCATTGCCCACAACCAACCAGTAAGAAATAAAACATCTTCTTCAAACACACTGCGCTCGATCGATACACTCTGAAGAGAACGACAGAGAGAGAAACGCACACACAGACAGACGACATCTCGTGGCGTGTGTGTGTGTGTGTGTGTGTGTGTGTAAGCAAAAAATGATGTAAATTTGAGGCGGCGAAAACTGAAGAAGTGAGTGACCTGCTTGTCGATTTAGTTTACTGAATTAAGCCGAGCATGTGTGTGTGTGCTAAAATTACCGCTTGATCCGTACAGAGTACTGGAGGAGTGGCAGAGAGCAGCACTGCACACTGCGACACAAGTTAACGGTGGCAGCTATTCCAAGTAGACGTAGGTGGCACGGACACTCCGTAATTTGAGTGAATATCGCTCTTACAAATTCCTTAATGAAATGCCGCTGCCTAACTGCCTAAAGGCTACTTCTTACTCTTCGTCCCTCCTAGAGGTGCCATTTGAGAAATCATACATCACCACATGTTGCAGCTAATTGTAAGCTTCACTAACACTGCGGTGATGAATAGGGCAGATGCGAGAAGACACCTCTCACACCACCACTTATTTCCGCCTAAGTCTGACCGCTGACCTCCGTACGATGCACGCTACCTCCACTTTACGCTTCTGTTTTTTGGCTACCCTTCCACACTGTAAGAACAATTGCTGTAGCGTGATAGATCGATTAGCTGCCTAAATAGACGACAAATTAAATCTCCACTTCCGCCTTTCCATCCCAACACTACACAGTTTGAAACTTCAAGTCGCTATGACTTGTCGAAACCTTGCTAGTATAGTGCAACAGTTTACGTGCCTACGTATTGTGAAATTTGACAAATTTTTCTTTCGATTTTTAAGAGAAGAAATAGCAGTGAAGTACGAGAAGTGGAACGCTGCCGGTATGTATGGAAGAGTGAAATTGCAATTAATTGTGGTTAATTAGTGAGAAGTAGGGAGAGTGCTTCAAGCGGAGTAGTCGTAACTGAAGCATTAATTGCGATTTAAAAAACAAAACTTCCTTTCGCTATTTGGCGGCGAATTCATCGCTCGGCTTAGATGGCAAAGAGTTGCAAAAGCTAAAATTAGATTTTCTGGAGCGAAGTGAGGAGTTTTTCTCATTTCTCTCATTTTCTGCGTGTCGAAGGAAGGAAAGATAAATGAAAGAAGCTGTTTGAATTTTTTAACTCTTCTTCCTCCACTTCCTCTTGGTTTTGTCCAACTTTTTTCATCAGGAAGTCTGGAAGATTCAAAAAATGATCAGTCTCAATGTGACGAATATTCAAACTCCAAAGGCTACAGTCGTAAATGTTGTGAGGTTTGAATTTTCGGCGACTCTAAAGCTTTAATTGCTTCAACTTTCCGAATCGTCCGTTTC
The DNA here is from genome assembly GCA_963070105.1 of Litomosoides sigmodontis. Taxonomy (NCBI): domain Eukaryota; kingdom Metazoa; phylum Nematoda; class Chromadorea; order Rhabditida; family Onchocercidae; genus Litomosoides; species Litomosoides sigmodontis. Next base: position 162,419 of record OY718803.1, on the reverse strand, counting down.
CTAATTCATATTTATTTGGATGAGTGGCAGGGGAAACACACAATACAAATACCCCAGATAATTTCAACAACTACCTTTTTTTAATGGCGGTTACCAGTGGTCCAGCAATTTTAAACCGTTAAATTTCTGTTCAGCTTTGAATATATATCTGGATGCGTATTACTGTCTGTCAACCCGGTTTTAGTATTCCAGAACAAACTGTACAATCTCCGCTGCCATCCACTTATTCACTTGCGCTCAATGAACTATGAGAACGTACGCCGCCAGTCATCCTCGCACTTAGTGGGAAAAGGAGGGGGGAGGAAGAGGGAGCAAATGAATTTGATGAGTGGGTAGTGCTTTTGAGGAAAATTTAAATTTTAGTAAATTAAAATTATATCCACTGCAAAACACATGACTTCATTAATTAATTGCATGTCTTTGAGCTCCCCAATAATGCGATGCTGAGCACACGTACTTTACTACCTTATAATTCCTTCAACTTAATATAATCAAAGACGTGCTTAATAACTCGTTTGAAAGCTGTCCTCAGCAACAGCCTATGCTTAATTTTTCTCGGTTATTTTAATTTGCGATGTGCAAAGTGAGTCAGTTTCCTGAATCCAGTGAACTTTCATTGAGCGTTTTCCTGTAACGAGGTTTCCGACACTATTAGGTAAACGCTGTGTAGAATGCACTTCCGGCAGACAATTCCTTTTCCCTTCTTTTCATTGCTAATCGAAATTAACCTCACACTTACTGGAAAATGCCTTCCTTTTGTTTGAAATTTTTTTCGTTGAAGTCTGATTTCTACAGAGACGTGAAATGTACTTGTGATGATTGTTCTCAATTATGAATGAATGAGAAAATAGAACTTTCGTCGCTTTCTAAATTATTGCAATTTCCGAGAAGCACTTGTTACGAGCTCAATATAATGTTTTTACTCATGTCTGGATTATCACATCAGTTGACAGCTTATCTTCCCCTTCATCCTTTGTGCGAAAGAGAAGAAGCGGAAAGATGAACAAAGCAGTCATACAATACGAATCGTATTAAAATTGCATTTCTAAATGATAATGCAAAAAATAGGGGAAAGAGAGAGAGAGAGAAAGCGGTACGTACACAGAAAGTTTCTACTGCTCTCGTTAAGGTAGTTATGTGTTGGTTCGTGTGGATTACGTTTAACCAAATAAATGAATGAATGCGATCAAGATTATACGATGATTGATTATAAGGCACTGCATAGCTTTCCCTATTGGCCTATTAGCTGAAAGCCCAGGAAGTACTTACTTAGTACTTAATGGCAAAGAATTAGACAAATCAAATGTGCTAATTTCCTTTTTGTTTTAGCGTAATAATTTCCACTAATTTGTACAAATTTCAATTTTTTCCAAGTAAAACAGAAAGCTCCAACGAGCAAAAGTGACGGTGAAAATGGAGGAGATGAGGCGGAAAGGTTTCCTTTCAATTCTTCTTTCACGCAGTACGTAATTACAACACCACTGTGCATAATTCCACTCATCCTTTTGTATCAAGCAACTTGACCGATTCATTTAGCCAATTCATGATCGCATTAATTGCAGCTAATACTGCAGGTGAACCAAATCCGTGGGTAACCTGGAAAATCTGCTATGCTCAGGATTGATATCATCACAATAAGCAAAATTTGAGAGTATCCTAATAACAAAACCTATACTGCTACGCTGTTGTTATTATTTTGAGAAAAAGGAATTGAATAAAGCACGGTCGTACAGCAATAATAACACGGTTTGCATAGCAACAGGAAGTGTCGATGAGTGCTAATACATAAATGAGCTAATTAATCGCCAGCGAAGATGCTAATTGAGATGAAGCCGCTCTAGAAAAAAAAAAGCAAAATGTGCTGCAGGTATGTGCTGCAAAGTTTGGAACGAAAGTTGGCTAATTAGTTCGCATTTAACCCAATGAATTAGCAACAGTTGTAGAGTGCTACTAGTTGGTGGCTGAAGTAGCTGCCCTAGACGCATTACATCTTTCCTCCTTATTCCTATTACAGGCTACTAGCTTATACGAAAAATGATGAGTTAATGGGGAAGAAACCATTGAGAAATGCGTTAGTCGACTTTGCACAATGGGTTCCAGAATTGGCTGGGGCCTGGAAGAACATATTGGGCTGCGGTCGTTGCTCAGCAGTTCTTTCAGTTCGGTTAAAGTTGCCTTCGTCGCCAGCAGCATATTCTTCCTTCGCTGTACATCCAGCGGTTCCATTGAACAGTTTGCGCGCGTTAAGTGTTCCGCAATTGCTCGCGCAGGGAATTCGTTTTCGCAGACGGCGTTGAAATCTTTTGCCAAATGCATCGCTTCAACTGTATTAAATGAGCTCTTTCAATTGCAACAGTAATTGCATTGCAAGATGGACGGGCGATTACCGTTGGCAAGCAAACAAAAGCTTTTTGCACAATCCGACCTCACGGATTGTCCTTGCAATATTTTTCTTCATGGAAAATTAACTAACATTCAACAAGTGCTGTAAGCGAATTCACATTCGTAGCTTTCCGTCTTCCGGCTGGTAACTGTAAACCGACACGCTTCAACTGATCACGCAACGATTTGCCACCATCTTTCGACTTTGCTCTGAAATAATATTACTCTTCGCAACTAACTACTCCAGTGTTTTTGTCTTCTGCCTCATTCTTTTAATAAGCTACTACCGTTGATGAAAACTGAATTAATTAAAGTCTGAAAATCTTGGTATTGAAATAGAACGCTGTCACCGCTGAATGCTCCCATAATAGCACTGATTTTGCTTGCACCACTTGAAATTTGTAACATTTCACGAAGTAATCAAACAGATATAATCAAGAAAGGAAAACGAAGAGGAAGGAAAAGGAGAAAAAGCGGAGAAAGTGAGAAAAAGGGAGAAAGAGAGGGAGAGCAAAATGGTAATACAAGTTAAAAGAATATTGAAAGAAATAAAAAGTACTGTTAAGTTAATTTCTTCGAAGAATTTTCGATTACCTGCGAAGAATTCCACCTAAAACAGATGCATTAAGGCATTCGGGCGGTGAAAGTCGTCGATGAATTTCGCCAACCGTCACTTTGTACTTCGCCGCACTGCTGAGCAAACTTAGCCGACCTTTAACGTTATACAGTTCCCATGTAAATAAATGAGTAGTTAACAAGCTGATATTTCGCATGTCTAATTTCTACCTTCGCTGTGGTCTATGAGGAAATATTGTTTTGCAAAAGGTCTATGAAGTGATGGAGCGGCGTAATCCGAGCTCACTTCTTCCTACTACACTCATTCCAAGAAATGATCCTTTTAAAATGTTTGAGAAACAAACCCGGCACTGAACAGAAAACGTCGAGGTAATTAACATTATGAGATGCTTGACTGCTGCTATGCACCAGTTGTCCATTTACTGGACACGCCGTTATCATTGGCTTAGGCCTTGAACACGCCGCTTAAAAAACAGAAAAGAAGCTGAAGTTGAACATTTGAGATGAACAAATGATTTCGGATACTAACTCAGTATTTACATATCGATTACTACAAATCACTTGCTCTTCCATGCTTACCTTTACGAATGACTCCGCGCTGCTCAGTCATTTTTGCTTGTACTGTTGATGATGTGCTCATTTCCTGAAAGGGAAAAAATAGGCATAACATAGCATTTCCTTTTTATCAAAATTTAGCTCCACAATCGATCGATAATGCGAGTGCGCGAATTGGGAGATCTATTTTTTCCGAGGATTTTAATTTAATAAAGTTCAGTTTACCGTATCAACACTTCTAGCATCTGCAACCAAGCTATGATGCTGTTGTTGTTGTTGTTGCTGCTGCTGCTGTTGCTGTTGCTGTTGTTGTTGCTGTTGTTGTTGTTGTTGGTGCTGTTGTTGTTGTTGTTGTTGTTGCTGTTGTTGTTGTTGTTGCTGCTGCTGCTGTTGTTGCTGTTGTTGTTGTTGTTGTTGTTGTTGTTGTTGGTGATGGTGATGGTGGTGGTGGTGGTGTTGCAATGAAGTAGTGGTTGAGGAAATGTTTTGTTGAGATAACTGCTGCATGAAAATCGGTTGCGGTCGACCGGTAACCATCAGGTACTCCCTTGCATTGGGCACGTGAACCTGAACATAAGTTTGTTTATCAATATATAGCCGGAATATAAAGTAGTAATGTTAAATTAGAACTCATTACACAAAACACTTGTTGAATCGCCAAAAAGTTACCACACTTTCCGGTTTACTTTCCAAATCTAAGCTTGAAATTACTCAGAAGAATGAGAAAAATGACGCTGTAATGAACGTTAGCTTGCTGTTGATAACACGCGACACGCGTGAGTTCACTGGTCTGTTCACGGAACTGCGCTGACGTAGTCCCGGTAATACCATATTGTTGCAGCTGAAAAATAATAAAAGGAGAAATCTTCGGTTCTTGCAATTATGAAAAGATTGCATATAGTGAAATACAGATAACAGGCGCTTCAGGATCCAATTTTGGCAGGAACTTTCAGAATGCTGTAAAAAGTTTGAGATGGATGAATTACTTGTTCAGCATGTGGATAAGAGCCCGGATTATAAGTGAACGCATAAGCCGGGGACGGAAATCCGATGTGCTGCTGTTGCAGCAGTGATTGCTGCTGCTCGTTGGAGACAGGTTGGGATCCGACACCTTCAAGTTGAAGGCTCTGAAATAAAATAAAAGAAGAGACGGAAATTCGATTCTCACTCTTTTGCAAGTTCTAATTTGTTGCAAAATTTAGCACGCGCTTGCATCTAAAAATCCCCCATGCAACTGCACTCAGACAGCAATCGCCAACTTACTCGAAATTAAAAACTGCTAAAAGCTGCGATTTCATTTCCAATTTCGTCCTTTTACCAAAACGAATACTTGGAAATTTCATGAAATCTCCTGCACAGCAAAGAAGCTCAACGAATCGCACGGTTCAGTTGTGTTATAATTAAGATTTGAATGCTAATAGCCTCGTCGTTTCCTTCGCCCTCCTCTCTTTTCATCCTACTTCTGTACTCTCTCTCTCTTTTCATCTTACTTCTCTCTCTCTCTCTTCCTTTTCTTTTTCTCTCTTCCCTCTCATTTCTAAAATTCATTGAAAGAAGCTGATAGTGGGTTATGCAACGTATAATTATGAAGAGTTCTCTTCCCGTCCGCTCTATCGAAACGGGCGGAAAAAGTTTGAAGGAGAGGTCGGGAAAAAAGGTTAATTTGAACAACTATTTAGATGCCAACTACTATCACTCTGTTTTCTCTTCACTTCTCTTTCTCTTCCCTTATTCCATTCAATGGTTTCCTTATTCACTTTTTTCCTTTCCACTTCTCAGTAGAAAAGATTTAATTTATTACCAAGTTAACTGGATGGGAAAATTAGAAAAATCGTAAAATTTGGTGACAGCAAGAGAAATTCCCCTCCTTCTCCTCCTCCCCCTTCTCCACCTACATTTCATTGTGGGGAGAGATGGGAAATCCTTTTAAGGATTACTTAACCCCTTCATTTTCGGCGAAACAAGAATTTGATCAACGAATTAAAAGAGGAACAATTCTCATGGAAACAACCGTTATAAACTTTCGTGTCTTTCAGTTAAAATTATTAATGAATCCTTTCATGGAATGAATTCATCCAACATCACTTCTTGAAACTGCAATAAAAAGTTATCCCACGTTGCCTAAACCTACTAAAATAACACATTTAAACCACCCTGAAGTGATGATGGATTGATAGGCTCCTTATGGCTTATCATTATCATCATTCGTTCATTCCTTCCAACTACCAGAACTTTGTAGCACTAATTAGATTGTCATTACCAACATTGAACTACAAATATAAACGGAAATATTGAACTTGAAGTGTAGTAGCTCCCATTCAATGCAAACAATGATTAAAGTTGATTGACTTTAGCCTTGTCCATTTAACTGATAAGCATATGTATTGTGAGCACATATGCATATGGGCGTGAAAGCCTAGGAAATTTGAAACTTATTTATCGACTAAACGATGGTCTTTTTTTGTAAAGCCAATTGGAAGCTAAAATACATAGTAAAATTAAAGGGTTCTAAATTTCAACGAATTTCTCTCAGGCTATTACAATTTGCAATTGGTATGGTCTTTTTTAACATTTTGGAAATGGCCGAAATTTGAATAGATATCACTGGTCTTGAAGTTCCACCGTACAAATGTCGTCAGCTGTCACTTGTCATTTTATAATGGAATTAAGCGATAACATTTGAATAACGTAAAAGAGTAGAGGGAAAGGAATTGAAAAAAAAAGAGAGCTTCTCCTTTAGAATAGGGAGGGAGGGAGGCGGAGGAAGCGAAAGAGTTGAAAGGTATTCGTATAATATGACTTACTTGCATCACGCTTCTTCAGCGTTTACTACCACTACTCGTAATTTGTTGCCTCGGGCCACAGATCGTCGTCCGGACACGCTCTGCAACTTGTTCTCTCTGAGGTGTAGCGGTGAGCACAGTAGCAACGGTGATAACCTAAGGATAGACTGGTATTTTCCGTAAATTACCGGTAATGTCTGCTGCTTCGTTGGTTGCAATGCCTGTTATGGGGGAAGAGGAAGAAGAAAAGTGGAATGATAAATAAATAAATAATTAAATTCCTTGCAGGAAAGCAGACCGAGCACGAAACCAAGGAAGGAAGGAGGAGGAAATAAGGTCGAAAGGTGTCTTGTCTGTCTTACTTCTAATTAACAACGCAAAATGAGAGTTGGAAATGAAGGATTCATTCATTCCTTCACACTTTTCTTCTCGCTTTTTTATCAAAACACTAAGAATTCACATTCTTTTGGGTAATTTTGACCCCTCCAATTTGTCGCCTTCTCTCTTCCCTTCAGCACTTGATTGTCCTCCTGATAACTGAGAACCCTCGGGTCATGCCAACCTTCCTCTCCTCGTCCACCTTTTCATTACCCTCAGGCTATTTAATTTAACTTTGCCCTTCCCAAGTTCACTAACAAATTTCGCCTTCAGCGCTTTATTTACACGCCGATCATCCAAGGAAACATTAAACATTTGTTTCAAATAAACATCGCATTCATCTTGTTCGCCCACTCACGCTTTCCCTAACTCGTGTCATGACCCGAGGCAGAGTGGCTGCTCATCCATAAGATGTGTGTGTGTGTGTGTGTGTGTGTGTGTGTGTGTGTGTGCGTGCGTGTGTCATGAGGTGCATGCACACCACCTATCACATCTACACTGCCAAAGGAAATCAATTGTTTAACCTCTAGTCCCAATTCCAGGAAAAAGAAAAAAATATGCCGTTGGCGCTTTTGCGATTATCCGCTTGCGTTCGCTTCAGCTATGCCACCCTTGAACCACGAAGTGGTGCAAGTAAGGGAGCGCCCGAGCACGGATGGGAGCAGGAGAGGATGCGGCGAAACATGAGGTCGGTCGTTACCTACCTACCTGTCATGTGTGGCAGACTGATGCAACAGCCTGTTGCTGCTGACTACTACAAAACTACTACCCATTTGGTGGATATCAATGAATTCGTTGAATCGTCGTCATCTTCCGTTGAAAAAGGGTTACAAAGAGGTGGACAGGAGGACGGGGCGCAAAGGGGCGTTGGAGGCAGCAGGAAGGAAACAGAGGGAGAGGGAGAGCGCGGGATGACCGCGGGGTGGTAACAAGGAACGTGGTGCAGGAGGAGAAAAGATAAGGGGGAAGCTGAAGTTTGGAAGAACTTCAAACTGGTAGGACTGCAAAACCGACGACCAAAAAAGGAGTCCACCTCCGCTCACTCTCTCCCCACTCCTTCACATATCTCTCTGCGCCTTTTTGTGAAAATTTAAAACCGTTTACCTAATATCGCTGTCATTCTGGTTCTCCCATCTGTTGATGTCGATGGTTGATGGTTGATGGTTGATGCATTCAGTTTCGCGAGTGAATGGAATCAATGTGGGAGGAGGCGGATTCGAATGGCGGGGGAGTGGTAAGGTAGACAGGCCACCGCGGGACCAAAATACACATCTTCTTGTTATACCTGTGTGTGGGTGGGTGTGTGTGTGCGTCTGTGTATATGTGCGTGTGTGTGTCTGTGTGTGTGTGTGTGTGTGTGTAGATAAACGCGTATTTTAGTGTACATAAACGCGTGACGGATTTTGTAACATTAATTTCCAGTTGAAAATTATCCGAAATTTGCAAACTAATAAATACGTTGGAAGAAGTGGAGATCGGGGTGACAAAGATGATGACTTCATCGAATTTAAAATATAAAATGATTTGACCGCGTCGATTTGTTAAATTTTCATCAAAAATATGAAAAGAAAATATAATGATTTTCGTTTCCCTCTTGTCTTCACGGTTGCGGCGAAAACTTGGTAATCTGACGTGTAATCCGGTTGCCATTCGCATGATCATTTCGTTTTCCATTTCACCGTGCACAGACACGTAGAAAGCGTGTGGCGCGCATCGAAGGAGGAATCGGCTAAGGCTGAATGTTCGCATAAAAAGCGAAGGCGGAAGTGTTCTGTTTCATGCATTCCTCCGTTTTCCTTATCCACCCATACTTTTCGGTATCTTTTCCCTGCGCACCGCGCAGAATGTTTGCCACCTATTCGGAGAGGACGGATAGATAGATAGATACTGTTGTTTTCCTCGGAACTTGTTTTACGGACAGCTGTTTCATTAAAAGTAACAATTCCTACTGATCGCTTCTCGTCGCGATATTATTGGATGACTGACGCTCCACGTCCTCCTCCTCCTCCTCCTCCTCCTCATCCTCCACGTCGTCGTCGTCGTCATCGTCGTTGTTGTGGTCGTCGAAATCTCCATCACCTTCCTCTCCGTCTTGTTCTTCTATCAGTTATGAAAATTCGGGTGAATCCTAGTAAAATGGGATATATTGAAATTTTCGCAAATGCAGTCGTTTTATGGAAGAATGATTAATAATAATGTGAACTGGAAGTGATACCAATATAATAAAGCGTTAAGAATTGTGATGGCACTCAGTGGAGAGGGCTGAGATTCCCGTAAATCAAAGAGGAGTACGTGTGTCATCATCAATGGTCAGCTGCCGACGTGCGGAAGAAATTCTTTACTTACTTCATTACACCGGCGATTATTGCTCCGATGGAAGTACGAGACTGGAAGCTGAACTGAGTAGTGAAATAATAATCACCGATAAATATTGTTGAAATGAAGCTTCATAATCCTTTTAATTAATTATAATTTGCAGTGAATTCCGTCCTCTTTTCCTATTCCTCCTCTCACAAAATAAATTCCCAAATATTTTTGCCTTCTCCAGTTACCAATAGAAAGCGATATAATCGCCGCAGGTGGGATGCATTAATTAGCACACAACAACTGAGATACTGAGATTTTGCGGTTGCAAAAGCCAGTGATCATCTCAACAGGTCGGCGAAAATGCCGCACGCGTCAAGCAGGGCAAATGCAGAATTTCCCCTGAAGGAAAGACAATTCGGAGGATTTCAAGAATTTGCTTGTATCTCCTCTTATCTCAACTTTATTCCAATTCTTCCTTTTGCTTCAAAAAAATCGCAGTTGTAATTTTCCTTGACTTCATTCACAACATATGAAGTGATTTTAATTGAAAAAGACCAGTCATTGCGTGAAATCTTAGACCTATTAGCAGATATAATCAATTCCCTTTCATCACTTGCTCCATAACAACCTGTCGAAAGCTCGAAAAAGGTCAACACAAATTAGAGAAACCTGTAAATCTTTGGTCACTTCATTAGCAGAGGAATGGTTTACAACTGTCTAGTCCTTTGCTATGTTTAATACCGACCTTATACAATAGCAATTAATCTCTTTGTAACTGGATCACCGCTAAAGATTGATTTATTACTTTGTTATATGTGTTTTCGCTTCAAGACGCCTCAACTTCACCGATCGTAAACTCTTGTTGACCTCTTATTTACTTGTAATCACCTCTACGATGGTGGATGATTAAGCAGGCCACTCCTACACTTACACCTATATATAAATATATATACAGATCCCTTGACCTGATTTCGATCAGTTAGTCTGAAAGGTGGACGGAAGAAAACGATAGCGATGTAGCAGGAGCGAACGGTCAACAATCAAGGAGTCGACAACAGTTAACTTCAACTCCCAATCCACTTCATACTTCCTAATTGCGATCAAATCTTTATCGCACATCGTTATACCACAACAAGTATTCCAGTACTGCTTGTATTCTAAACTAACACAGATAGTGCTTACTGTAAACAACTATTCATACTAGTCTTCGACTACGTAAATCGATGAGTATCCAAACCAAAGGATACTTTTTCCAACATTCACAGCATGACCCGCTTGCTTTAATTAAATTTGTTTCGGCTCATTTCACAATGACTGAATAATTAATTCTACGGCCTTTTAATAGTAGAATGCTTCGTTCAGAAGAAAGTATTTCAAGACGCACCTCATGCTGTCTTACGTGGTAACTGAAGAGCTAGCAACGTTGGAGATTTTTAATGCATAGCAGCTTTTAAACCTGTTACGCAGTATTCCTTGAGACTGTTTATGCTTGTGCTGCTTGGCTCATTCTCTCTTCTTCAGTTGCAAAAGCAGATGTAAGAAGAGCCGAAGCGCACTGGACCGTCATTAAATGAAAAAGCAAATAGCAAGCAGTAAGTTGCAAAATGAGATGCGTGGGAAGAAGCATCGCGCATCCCACTTCGACAGAACAACTCTGAAATGAAAGTTACTTTAGCTGGGCGATTCATACCCATCCATCCATCCACACGTTTTTACATATCAGAAGATTCATTCCTGATAGCTGACGGTTTCACTCCGAACCGACGAACCATCGAGAAATTCTATCCAACTGCGTAAGACTTCAGAGGGTTTGCGTGATCAGATATATTGTGGTCACCTGAAATTGCCCACTATTCCGGAGGATAGCGATATCTGTGAGCAAAATTGCTGCGATTGTTCGGATGTCAATAGTGGGGGCAGTCGTCGTCCCATCGAATGCTCAACCTAATATTCACTAATCAACGATAATTATTTCAGATGCTGCCAGGCAGTTCTTCGTAAAGCAGTTTAATGCAATGGCACGTATTTGGTGTGAGGCGGAAGGAATCATTTTCTATGAAACTGTGGCAAATAAAAAATAGAGAGATGGACGGAAGGAATCACTGGTCCTTTTTCTCACTGCTCTTAAATTAGGAATTGAGGAAAACCAGTTCGTTCGCTTATTTCGAATTGAACTTCCCCACTCAACGCTTTGCAGCCTCGCACTTCCAAATAACAAGATCATTCATCAGCAGGAGACTTTTTTATAGAAGCAGCTGAAAGAGTTGAGTGTGATATCTGAACTTTACTTTCTTGGCATTTTGCAAGTGCACACCGAGTAAGTTCAGTCAATCGTGGAAATAATTTTTGAACGATGTTGGAATATGGTACTAATAAATCATGACAGCAATAAATAAGAGTTCTACCAAAGTGAATATTTGGTAGATTTACTATTTTGTAAAATGATCGTTTCCGGTAAGTGGACAGACAGGACTCTTTTCTTAAAAGTTGCAGGCACAATCCCTTTCTGTCCTTTTTTCATTGCAATGATAAAATAGCACTTCAAATTAAAAATAATATTACCAAGAGTTGCCAAGAGTCTTTTTGGAAATTTGCTCTTTATCTGCTTGAAGAAGCGGAAATGAACGATAAAGAACTTCAGATCTGTGGTGTGGCATTGAGCGGATCAGTCCTTGTAGTAAGACCAATCAATTTTTGATTTTTGCAAAACAGAGGTTAATTATTTATCCGTCATATGAAACAGCTGAATAGCTGTACTAAATCTATGCCTGGTTCGGAAGACGGAGACGGGTTGGAATCCCTGCCCTTACCGTACAGGCATTGTTCCCTCGCATTTACACCCGCCCGATGTCCGGCCGGATCTGCGGAATTTCATTGAACAGTGCGAAACGAGAGGTGAAAACGAGGAAAAGTGCCGTTGTCAAGCATCAATTATATTTAGGGAAAAAGATGCGTGTGATGGAAGTTGCGTTGCAGAGCACGTGTAATCCAACATCGTTCAAAAAGTGGATGTAACAAGCTTAGGTTGCGCTTTCAACAACCAATACATTTCCCAAGCTCAGCTTTAACTACTCGCCATCTTTTCACGGAACCGGAACCGATTCATCATCAACAAGGATTTTTATCAGTAAAATATCGACTATTTGTTGTTGGTGCCATTCGAATATCGGAATTTCAATAAAATAATTTAAAAGGAAATCGGCTCGCTCATTTTTGAAACTTAAATTAGAGGAAAACAATAGATCTTAAACATTTGTAGGAAACAGTTTTTTTCCACAAATTTGATCAACTGTTATTGAACGGAAATGAAATAACTGGACGATCAATTTGCTACTGGCTGCTTTTTTCCTACCTGTCGTGCATAGTTCATTAATCACCTTCCGTTCGCCTTTAGAGATGTGGGAGATAATCAAATGAGGGAATAAGAGATGAGAGACGCCCGAAACGTGAAACAAGGAATTTGAACTTCTCAGCTATTAATTTATGTTAAAAATTTTTATATTGTTTTTGTTTATGTTAGTTATGTTTTTTATGTTTGTGTTATGTTGTTTTATGTTTACGTTGTCTTTGTTTATTTCTACGTTGTTTATGTTTATGCTTAATTTCAAGGTATAAATGGACAAACTAAAACTTAATTCAACTCTTCAGGGAAAATTGCATCGACTTACCTTTATTAAATATATTTTATGACGTGCTTTCGGATAGTGAACATTTGTGTGATTCGTCGCTGCAGAAATAATTCTTCCAAAATTGTTGATTTCTTCTTATAACTATCAATCATATAACAAAGGACCACCGATTTTTAAAATAGCTGGGGATGAATTCTTTTTTCCATTTTACCAATTGCTGTCGCTGCACGTAGCTTGCTCACTCCATTTCAGAAAAATTTAATGACAGAAGGGAAGCAGTAAAGCGCTCAAACAATCTCGAGTGAAATAATCGCCTATTTTGAGCTGCGCGGATATGAGGCTTTCATTTCAATTATTCCACAATTGGCATAAAGCCCGTGTTTTGTTGTTATTCAAGATAATTCTTTTCCGTCTCTCTCTCTCTCTCTCCAATCATTTCAGTCGAAGTGTGTTTTACTCATTTATTGTGTTGGCGTAAAAGATGCTGATGTGAGGAGTGCTTAGGATGATTTTTCACCCGCATACCTCTTCCCACTCATTTTCAATTGCAACACGTATTCTATTTCAAAATTTTCAACGAGGTAGACTATAATACAACGGTTCTAAATGTGGTAGAATTGCAAGCACGTGTTGCCTACGACGTAGACCTGCATCGTTTGCCAGCTGCGAAGCTGGTTGCGCGGCAGTTCAAGGCTAGAAAGGTGTCGCATCCTATCATCTTCTTCGTTCAGCAATTAATCCATGGATGGATTAATTGCTTCTCTTCGCTCCATCATCTCAGTCCGCCATTTAGCCCTTGTGATGAAAATGAAGTGACGTAATCGATCACTATTTTTCAAAGTAACGCAGTGGACGACTACAGTAGCGATAATGGCACGTCCAGTTCTTGAAGATTTAGTAAGCGAAATTGGGAAGCAGTGCCTTGCTTTTTGACTTTAAGTATTTCAAAGTTAAATATTCATAAAAGAGTATTTTTCCACATTTTATAATTGCGACTTCTGATGAATGGTTTGCTGCAGTAAAGTGGACACCAGTGAAGTGTTGATAGTTGGATGATAAAAGTACTAGACGGTCATCTCTTTCCTTCACATCTTGAAGGAGCGGCGAGTCTATAAAACCAATAAGGCAGGATTAACTTTCATGTAAGAAGTGGGAGTAGATAACACAACGAACACGGGACCGATCAATTCAGTCCATTCTTGAAATGATGTAAGTGCGACAAATGCGCAAATTGCTGTAAAGTGTACTGTACTACCACTACCACTCATTCGCTCACTTATCTCTCCATCCAACTAACCAATCATAGACTGCTCCACTCCGCTAATTTCACTACAACCTTTCCGCCGTACCACTCAGACCACCACCACCATTGTCCAATTGTCTCATAATCTGAAGGTCGTGAGTTCGAACCTCACCTCGGCCATCCTTTTTTTGTTCTTGGAATTACAGTTGGATTTGTGCTTAGTGATATTTAAAGCCAGATTCATATGTAGGGTTGCGTAGTTACTCGCCTTCTCACTTTCGTGCGATGGACACACACGTACGCCTGTGTGCTGCTCATCATCGTTTTCAACACACGTGCGTTTTGTCATATCAGTACTACACATTATTGCCTCATGTTATTACTATATATTATTACCACCAAAAGCTACCTACAAATGATTTCAATCTCTCCACCTATTACTATTTCCTTTTCCCACTAGCGGCGGAGAATTTGTTCCATCAACGGAAATATAAGTAAAAATTCTAACTGAAAACACAATTTTTCAACAGTCAAAAAATCTTCAAATTGCAATGGTCAAAATTATCATTTCAATTAAATTCAGATACAGCATATAGCGGTCAAAGAGTTGTGTGTGTGTGTGTGTGTGTGTGTGTGTGTGTGTGTGTGTGTGTGTGTGTGTGTGTGTGTGTGTGTGTGTGTGTGTGTGTGTGTGTGTGTGTGTGTGTGTGTGTGTGTGTGTGTGTGTGTGTGTGTGTGTGTGTGTGTGTGTGTGTGTGTGTGTGTGTGTGTGTGCGATACAAATAGCCGTCGTCCTTTGGGTGTGTCGCCAACATGCCCTGCTGCGGTACGTTGCAAGTTGCAAAGGTCACATTGAGTAGTAGTAGTGGATGGAGCAACGAGTGATGAGTGGTTGTACCATCGTCCGGTAGGCCATAGAGAACCAAATAAACAATCATTTGACCTTTTTGAAACGCACCCCTTTTACTTAAGGAATCAACGAATCAAAAACATCGCTGCCTAAGCTTTTGCAATCGTTTAATAAGTGATTGCTCTTCGAACTTAACAGCCCTATCGTTTAAGTAACTTTGAATTGCCAAATTTTGCACGCCACACCACAACAGCCGAAGAGTTAAAGGCAAGGTGCATTAGGAGAAGACGCATAACGACGAAGGAGTGGAAGCCACCCTCCCTTTACATTTCAGGAGACGTAAGTTAACGGCTAATTCATAATGTGTTATTTCTCTCAGCAAGTGATTCATTTTGCATCAATCACATTTCTAACTGTGTAGATTGCAATGTGCCACGAAAGCAGCGTTAAATTCAATTAAATCAGTGTCTCAAGTGACCGGTAAAATCTATCCACCTGTCGTTTGTTTTCTTTTCTCAGTGCTCATTTCAAATGTTGCAAAATGTTCCTAAATGGCAGGCGCCAAGTGGAACTCTCTCTTACAAGATGAGATGAGGCCATTGGCCATTGGACTCAGCTTACGCTATATAGCACCAAACTATTCTGCAGTTCATTAGCTGGCGCAACTACTGCTGAAATGAAAGTGAAGCAGCAAGTAAGTTTAGGAGGGATTTGCAAGTTTAATTATACCACTCCATTGATTCCTTCTATGTTCTCATCGCTCTGCTGAACCGCCGTTCTCCTGCGATGCGATTGCCAACAACGATTTCAAGTGGCAAAGTTCAGAGATCTCTTGTTAAATCCCAATGCGATGAAATTACTGATCGGAGTGAAGAAGAGCAGAAGTAATTAATTATTAATGCCACCGTCACCGGTAGCACCTCATCACAAACCTATCGACGACAACGGCAGTAACTCCCGAACAACAGCAGCGATAAACAGGGGCGGCGTTCGTCTAATCGATCTGTCGACCTGTGATGGTGGTGGTGGTGGTGGTAGAGGAGTTGTAAGGAAGGAAGGAAGGAAGGGGAACCAGTTCCGTCGTCGACGGTGGATGGATCTGTTCTGTTACTGAAATTGTTTGACAGCTGCAGTCTTCGGCAAGGGTACCACCTGTCTCCGACAGCCGCACAACTCATCTCACCTCTCTGTTTCATCAATACCATTTCACCTACAGTCCTTCCCTTTCCCCCTCTTCAATCGAATTGAAGTTAACGATGAAATAAATCTACCACTTCTTTTCTCCTTTCTTTCGAAATTCTTCTGCGATACTTGACTTGCTAAGACTGTGCTGACCAGACCGGAGTGGACACTGATCTGCACTTTCAAAGTAAATAAATAGCTCTGTAAGTGACCTCTAACATTGGGCAGTGTTGAGTTTTGTTTTGGAATTTTCTTTCCCTTTTCAAGCTTCGCACTATCACTCTCATCCTTTCCTTCTACTTCAGGACGGTAACTTCCACCATTTTGATGAATAGCAGCAACACTAATAACTCTGGCATTAGTGATAACAGTGATGACGTAGCAGCAATGGATAGTTGGGAAGATCGAAGGATATCAATAACTCTTCAGTATGGTTCGCTGAAGGAAGTGCTGGTTCTGGAACGATCTGATAACCCACAGGTTTGATCTATCTGAATTTCAATAAGTCACATCCTAAAGCAATCAGACACTTGGGAAAATGTGGCGAAGCAGACACTACGGTGAAATACGTGATGTATCACCACGATGTTCTGGTATATCCCGATGCTTATTGCCTGGAGAATTTGGAAAGTCTTGGTAGCCCTCAGAGACACAGGTGAGGTTTTCGCTGAGAAGTACAACGGTGAGGCATACCTTCGGAAGGAGCTAAGTTCATTCAACCTCTTCACTCCACCGACACTTCGGCAGCCTGGCACAGTGGTGAAATCCTTGTTGAATTGCATGCATTTCGCTGTAGTAGGAAAAGTTGAGCAACAAATTTTAGAAAATGTGAATTAAAAAAACAAAACTTCATTGCAGAAGTAATTTTTTTTATTTTAGCAATTTGAATCACTATGTGAGCGTGCGAAACAGGTGGCTGAGAAGCATTGCGACGGTAAATTAGCTGGCGGATGTGAGGTACATTTGTTCAGGCATGATTATAACTCTCCAAACATGCTGCAGCACTTGGCTTCACTCACACAACTGGTATTTCTACTCCACTTCAAGCATTAAATTCCTGAAACAGTTTCCGGAAGCTAGGGAAATTTTAAGTTGACCGTGGAAGCATACGTTGCGCAGATTTTCATCCTTCTCTTCAACGACCTTTTGTCATTTTGTCACTAAGGTGAAATGCTGGAATATTATTGTGACGTGCCTTGAGAAAACCGACCTTAGGATAATGGTTGCAATGTGGAAATAATTCTGATAAACCGTAACGAACGACCAACACGTCCTCACGTGCTTGCCGTTACGTCATATATGACTCCAACATTTTGCGACTATTGCGGTGAAATACTAGTGGGCTTAATCAAACAGGGTTTGCAGTGTGCCAAATGCCGGTACCCAATTTTTCTATATTCAAGAAGCTTTTAGTTTTCATCAAAAATGATTTTCTCAAATGTTGTTGGCATTGTGGATTTGTGTCTGAGAAAGATGCGGAACTTTTGTAGATGTAATTTTCATAAAAAATGTGCATTTGCGCCAAGGAATAATTGTGCGAAGAATAACCAAACCGCAGTTCTTCCAAGTACGGCAAGCACAGGTGATGTGTACCATTTCCATCCATTCAGTGAATTTTTTTTGCGGAGAGCGGAAAGCGTAGTGAGGACGGAACTGACTTGAGCGGTGTGGTGCTTTGGTGATTAACTGATTGCTGCTCTGTTATCTGCAGATGACCTTCGGTGCCAGCAAGATACCTCATTCGCGTTGCCGCACACACTGGCTGTACATAACTACAAGACGCTGACAATTTGTAAAGTGTGCGATAAAATGTTAATTGGCCTGATGAAGCAGGGATTGCGCTGCCGCGATTGCAAGGTATTTGAAGGGAGAGGAAGGAAGGCACAGGCGGAGCGAGAATTGCGCAACTGCAAGTGACGCAACTGATGTGACGCTTGGCTAGCCTTGCTAACTAGCCTTCACCTTTCAGTTGTTCAGCATCAGCATCCGCCGACCTTACCTTCCTTTTCCGGAAAAATTTTGCTTCAGATTTTTGTTCAACTTTCTTGTCGTAGCCGTAAACGATCATCTCATTTCAGGTTAATGTGCACAGGAAATGTGCTTCATTGTTACCAATGAATTGTCAAATAGCAGATGGTGCGATAACGCCTTCGTTCGACCAATTAAGTGTTGACGATGACACATCGCTGCTTTCCTCGGCTTGCGACGAAGCCGGAACGCATCCAGAGAACGATTCAATGATACCGCTCGCTCGTTTGCCAGGTTTCTCGCTACATTTCGTCAATGCACCGGCGCTTAACAATTCATCTAATTGCATCAATTTAAAGGACAAGCGTCAACAAGAATCATTAATCGACAACCAACAGTCGAAGGTTGGATGATCCACTTCATGCTTGACCAACCGGAACGGCGCCTGAGGCACTACTGGATCCTTACAGGCGGTGCTATTAACATGTATAATGAATATAATGAAGGTAGTGTAATACGTAATTGCAATGCAGCATTTTAATTAAATCCCTACTTATAGTGCGGCAATGGTAGAAATTTTGAAGGAAGGCAAAAATTGCATTAAATTAAAAGTTAAATTTCCTCCATTTTTAACATCAAGTTGGAGACTTAAAAAACTTATTAAACTAGGTGTAAATCCACATCGTATTTATCGGACAATTCCACTTGGTAGTATAATGGTTCTGACACCGTATAATGGACCTCCTGTACATTCTAGGTTTGTCGCTATTCATTCATTTATTTTATTTTTAGTCTCATTGTGAGAGAGTTTTAGCAATCTTGATTGCCCTGTCGGTGTTAATTTTAAGAACTTGAAAATGTGTTACCTAAATTGATCTGCAGAATTCCTTCAACGTTAGGATCATGAACTTATAACAGTGATCGATATTGTTCATTCAAACTAAGCACGATTTCTAGCTTTCCTGCTCACTGCTTCGAAATCCGTACCACGTCACATATGGTGTATTGCGTGGGTGAAAATTTAGATGTGTATGGTGCTCCTCCTTCGAAAGTGCCACGTCACGCTAATTCGAAAAGTAATTCTAATGCGCAGATGTGGTTTCAGGTGACCTCTTGTCTGATACATTTCTTCCACGAAGCTTCTCCACCGATTCTCAAGAAATTATTTTTCATCACAGCCATCCATGTTTTGATTGAGCGGCAGGAGTAATTAAGACCTGAATGTTAGTGATGAAAAAGGTTTTTCTAGGCTCTGCAACAGGCGCTGCGGCCACCACCATCTAGGAATGATTCGTCCAACACGGAACCTGCATTGCAATTCACCGAGTTATACCAGGTTGGTTTTATCGAGTGCCGAGTGAATTTCAACAGCATTCGCTGTCGCCAAACTATAACTGAATTTGATGCGCTTTTCAACCCATTTTTTACAAATTGTAATTTCATTTTCACAACGAAAGTTTGCCAACACTGCCAAACTTTTTTTTTCGGAAAGAATCAGGGAGAGAGAGAGAAACTTTTTCATCAGGTTTTGGGTGATCAAACACTTGGATCCGGACAGTTTGGCACCGTCTATGCAGGTGTGCATCGTCAAAGTGGACGTGAAATTGCTGTAAAAGTTAGTTCTTGAACAGTTTTAAATTTCAATTCACACCGCACTCCACTTCTTTCTTTATTTCACGATTTACCAGCAGTAAAAAACTAAGGATAACACTAATGAACATAATGATCGCAAATAGCTCAACTGCTTTGTTACATGTATGTGTATTGCAAAAGATAAGAAAAGTTCGATGTGTTCGAGCTAACTGTGAAGGTTCAGATTTTTGATATAGGAATGGAGGCATGAAGAGATAGGAAATACGCTTCCGGATTGCAATTCAGGTAATAGCAAAGGATCGGTTTTCGAAGAAGTCAGCAGCCGGGGTGGAAACACTTCGAAGTGAAGTAGCAATCTTGCAGTCAATTAACCACCGTGGCATTATCAAACTGGAATCGATGTTCGAAACAAAGGACAAAATTTTTGTTGTAATGGAGAAAATGAACGGTGACATGTTGGAAATGATTTTAAGTCAGGTAAGCCACGAAACATACGATGTGTATAACTGCCGGAAAGAAGTACAATCCGACTATTGCAGTGGCGCGCGCTGCTGCGGCAGAGATTTAGTTGGGGAGAATTTTCCAAGTTACGTCCGCACGCCTGACAACGGAAAAGAATTGAGTGTGCTGAACATGCCGCACACCACTACTGCCGTTTTACCACTTCGCTGCTCATTTTAGGCTGCGGGTCGTTTGGATGAACGAGTTACCAAGTTCTTGATTATGCAAATTTTGTGCGCCCTACGATATCTACATTCGAAGGGAATCGCGCATTGCGATCTCAAACCCGAAAATGTCTTATTGTCTGATCTCGTCGATGCGTTCCCTCAAACAAAACTCTGCGACTTTGGCTATGCTCGATTTATCGGCGATGCTCAATTCAGGCATTTCCACATTTCATTGTGAAGTTTGACTTGTAAAATACTTAGTTGAGCGAACAGGGAGGAAGGGAAGGGAGACAATGGCAACATGTTATAAAGCTGTAGGGATCACCAGCTCACGCGGTTCATGCATTTCAGGAAAACGATTGTTGGCACGCCGGCTTATTTAGCCCCAGAAGTTCTCCAGAAACGAGGTTAACTTTGGCACATGTTATGTTCCGGAACAGGAACTGCTCGCTCCTCTCACTGAATGTAAATGTGATTTGTAGGATACAACAAGTCACTCGATATGTGGTCCGTCGGTGTGATAATTTATGTAACACTGAGCGGTACATTTCCGTTCAACGATGGGGAAGAAATCGCTGAGCAAATACAGAATGCTGCCTTCATGTTTCCAACAGAGCCTTGGCAACGAATATCACGCGAAGCTATTGACCTGATTCAGAGACTGCTTAAAGTAAAGGTAACAGCCATGTTGTAGAGCTGACTCGTGCGCCTGTGTACCGCTGACCAGCATCTACGTTCACGTTGTGTGTTCTTTCTTGTACAGTCTAGTGGAAGCCGATGTGAGCCACGGGCACTTTCAGATCGAAGAGCGGTTGTCGATCGATGAGTGCATGAAGCACGAATGGCTGATTGGAACGGAAGTTTACATGGACCTAAGACGACTGGAGCTGCGGTTGGGTGGAGAGCGATACCTGACGAGCGCAGAAGACGACTCCCGCTACGCCGCCCATTTCCTGGCCGATCAGGGCCCCATCCCCGAGCACGTTTTGCCTCCACTGCTTTGAGAGATTCTGTTGTGCTGTGAAGTGCACGTGTCTCTGTCGATCACGCCCACACCTTTCAGGAAAGCGCCGGGAGGGATGGTATATTTGCGCCGTACGGGTGGATTGAGCATGCGATGGATTGATGGTCGTCGGCGAGGGATTGAAGCATCTTAAGGCAACATAAGCTGCTCTTTCTCTTCTTTCCCTTTTCCTCCCCGAAATTTCGATGTTTCAGGCAGCGTTTACGTTTCGTTTCATTGCATGCATGCATGTGTTAGCAGCTCGTTTCAAAGTGAAACTCTAATTTCTTGCATTCTTCAGAAGCAACAACCATCACTGCAACTTTCCTTGTAGAAGGCAGTGCGGAAGAAAAAGAGAATTCCTTCACTTGCGTTCCGTTTGCTTGCAAAATATTTGTCCGTGTGGAAGGGAATAATGGGAAAGTGTCCCTTTTAGCAACTGCCACTGCTTCCCGTGCCACGGGCATCGCGCAGTGGACAAGTGGCGTGAAAGCTGACCACGCGACGTTCGGCAAACTTAGCAAGCAATTGTCATTGAGTGTGAGTGCTCACTCACTCACTCACTCAATTAGTGGTTGTGACGTTTCGAAAAACAGGAACATGTAACAGAGCTTGCTGACAGACAGGAACGTAGGAGAAACTGATTGAAAATTGTAAAACACGTTGGATTCTTTTCATACCACTCGTCGACTACGTACAGAATTTAGCGTTTTCACATTTCTTCTGATAATGATAATGCAATTGAAATAGGCAAGAAGGAAAGGCGTGGGAATGGTAAAAGGAGCTGTCCTGCCATGTAGCGCCTGTTTGAAGTTTGTTTCAGCTTTCTCAGCAAACAATTAAAGAGTTGGGGCAAGTTGCAAATTCTTTCATTGGCTGAAAGAATGAGCAGCAGCAGCAGCTCGTAAACTATTCCAAGGTACTTACTTCCATAGATTTGCATTCCCCTCTCCTTCCTAAAATGGCGGAACAGGAAACTTCCGCCACATAGTAATTTCAAACCTTATGACCGTAATCGCACCTAGTCAAACAGATAGAGTACCTCACCGGTTAAATAGCACCAGATGCAATTGGTTCCTCTTTCGCGTTGCCGTTGCCGTTGAGAGAGTGAATTCGAGCCAGTCGCTGTGCTTCTAACTCTGTTTATCCGTCCACAGAGAGACCAGGTTTTGAAATTCCATGCTTCTCTTCGTTGCATCAGGTTGATGCAACCTTTTTCCTGACAGCCGCCCGACCAATGGCTGGCTACTGTGTCATCCGAAATAGCATCAAAGTTGACAGTGAGGCTTCAAAGTTAAAGTGAAATGGTGCAGGAGCCTACAAAATAAAGCATATCACTTCATGAGAGTGCAAAATCAACCCTTCTGGAACAACGGAATATGGGCTTTCCACCCATAAGAAAAAATTAAAGCATGGAAGAGCGCGCCAGCGTAACCGATTAGCTTCTCCGCTGTAAGTTCCCCTTTCCTTGTACCGGAAATGTGCGCCTTTTCCAATCCTCTTGCAAATTCTACTTAAAACTAAAATGCATCCTTGGCAATGAATCGAGGAGAATGTATTATTTTGCGTCTCCACTCAACGATTAACTCTTTTAAGCTAGAAAAAGTAACTGGTACCATCTATGCGTGTGTGTGTGTGTGTGTGTGTGTGTGTATATATATATATATATATATATATATATATATATATATATATATATATATATATATATATATATATATATATATATTAGACAACCTGCATAGAACAGCTGATATTTCTCAAAAGATTTTAAGCATTTCATAAAATTCGCGAACATCTGGAAACGATAACAATGGATGCTATTTGATTACGAAATGCGAAAAGGGATGGGTAGGCATTCAAATGGCACATAGTATGAAATAAGCTATCTAATGCTAAAGCAAAGCTTGCAGGGTTGGATTATACGTAGGATGTGAGATCCTTTGTCATCCTCAATTTCCAGCAGTAAAGCGGAAATGTTGCTTACTCACAATTTTTACATAATTAAAGAAGTGAAACAAGGCAGAAGCAAATTACAAGAGCAAGAGGAGATCGTTCACCTGCAATGTATCGTGTCTTATGTCTGTGACAAGAAGGAACTGAAAGAATTGCGGAAGCTGACCCGAATGCTAAAATACCAACGCACCCATCCTCCCGGAAATCATTTCACTCGTTTTTTCCCACGGAGAAATACAATGGTAGTGCAAAGCAGCGGACAACTGCCCTTTAAGTTCAATTCCTTCAAAATATTATTATGTGGTGGTGATGGAGGAAATATGCAATCTCAAGCATAAAACAAACAAAGACTGCAATTTTTTCCATCATGAAGGGGATGAGAGTGAAAAAAGATGGAAGCGAAATTCCTCGAACAGAACCCGTATTATCGACGTATGCTCGTTTGCATTCTGGTAAAATTTCGCTTTTGCGGCGCTTTGAATAAAATTCATTCCACCTGTTGAATGGCTATGGCGCAATTGAATGATAGAGAAGAGATGACATTTAAGCTCAAAAATAAAAAGAGAGGAAAGTTTCGGAGAGAAGCAACTTCCTTACCTACCTGTTCGAGGAATTTCCTTAGTACTATAAATAAACTTTTTTAACTTTATAGTCCCTTGGCAGCGTACTGTTATTCAAACATGTTATGTAATTTTTTTCCGCAGAAACTTTCCCTGTTGCAAAGGCAGGATTGATATTTGACGCACGCTTCAAAAATAGTGTACCATTCTGAGGCATGGCGGAAACCAGCGACACTGCTGCATCCTTCCCGGGTCCTGCACCATAAACATGCTCCAGCTTGGCACCAGCCAGGGAATCGTGACGTGTTAATCGAGCACGTCCATACGAATCATAACTCCCTATATATGAAAACAGTGAATCCTGATTGCTGTTGCTAAAGCGCAAAGTCCACATGAAGAGTAACTGGAAAAATTACCTGTGGAAGAACTGGATGAGTGAGGCTGGCCATCCTGTAATAGCTTCCACCTGGACAGCCGATAGCCTGCAAGGAAGCCGCAGGCAGAGGCAATAATCATCGTTGTCAGCACAGCTATCACAAGCCGTTCACTACCGAAATTACTTGCTTTTTCATCCGTCGAAATGACCCGTTCCGAATGCAACTCTAAATTTCACTTCTACATGAACAAAGGAAGCAATTTTCAATAAAAGACGGCTTAACGACGCAGAAAGAGAGGGGGGAGCAAGTGATCGGGAATCTTCACATATCTGTACATGATGGCGTCAGAGGCACTAAAACACACACACTCATTACCATCAATTGTATAGTAGTCGGGGTCCACGATACCTTCGGGACACTGTTCCGATTGTCCCTGAAGTACGTTTTGGACGACATTTCTCCCCGACCACGTGCTTCCGCGAATACAACGCGCGCTATCCAAATCCCATGCGCAATGCGCGTCTTGCAGGTGCACGCAACCTGCACAGCTTCGCTGTTCCGAACAGTATTCTAATGGAATTGCCGCTATTTCGTCCGAACTGACCACAATCAACTAGAAATTCATATTAACAAGTGTGAAAGAAATTAGGAAATGTCAAACGTTTTCCACTTTTGTTTGATGTCAAACAACCAAATGAACTTTCATCAAATTTCTTTTCACCAATCATCTAATCGTAAGCGTCAGAAAAGTTTCAAAAACTAGCAGATAACACAATCAGATGCTTCATCACCTGGTCATTGGTAGCCATCAAATTAACAATCGGTAAATTTCTGGAGAAAACTTTTACTGATTGGACGACTGTCGTAGGACCATCCTCGGGGTCGTAGAGCTTCAGAACACGTCCATCCGAGGTACCAATGTACAAGGCATTATGCGTTTCCCTTTTTTTTACCGAGTGCACCTAGAAGAGAAATAAAATATTTAGACGAGATATTTTGTCTCAATTAAAGCTAAATTTGCTACTTATTATTCTCTTCCACTGGTAATGAAGGAGTAATTAAATTTTAATTTCTTTCAACGATTTGAAAGAATTTGAAACGAAACAATGGCAAAGCTTTCCCTGCCACAAAAGGAATTACAGAAATTCAGGCAGACGGGATGATGATGCTGAGATCATTTTGAAATGATATTTGGCTATGTAAATTTGGTCAAATGAAGTACAACTGCAGAGTCTGCAGGTGCATGTAGCAAAAAACTGGTTTCACTACATTCTGATTCTGAATTCTTTTTTCAGTTGGACTGTCAAGCACAAATAAAAAAATCTAAAAATCTTTGTTATAGAAGCACAAACTTTTGGCAAAACAGTGATCTGCGTGAATGACGCACGTTCTGGTCCTTGGACGAGGAGTGGTCTTGAACGCATTGCAGGGACCGCTTCATGCATCAGTGGGTTGCGTACAATGAACGAAACAATATTTTCCGATAACTTTGAAGAATCCACAACGCACTGAAACTATAGTGTACCTTACCTCATACACGAGAGCTGCTACCCTATGATGAGGACATTTAACAGTATATGGCTTACCGATCCAGGCCTTGGAACGGGTATACTTTCGTGCGGTCTGTAAGGTACCCAAAAGCTTTGAACATTTTTTTGAATTTTAAAGTGTCCATAGTCAAAAACCCGCTTGATCGTTTCCATTCGATAGGCACATATAGCTGACATTCGTACATTGCTTTCGGGTGTTGAGAAAACTGCGTATACGTAAGCGGAACCATCCGTCGCCGCTACCGGTCCGCTCACTGCCTCTGCAAAATGAAGTCGCTTTCATTGTATGCACAGCTTTCTCTAAACATCGATCGTTTCACACCTATCGACAAAAACCAAGCCACAATCACCTTCTCAAAGACACCCGCTTTTTCATAAGTGCAAATGAATCATCTAGGTTGGAGGGTCGAGAGAAGTGAGGAGAGAAAATGGAAGTCTGACGGCTGCCACTACACATTTTGCCCAAGAACGCAAGCTTCCGCGAAGAAGCACTCCTTCTCTCGCCTCTGCCAAATGACCACACAAACTTGATGTGAAAGTCGTACGCAGTTCATTGAAGTAAAACGGCGTATTCGCTGGGATGGAACAGTTCAGTCGCGCCTTAACGTACGAAGTCCAACGCTCGTGGGCTGGTCTGGCGCCGCCACGGTCACTTTTACAAACTCTCGCAACTCGAGCATAAATCTGCAAATTAAAAGAACGCAAGGGCTGAGTATCACCTGGCGGGATGAGAGATAACACTGAAAGGGGAAGTAGTCGACAGCACGTCGATGTCGTCATCCTTAAGGGACAGAAAGTAACAAAATGGTTGGAGTAGTGTAACTGGCGAACTTCTTCACTGGACTTTGCATTATTTTACAAAATTCCGTGTGAAAATAAATATTGAAATTATTATGATGCTCGTGACGGAAGCACCTGTCGTTCGCCATCGCTGGCTTCAGCAGCCCATTCGCGATACCAGAAATAGACATGGTCGTCGTAAACAAATGATGCCACGAAGTTTGGTGCTGCAATAACGCGCAAGCAAATGAGCAATAAGCTATTTTCCCACTCAATCAAACATCTTCGCAAAATTTATTTAACATCGGATGACCAAGATGACCCCTAATATCACCTATGACCATCAACGAAGCACACAGTGATGAAATTTCGTTCTTCGGGATGGATATTAGAACGCAATTATGCAACCAGCAACGACTTTCAGCTAACGACAAGGTAGACTTAGTCCTAACTCCCACCTAACTAGTACTAATTCGAATGTGATCGGTTTTCAAGCGCAACATTAAGTGATGTCTTAGCGCTCACGATTCTCACCGCCCCTACCTACCTATCTTTAATTGAAAGTTTCAACAATTTCGACACACTTACAGTCGAGTACTTTTAGGTCGTCCCGTTGCGTTCGCAATCCCTCATCATCTGACAATCTTTTCCTGTAAATAAGTGGATCATTGCCAGCAAAATCCGACACAGTTCCAGCGTAGATCTCGTTGGCATCGGCGATGTAAACTGCGGTTGAATTGTGCTTGGGATCGTAAGGTACAATCGCCTGGAACGCCGAGTGAAGATGAAGGTAAGGGAGGAAGGAAGGAGAAGGAGCTTTTTGAAGAACTCCCATAAAATGCTTCGCGAACCGCGAACCGTATCGCCAGTTCACCAATAAGCCAACACTGAGTGGTTGTGTTGTGAATTCATTTACCTGCCCATCGAACTGGCGTCTCTGCTGCAGCACACGGTCATCGGAATACGCGTATTCCCGACATTTCGGAGAGTATGCATGTGTGCCGCAAATAAGGCTTCGTCCATTTGATTGTCGCACCATAACTCGAATGTAGTTGTGGCACTCGAGCTGGAAATATTAGCAGAAAACTTGCGGCACATTTGCGCTTTCTCCTGGAAGCCGACAACTGGGAGAAGAAGAAGAAGAAGAAGGATTAATTACCCGACTTTTGCCCTTCATAAGGCAATCCTCGATCGCCTGTCCCGGCGGTATCCACTCCAACACCTGCAATTGCCACTTCTCAAAGGCCACCAAAACGAGAGAGCACTCGCTTAGCTGTTGCAAAATATAGTTCCTTTTCCCTTCAGTTTGATGTTTCGTTTTAGCAAACTGCTTTTTCCTATCTATCAGGTTAAGCCACTAGCACTAGCATAATAGGTTACAATCCTCTAAGGATGAAATTAGCTCCTGGAAAGTGCTGGGAATTCCATTTCTTTCGAAATTTGTTTTCGCTATTCGGTATGTTCTCACAACGACACCACAAGTGACAGCTTTTTCAGTGAAGTAGCAAGTTTTCTTGAATTTTTCCGAAAAATACTGATCAAAGCTAGGGGTTGTCAGAAGCAAGGAAGTAGGGTTGCTTTTTCTCGCACTTACTTTTATCCAGGATTTTTTTAAAAATTGAGCTGATCGTAACCAATTTTCAAAATTATAACTCACGTGTAATATTTGCAGATTGACTACCGACAAGTTGTACGCTCTATCCCTGTAAGAAATATCACTTCACTTTTAATAGTAGCACGTTCGATGTGGTAATGGAAAGTGAACTGAGTCTCATTCCCACCCTCACCACGGTCAATCCTAAATTTCCACATTTATCTACGTGCGAATTTTCACTTCAGAATTTATGATTAAAAATGGGCTACAGCAGCAGTTCTAATATCCCATACTCCGACAGAAATTTTTCAAAATTTGTTTCCTACTAACTACTAGTAATGAACTGATTGTGACCGTGCCGTTGCGGAAAATTGGTCACTGCTTTTACCACCCACTCATTCTCTCTGAATGTACACTAATTCTAGCAGCATGCGCATCTTGTCCTTTCCATTGACGTGACTTCACACTTTTCAACAACTCTTCTTACACCACCTCTGTTACTCGTCGTGGCTATGCAAGCTCACAGATCACAGTCCCCTTGTACCGACTGCTACCAACGCGTTTTACTCTAATGCAGAACAGTGAATCATTTCCGTTTTCGACTTAGGAACACTGGAATGAGTATTATCCCTGAACTGTCTCTCTCCTCCTTCGAGGAAGATGAAATTCTGCACCACAAAACATTCTCGCCAAAGAAAGTAAGGAGAAGAGTGGTAGAGGAGAGGGCTGGTGCAAATTTCGGGGTGGAAGATGAAGCTCTAAAAAGCGGGATAGGAGTGTTGCAGGGAAATGAGAGATTTACCTTGCGCCAACAAGAAGCGAATCGCCATCTGTCTCCAATAGCTTGAAATAGCTCGAGTCACCCTCCTCTGCCCGCTCCGGCGTTGACATCCCATTGTGGTCAGTGAATCGTTTTCCAGAGAGTACTGTAACAATTTCTCATTTTTCGCGCCTTCACCTTCCAATAGCAAAAAACACTCTCAAGAAGGCGACTTCCAGAAAAGTGTGTGTATTGCAAGAAAATGTCGTCCCACGCGAATGAAGCCATTGTGTGTGTGTGTGTGTGTGTGTGTGTGTGCGTGTGTGTGTGTGTGTGTGTGATTCAAGTGAAGGAAATTGGAAAACAGAAAAAGTGGAGTGGGAGAAGATGAAATTGTGACGAATTCTGGATAATTAGCAGCGTCCGAAGTGCAAGTAAAATGAAAAATTTATTTAAAAGCTTTAAGAATCGGTCGACTGGAGTGGTAGGAATGGCGACAACATACCTTACCTTACCATTCGTAAATACAAAGTGGCAAACGACAATAATTGCTGTTCTGATAAAAATCAATAGGAAATTTCAAGATGCAATTAAAAATTTCCAGCCATTTTTCACAAATTAATTACATTCCGCTCTTCCTCAAGAACCTTGTCCGCTTCACATGTTGGCGAAATGGAAGGAAGTCGTCGAACTGACGACACTTTCCGATCCTTCCCATTCTTCTCAAATATCCCTCACTCTGCGCGCAACACCGCCGCAGCGGTGACTGACTATGCCATTTCCAGCAGTTCCAACAGCCGCCGTAGACAGTGTCTCTTGTCGCTTGCTTCAAAACCGACTTTGGCTGGCGGCAACGTCAATTTTGACATGCGCGGTCCGGTGCACACACCCTCAGTGACATACGTTGAACGATGAACCGAAGAACGTCAGCCGGTCTTGAATTCAGACTCCCCTGCTCCATCTTACTGAAGGAAGAGAGCAATAAAGATGATGGGAGGCTTAATAACCAACATTTTGGCCAACCAAAATAGCAACCTCCCCTGCCAGCTGCTATTCTATCTAATAAGTTCGATAGATTATTGTTAGGACGGAAAGCTACGGAAATCACGTAGTTTCATCGAATGTACTCGTCGAATGCTTTCTCTCAATTTCGATGACAACCGTTTCCCTTCCGCTTCTAATCTTTGGTCGGTGACCCTTACGAGCACCATAAATGAATAACAACGGTTCAGTGATGTAGCACAGTGACACCAATGAGGAGGAGGTGCACCGAAACCTCATCGAAACCCCCCGGGAGATCGGATTTTCTGCAATTTGTGCACGGAGAAGTGCACACAGGAGAAGCCGACAAGAAAGGTTCCAATTCCAAGGATGCCCAAACAAGGCTTGTCAACCGGTGCAGCGACCTGATGATCAGCACCCACACGCAGGACAGGATGAACTGCAAAGTTCCAGAAGGCAAAGACGAATATTTGATTTTGAAGGTTTAGTGCTTCTCAGCTCTTACCCCTTACTCTCCAGCACATCCATCCTCCTAGACCGTTCGAAAGAGTGGCATAGTGAGAACCGCTATTTCCAGCTATTTTTTAGGCATCGCAGCACACTGCGGATAAGTGAAGAGGAGAAAGCAGCATTTCCATTACTTGGTTACATTTTTTGTTGGAATAAATTAGCATTATAATACTTCAGTAGCAGCGCGCTTTTCCCTTTCTCATTCGCTGGCCCAATAAAGCAGACAAGTACTTATATCGAAGATATCTTGTAATTAAAGAAAGGTAAAATATTTCTGGTCAGACAATGGGGATGCTTAACGAGTGGTTGAGTGGTTGCCCCTGAATAATTGCTTCTAACTCTTCACCAATAGCTCAATTGTTCACCTCCTCAACATTACTTGCTAAGTTGCACGGAAGATACCGATGGCAATTTTAGTTTCGGTAGTTCGGCCACCAAATTCCATTTCTAAACTTCAATTCAAAGCCATTAGTTAAACTGATAACATCATATCGTTAGAAAACATTTGCGAAAAGAATAAGGGAACTTGACGGAGCATCAAACTTACTCCTCCGCTTCGAGCAAAGGAGCAGCATAGCTTCTGAAATGTACTAGAAGAAGCGTCAGAAAAGCTGTCATCTAAGGGAGAATTTCAGACTTAGGAGAGAAAGGCCATGAAAAGATCATACCTGTTTCTGGCGATTGCACACTGCCACACCAATCACAGTAATAAAAAAGCTTCGTCAGAAGTGACACGTGTCACGTGGAATCTTCGGAGTAAGCACGAAAGGACATCATCACTAACGGAGTTTTGGAGAACAGGAGATAGGACAGAGCTCGCTCTTTCTTATTTTCTACAACTTCCTCCTAATTCTGTGAAATGAACTATTCCGATCCGTTCTTCATAATTCCTCCATTACTTCCAATTTGATATTACAAACTGAGCAAGAATTTAAAAGTAAATCAACTGTCAGAGAAGGAGAACTAAACAAAGGTCGTCGTTTCAGAACGTGAAAAGTTAACGAGCGGAAGAGGGAGATCGAACGCTGCTACTTCAATGCGTTCACCTTTCACTTGGATCTGTCCGCTACTTGGATTAACTTTTCATTAAAATTCACTAACATTTCTCATCTCTTACCAGTTGACAATTCTTCAAAATTTAAAAACGGCGAAATAGAAATGCGATATTTTCAATTTTCAGGGACAACTGCGCTCGGGAGAAAGTGATGGATCATCGGAACAGTTGTTTTGCTTTGCCCTGAGCACCAAGAACTGTCCACCCCCTCAAGCACCGCTAAATAAAGGAACAAGGAAACAGGGATGCCTAATATCTACAGAGAGAGGACGGTAGTCAGTAAACTTTGACGTCATTTCAAATGCTCTATTACATCCCAACAGAGTCCAGACAACTGAGGCAGGAAAAGTAAAACGTACCAGCGTTAATGACTTGCCGTGGCTTCAAATTCAAGTAACCATTGTTATTAGCGTAGAGCAAAGTGGACATCAACAGTTCAATAATAACCACCTGACAGCGCATTTTTAATTTTCCAATGCTACAATGCCTCTCCTCACTCACATTGGCGCCAATTAAAATTTAGCAGTGAGTGCCACTGTTGCATTCAGCAGAAAAGTATATTTTGATCAGTGAGTTAGCGAATCTGAAATGAAAGCACGCCCGTAATTACGTGATCACATCGACGACGCATCACGTTAAATCCTCAGTCAAGCTCACTGAAAGCTGATAATTTGGTCGAAAGCGCCGGGCATACGGCACAAAAGGAGACAGTTACCAATTGCTGTAACAGCACTGAACAAACGCTATGGAATCTTTTCGTTAAATAAAATAAGCGAAGAGAAGAAGATGGTTACGAGCTTATTTCAAGCAATTACTTCCACATTAATTAGAAAAATTTCAAGAAGTAAAAATTTTAGCAGTCTTCGAGTCAAAGTTCAAGTGGTCAGTTCCTGAATTAACAAGCCATCTTCATGGGAATGGAGACATTTCCGGAGGTAAAATTAATAGAAATTGTCAAGCAACAAGTCCATCGAAAGCGGGCGGTGATTCGTGCAATAAATCACACATTTCATGTACGACAGCATGAATCATCATCACAGATTGCTAAGTGCAAACGGAGGATAGAGTAAGAGCGGCTGATTACACTACATACAGTTAGTTATTGAGGACAATTGCGCTCTCGTTTGATCCTTCGCCCTCATTCAGAGCTGACGACAGCGAATGCTACTTTCTTCTTTATTTACCTGACGCAACTGGGAAGGAGCAACAACGGTGAAGCTACTCAAGGCGGTGGGGTTTCACCCATCCGCCCATCCGGAACTATAGCTCCAAGTTAGCGTGACAGGTTTGGCACGATCCCGCCCGCTCACTCGCACCGTAAACCACCGTTAAGCTCCTGCACATCTGCAGGATACCAATGTAATGTAATGAGTGGAAGGCGTTCACTGAAGGAGCTTGTTTGTTTAGCAAGCGATACGATACGCCTCCGTAAAACTGAATTCAATTGAAGGGTTAAAGGGCATACTTTCTACTGGACCGGAAAATCAGATGACATGCTAAGGCAGAGGAAAAAAGCGATACAGCTAGGTGACCTTGTCACGTAGTGGAAATGTCCAACAAGCAGCTGGATTGATCTTACTGATTAATGCCGCTGCAGCAATATCATTATCATTTCCGTATAGCCTGCCCCACCATCAACTGCACCGCCTTTCTTGCCCCACACTTGATGTCGAAAAGGTTTACACTTTTCCAGCGAAATGTTAAAATCCAAGAAAACGAAGGGGAAGAGAGAGAGAGAGAGAGAGACACGTGACTAAATTAATCGGAGCATTCCAACAACAATTGTAACTAATGGAGGCACACTGGTCATCATCCACTCTCCATAGGGTCACAACTGACCATCCGCCCATCCCTCCCTCCTTCGCAACGATCAGCGAGGCAGAGAAGGAGAGGAAAAGTGGAGAAAAGTAATACAGCTAAGTGACAAGCAGTAGGAAGATGCAACAACCGAGGGTGATGTTATTTGGACGAGTAGCAGCAGTAGTTATTAATGAGTTGTGATATGATATGACGGTGATCTAACCTCAGCGATATCTTTTCTCTCTTTCCTCCCTCCCTCTCTCTCTCTCTCTCCCATTGTCATTTAATGCAGTACAGAAGAGCCCT
Organism: Litomosoides sigmodontis; assembly: GCA_963070105.1. Lineage (NCBI taxonomy): Eukaryota > Metazoa > Nematoda > Chromadorea > Rhabditida > Onchocercidae > Litomosoides > Litomosoides sigmodontis. The sequence goes on along the minus strand of OY718803.1, from coordinate 129,053 downwards.
CAGCCCAGCGGCTTCTTCCTTCCCAACCGCTTCATCGATTGATTTGGAGCTTGACCGTTACAAAAGAAAAATTTAAATTGGCTTGCTCGCAAATGTCCCCGCTGAAGAGTGTTTGAAAATTTCAAAGATTGGAAAGAAATACCGCTCCAAATTGTAGTCTGAATGAACAAATAAAGGGGGTGGTTAGAAGGCACAAATTTGCCACCGATATGTCGTGTGCGCTTGAGAGAGAGGAAGCCCGGGTTGGTCATTGAGGGTCACTGTAGCTTATGGCTGCTTGTCTTTCTTAGTTTCGGAAGAAATGCGTTGATTTCGGAGGATAACCTGGAAAGAAATCAGAATTACGCTATCTAACGGGCGATACGTGCTGATCCGACCGAAATCAATGTTAGCAAATGGGCAGATTCAATAGAGGGGACGTGCAAAACGGGGAGACGAAGAGGTCACTATTAACAGAGGAGTACCACTCTTCCGCTAAACAAACAAGTGCAAGGGTTCGAAATGAAAGGTGCGGAGTGAGGAAGAGTGGCAACAATGCGACACACCTTGTAGCAGCAGAGATCCTGAGCAGCAGTGATATGATACAGCAGCAGAGGCGATCGCTGATTGAAGAAGCTGAGGTGGACGGACGATTTAAAGGTGCTGCTGCCCAAAGGCTAGCGGCACAGAGGGGAGAGGAGAGCAGAAAGAGAGCTACTTGTTCCGTTCCGTTCCACTCTTCCTCCGGTTTTGCAGCCGGAATGATAGAAAGAGAAGAGGAAAGCGAAGGCAATGGCAAGATGAATGACAGCTTGGCGCAAGTGACACTTTGAAGATGAAATGTGCGAAATGGAAGAAACAACAAAATTCGGAAATGATCATGCAATATGATAAGAACGGCGAACAGCAGCAGCACCAACACCAGCACCCATACCTCACCATTGCACCACCACTGCCGCTATCCTATCATCGTGCTTATCATCAATCAGCGCCTGCTTGGGAGGGAGAGGGGAAGGATCGGAAAGGCGTGCGTGGGCGGGTGCCTTCCTTCCGTCGGTGGAAATTTACAAGAATTAATTAACAAATGAGGAGCGCCAAGTACGAATAGGTTAGATGGCGCTTCGATTATCGTACTGGCTGGCGCTTGACGTGAGGAGAAGAGAGCTTGCTTGTGCTTGTTGTTAATGGTCACTGATGCCTGAATTCAGAACGCCTTCAGTATCACGATCATCAGCTCTGAAATGAGGACAGACATCAGGTGGGATCGTCCTTAGCCAAGGCAGGAATGCGAAGCGACGTTTCTGCCGATAAGGATGCAGCCTGATTTGCTGCTTATCGCAAGCAAACACACTGCTCCAGAAAGCACAGTTGCAGGGCAAAGAGAAGTTTACTTTGTTCGCCATTACATAAAAGGCCCGTTGTTTCCCCTCTTTGGGCTTTGCTCGGCTCTCCGAAATCACCTCACATGAGCTGATCGATGGGCGAAGCGATTTCGATGAAACCCTTTGTCGCTGGACCTAACAACAGAGGTGTAAAAATTATTTTGGATCCAGAGAATTCACACCAACACGATGTTTTGGTGCGCGCATAGCGAGAGCTGGCTGGATGGACATTGAATTCAGTTGCTCGCAATTTCATGATAGCTACCTGTACATTTTAATCTTTTGCTCTCTTCCAAGAAGGTGCAGGTGAGTGTGAAAGTTCGAACTTCAATTTCATATAAATTTATCACCAATCCAAATCCAAACTTCAGCTTTCCTTCAACAAAAACAAAATTTCTGAGAGTTGCTCTGCACACTTGCCAAATTCGTATGAGGAGGACTTCTGAGCTTGGGGAAAGATATCAGATCCTCTTTGAACATAAAGAGAAATCTGTATGTTCAATGAGGATCTGATGTCTTTTCGTGATATGATTCTTTCAGTTGCTGCAGATACGTGGACATGGAGCAGAAAGGAAGCATTTGAACTGAAACAGAATAGTTCGATTTTTGCTTTGAATGAAGCATGCAATAATTTCGATGAGACAGACGTTCGAGATGGAGGAAGAAGAGTGGGTGGCTCTGACAGTGTCAGTAACCTGCAATTACATCACCTTTGCTGTGCTGGAAACTGACCACCACTCATACCTTGTGCTTCTCGTTCAGCTGAAGCTCCTCGTATGGGCAGAATTAATTTTCCATTTGTAACACTATGATTGTGCAGCGCCGATGAGCTGTGTGCCGTTTTCAAAGTAAACAACTTTTTGCACCTGAAATTCGCCATTCCACTGAACGCAACTTGCTGCTAACCTTATCTTATCTTGTGAAAGAAGCTCATAAAGGTGGAAGCATGTGCTGCACTCTGAGAAGTGTAGAGGACAGTGGGGGATATCCACCACTTGAAGCAGCGGGCCAATCAAGCAAACGAGCGCGCTATACGACGGGCGAGTAAGAAGTGGACAAGTGGACAAGTGGCGGGTGGAAAGAGGAAGGGAAGCGGTAAGGAGGAGTGAGATGGACTCAGTGATAATGTCGCGCTGCCTGTGATAACCAAGGGACTAACTGACTTTTCCAATCACTTTGGACTGGCCGAGATGGATAACAAACAGCACTGCTCTTCAGTGAGATGAAGCAGCGGTGTGAAGGAGCTAAGGGAAGAGGAGAAGGATGGAATGAAGCGGAATGGAAAATGAAACCTCAGGCTGCTACAATTAGCATTGTAAAATTTCGGAGGAGAGCGAGCAATGCGTGAGTGTCTCAAAGTGTGAAAGCGAAGTGAGCTTGCCGTGAATGGTTCCTTTCTCCCTCACCCGTACATTTCACATGAATATAAAATTAATAACACGTCACTGAGTAAGAGAGGAAGAATAAGGGAGGAGGAGGAAATTTTCAACCCGAATGTTCCGCCTTTTCTCTCAGCACCTTTAGTGGTAAAGAATGAGGTTTGTTTCAGTGAGGTAACAGTGAGCTTTCAGGTAACGAAGAGTGAGCGAGACCACCTGGCTAGGGGATGGATGTGGAAAAGATAAGGGAGTGGGAATGACGGCACTCATAGCGTTGACGTGAGGAAAAAGTAAAGGATTGGATGAGGGACGAGGGAGTGACCTGACAGTGCCAAGCTTATCTTTTCGTCCATTACACAGATAGATAGACATGTTGCGAGTGGTTAACCGCTTAGGCAGATGCGTTGCCGCACGTGCCGTACTGCACGACCCATTATTTCGTCGTTACAGGTTGGGTACGAGTAGTATCCCTTTCACTCATCGCCACCACAGAGTTCCTGATCTTACCACTCTCCCTCTCTTTTACTCGGTGAGTGAAACGGACAAGAAAGGAGGAAAGAAAGGGAATGCGAAAGAGTTGTTGTCGGGTGGTGGAGGAGGAAAAGGAAGGAGAAGGAGGAGGGAGGAATAAAGTAAGCAGCGATAAAGTAAGCTTCCTTTTATTTCACACTCTGTGGGCGCTGCAGAGGAGGGACGGACGGTAACACTGGGACTGGGAAGCAGTTCGAACTTCCCAAATTGGTTCAACCAGTTCTCCCTCGACATATGCCAGCCAGCAGACCGGATGGACATTGTAAAACTGCGAGGTTTGCAGTCGTGCAGCCGAACTGCACGCAGTCTGCAACTTTCACTGCTGCCAGGAGGTCACTAATCACATCAACAAATACTTCACCTTGAAAAGAACCACGTGTACGTGTTTGTTTGCGAACCGCAACAGATTAATGATCATGATCATTGATCGGTTGAAACGCAGCTGGCAAGGAAAGGGATGAATACAGTCAAATAGAAGGTCTGCGGCGAAATGAGAAAGACGTTCAAGCTCAAAAATTTTAATTTGAAAATTTTTGTCGTACGTCAGTTGGGGATGTACCTATTGCATCCCTCATTGCACGGGGGAAGGGCGAAAGCACAGTAGTGATTGATAGACCAGCCGCTTACTCCTTCACCTAGCGTTTTTGCCGCCAATGCGCTTTTGCTAGGAGGAAGCACAATGGACGACAATATTTCTTCAACATTTCCATCTGCCTCCTTCTGCCTGCGTGATTGCGTGGAACGTCGCCGTCCATCCGTCCATCACATCCATCCATCCATCCATCCATGTTCCTATCCCACGCACACTTGTGGTTATGTCAACATCGCATCGCTGCCATCTATCTATCTGTTCACTCTCTCCCAGCCATCACCCCTTCACCAATTTCCGACCAATTTGCAATTTAAATAAGAAAAAGGAAAATTTTTTGCCGCGAAAATCCTAACGATGCTCCTTTTTGAAATGTTCAATGCTGTCGTAATCAAAGAAGTGAATTTAATTTGGGAGACTTCGACCAGTAAAGTTTTAAGCATAAATTAGCATATCGACAGTTTAGCAAGAGCAGGATGAAGGAGTGAGCCTAAAATGCTTCTATACTACCGTTTCCAGCTCGAATTCCTTTTTTCGGCACTCTCTCTCAGCGTTGTGAGCAAGCGAGAAGCCCAAACGTGGCAAGTATCACCACCTGCAGTTCTCGCATGAAACTGAAAAAGTGACGCGAGTGAAAGAAGGGAGAAATTCCGAGATATAAATTGCAGTAGGCGGCAGTTCCAGAAGCACAGAGTAAACATTATTCCACAAACGACGAATCTTTTAAACGCAGACAATAGACTTCGGAGACGTACAAACGTTGCAATCTTGGAAAGCTCGTCGTCGTCTTTCGGGAGTGACTTCCGTCGCGCTTGCACTTGTAGTTAAGTTAACAGTTTTGAATGGCTGATATGAAAGCAAACGAACGGAGAAAACGAGAAAGTGTTGTTGTTGGACGCTACAACAGTGTATTACTTACTATCAAGTAGGCGAGGAAAATACAGTATTATGTAATATCAGCTACCAACAGTCACTTAGTGGTAAGGACGCTCGAATGAGACCATTAGAGTATTAGGGCCTTTACGCCACCTTCCGGAGGAATATCAGACGTACGCCTTAGGTAGTTTGGCAAATTTATGACCGCTCAAGTTAAATGTAGCAGTGCTGATTTTCAACGAGTTTTACTTCCTCTGAATAGCAAAGGATTTTTGAGCTACCTTAGTAAGCTGTCATTCTCTGATCTCAGAGTCAGATCCGTCTGTCTTATTTACGGATTCCCTCCCATACTTGTTGCTCTGTCCCATGAAAGGGAAAAGAAGAATGTACTTGTTGGGATTCACGGAGCTGTTTGAAAGCATTAGCAAATCACCGATGAAAGGATTACCTAACGCAAATCACTTTCCTCTTCCATTTTTCCAAAGAGATGGATGAGAAGAGAGAGAAATGGGCTTGCAGCATTCTTTCAAGGATACGCACATCTCGTGCCAGGTCTCATATCCGGACAACCTCAGCAGCTGAGAGAAGCGACACAGTAGTAGTAAGTAGTGGAAATGGTGATGAAGGCTGTCTGCACGTTCAGCTTATTATTACCTTTTGCTAAGAAAAGGGAACACGTTGCGCAGCACCAATTAAAAATGGATGATTAGAAGATGGGTGCACACCGCGCCGCTTCTCTCTGCTTCTCCTTTCTGATGGGATGGCGTAGTGGTGGACGGACGGAAGTCACAACACAACCAATGAAGTCTTCTTGATTTAACTGCCTGAGCAAGGAATCTCAAGGGGAAATGAATCACCATATCATCTTAGCATCAGCAATACGAAACACCGAGCTGACAGATCGATTATCATGATGTCCGCCTGGCTCGGAAGCCTGATTATCGCAACTCTCACAGCAGCGCTCGCCGCTTTCCAATCAGTGGTGAGGGCAGAAGGAAGCGTGCGATTACACGTGTCACTATACTCCTTCCATCCTCTCTTTCGCAGTATTGCTACGAAGTTCAGTTCGAGATAGCTGTACTCCGTTCGCGCGTTACGACGCAGCTCTTGCCTGTGATCGTCGAGTGCGACAGCAACCAACAATCAGGCGGTCGTCGCAACCCACTTCACTGTAACTGGTGGCGAGAGCAGAAGTGCAAACGTTGGATTCGGAATTCGGAACAGGAAGAAGACTTCCTCTCCACTGCGCACCTTAGTGCTAATTATTATTCATCTACCCTCGCCACCTTCGCTCATTCCACGACAGTACAGCAGTTGCAGCAGAGAAGAAGCGTAACGCACGGCTCCCGTGCTTTTTTTCCAAACAATGTTTGCTTATCGAAAGCAATCAGCCAGACGACATCTGTCAAATTCCCGACTTTCCTCTCATTCTTCGAAGTAAAAATGTGGCCCTCACAAACAAACACCATTTTCAAGCTTTCCTTTTCTCGCAGTTGCTGGAACAGCTCAGCTAGCCATAGAAGAAAAGAGTAATAAATAGTTCACGAACTGAAATTGGAGGACTCGGCCCACGCGCCCGTTCCTCCTAGTAAAATGAAGTCAGCTCAGCTAACACTCACTGTGAATTATCGGCTTTTCTAAAAAACGCACACAAAGGAAAAGAAGCAATAATGCCAGTAATTCAAATTTAATGAAGTTAACTGGTTTGAATGTGGCAATAGCAATAAGTTGGAGGAGAAGCTATTCCTTAAAAATTTCGCTGAGAGGAAAAATCTCTGCAGTTGCACAAGATTGAGTTAATTTATGGTGAAATTGTTACTTTCAAATGAATAAGTTGCAGCTATTGATTGACTCCAAAGTGCTGATAATTTCAGCTTCCAGCGAATACTGGTGAGGTAAGAGGACAGAACGGAGTTGAGTCCCACCGACACCACTGAAACTTCCCTTTTACTTGAATCACACGTGACATATAGCAGAACTAAAACAATTAACACAGTAAGGAATGTCATCATTGTTGCTACTTCTAGCCATCAAAATCATTCATTGTTGCGCATTTAACGTCTTATCCAGCAGATACTGGATAAAACGTTAAAAAGCACCACTCACGCAATCTTGTTTGAGCGGTATTCAGAAGGAAGAAGCGTGATAACATTTAAAGTTTTGGAAAAAATTTAAGTGAAAGCAAATTTCGTCAGCAACCACTTTTACTGCGATCAATCTCCGAACCATTCCGGAGGTTTGACAAAGAACACACCGCCATCCGTTGCACAGTACGTTGGACAAACCTAAAATTTCATTCAATTCTAATCAATAACTTAGGGAAGAATATTGAATACCTCTGGACCGAAGTATTTTTTACAATTGAACAATGAACGGCGGCTGATTATCACATCAAAGAAATTTAGCCGGATAACTTTTAATCAAAGCGAATAAGATATTGAAAGTCTACAATGTGCCGCCTTTCCTCTCGGAAACGATGTGAAACGAAGGCGAACGGTAATCAAATTCTCTTTTAAGCCGCTGAAAAAGTGACGAAATATCCTCACTCCAATGTTTCCATCTGGACCAACTTTTCCAACTGGTCCAGGCAATCCGGGAGATCCTCGATTTCCGGGTAGTCCATCTTCGCCTGGAGGCCCGCGTTTACCTGTTGGTCCTGGTGGTCCATCAATTCCAGGCATCCCACGCGGTCCTGAAATCGAACTTTTTCAAGTGCCACTTCAAATTTCCAGTTGCATCATCCCGAGTTACAAAAGCAATTATTCTCTGCAAAAATCGAGAGCACAAACCAGGTGGCCCAACAGGACCAACCTCACCACCTGGACCGGAAGGTCCCGGAATGAATGGTGTAGGTGTTGCATCGACCCCAGGTTCGCCTACATCTCCGTCCAATCCTGGAATTCCTGGTGGACCCCTTGGTCCCGGAGGACCAGTTTTTCCATCCTTACCATTTTTGCCTGGAACACCAGGAATTCCTACTGCACCCTTATCCCCTGGCGGGCCCTGAAATGGATACTGTTTAAATTCAGTTTTATCCTTAGCGCTACTGCAGTGATCAAGAGCTCTCTGCACCACTTGCAGTGACTATAAAGCACTAAAAATAAATGAATTACTAACACGCTCCTTGATTTCAGAACATGCTTAATTATTTCTGAAATTCTAAAGGAACTCACTGTCGGTCCTTGCTTCCCCTGTTTACCAACTGGACACGGGTCAGCACATATCTTTTTCAAGTCAACTGGTGGTTCGCAAGGCATACGTGCTGGATATCCTGGAGCTCCCCGTGTACCCGGAGCGCCTTTAAGCCCTTTTCGACCAGGCAAGCCTTTGGGTCCGGGTGAAGCAGAGCACCTAAATTTTTCCCAATAATAAAAATTTACCACTAAGAAATGTTGTCTGCAGTGAGGGAGACGAATCAGCCGATTTGCCAAATATATGAAAAAACACCGATCTATTAAACGTTTCCTGTCACTTCCGATGTGTGCAATGGTACACAAGTTTTTTTTTTTTTTTTTTCAGATCCTTATTAATTTGCACCGCCATTTTAACTCATCTGTGTCTGTCGAGCAGTTCCTTAATCATCACCTTTCTTTTCAGTGCTTCAAAACATGGAATCAAATAAAGTGTACAAATAATCTTTACATCGTAGTTTCCCAATGGCGCCTCGCTTTTTATCTCTTCCTATTGTACTAGCATAATTAATGCATGATAATGATACCTGCACTTCTGCTCATCTCTGGACATGCTATCTTGCACGGTTCGTGTCGCAGGAGCATATGTCGCCGACAGTTTTTGAAGATAGTTTTTAGCAGAAGAAATAAATCTGTGGTGGAAGTGTCCCACTTGCGCAGGCCTTGTTGCAACTTCCACAGCGCTAGCAAATTCGGTGGCTACCACCACATCAACACTATGGGGTGGTATTGCGCTCGGACTTCCTTCCACTCTGCTAATGGCTGCCATCGTCATCACTTCCTCTGATTCGTCGATGTCCTCCGCGGTCACTTCATCACCTGCATCCGATGATGGCGATGAGTAGTTCGGGAGAAAAGTTGCTGCTATTGGCAGCACTTCCTCCTGCATCTTGACCGGTGGACTGCGAACCTTCCGACTATGCTGCTGCAACCACCTCTTATGACATTTTTCCAAGTTCTGAGGGCAATTCAAATATTCGAAGATGGCATTAAGCTAAAAGAAATTGATGAAACCATGAATAAGCGCAATCATTCCGCGCCTTCAAACAAAAATACCGAGAGAATTCTCCAAATATGCTTGCCCCTCGCTGTCGCTGCCAATGAAAGCGACAAGCGCGCCAATCTGCATTAAGTATTGATATCGTTGACAAGGCAGAGTGACTACTACTCACCTCTACAACGCCGCCGCTTTCATTTCTTGCTTCGCGATAGTCCTTCTTATTCGCACTCGTAGTGACGTTATTGTAAAAGTTGAGCGCAATTTCCTGGAACCAATTTACTACATTTCAAACTTCTCTTATTCGGTCCAGTAAGGCAGCTGCTGACACTGTGCAACTTGAGCTCTGTTGCTTCCAATTGAAATGCTTTTGCGCGAGTGGCAAACTTCACTCTCTCCTCTAAACTAACTGCCACAACAGTGATTCTGTCTTTTAGGCGGTAAAGCTGCGCGTAGCACAGCGTGCCCCGTAAGCAGCAGTGCAGCTCGGCGTGTCGTTGGATGAGATGAGACGTAGAAGTTAAACGCGTCTAAGGCATTCTTACATTAACTCACTTCACAGAAAAAGAGGTCACTTTGAAGCTGATGATTAACACTGCTGATGTGTTGGTTTACAGCTGGTGCTAGCGCTATGAATGCCACGGTTGGCAAAGTAGCAACGACAAGTGCGGTAACAATTGCAGACCGGTAAGCCTTCTCACGAGCGTCTAACTCCATGTAACCGCTCCTGAAGCCTGAGATTCGATTTATCTTAAAATTCAAGGAAGTGTTTTCAAGGTAAACTTTGAAATTTTGTCAAAAAACCCTGCCCTCCTCAAGCGACTTCAACACCTCCAATTCGACAAAAGGGAAGATGTTGCACAGCGATTCAGTTATCGCAATGTTTCAGAAACAGAAGAGCGGAGTCCGGAAAATGGATGCTAGAAATTCAAGAGTTAATTGATCTTCATTCGTCTCCCATAATGTCTGGAGACTTTCCCACTTCTCATTATCTTGCAACTAAACCATAAGCCATTCCTTCGCAGACACTTAGTTTCTTACGCAATTGCTTTTCGCTCTTCCGGAAAGCAAATCGAGTCGGCAGAGCTAATTTAATTTAAAGTATGCAACATGCATTTACAGTACAACGGAAAAACACAGAAAATCGAAATGAAAGAAGAGAATTGCTGGAATCCAATTAACGTTTGACTGTTGTAAATTTAATTTTTGACCTAAAAAATTGATCTTTTTGCTGCAACAAATGCCCTAAATTAAAAACGGTATCACTGACTCTTTTTGGAAACCAATTTAATCACTTTTCACTGCTACCTGTCCACTTTTTCTCGGCCGCATCATATGTGCAGATCCAGTCTCGTTCGCCAACTCAAACATCGCAATTTCGATTGAGAGCGAACACTCATGCGCGAGATGTGAAGCGCATGAGTGAAACTGAGGCATCAATTTTTTTTACTAGTTGAATATTCAATACATTCATGTGTTATTTCGAACAAAAATTAGCTTGAAAAATAGCAAGCAGCACAATATGAAAGTCATTATTTGGCCATAGGCTCTATGAAAGACATGAAACGGAAAACTATAACGATGCTTTACACAAAAATAACAAAGGAATTTAATATCTGTTCAATATATTTTGAATTTTTGATAAACTCCTCCACACAAAATCGCCCTTCAAACTCTTACGTGTTGTGTTGTGTGTCAAACGTAAGATTGAAAGCAATGACAATAACTGCCAGCTATGTGAACGGCGTTGCGCATAGCACACACTTCTTATATAAAAAACCAAAGTTACAAACGATTAGCAAGAAAGCATTAGCACTCGAAAAGACGAGCAAAACATACATTATAAATACCGCTTATAATACCCCCAAAAGATCTCGAACAAAAGAGACTTAATTACTGAATTGAAAATCAACTACTGATCGTGAACCTCTTCCAAACACTCAACTAAGCATTCCTTTCCTACGTTATTGCATTCTCTTTGACGCTTCCAACTTAATAATCCTTTGGCTAGCAATACTTTCATACTGTTGAAATAGTTAATGTCTGTAAACTTATTTAAATCATTTAGGAAAAAATGTGTCGTCACAAGTGAAATAGGAAGCAAGAAGAGAATACGTTTAACTTAGTGTGTGCTTTACAAAATTTCTTCAAATAATAATCGTATTCTGTTATGAAACAAAAAAAAAGACAAATTTGCTGAAGCGCGAAAACAATGGAATGCATATGGAATGAATGTATTGATACATTGCTTTGAAAATGGTCGATACGCCTAGAGCACTTTCGCTTATTCTTAATTTTCCAGTTTCCTCCATTAAAATCCCGAAATCCCGAATTTTATTTAAAATACCACGTGTTTTAAATAAAAAGAAACACATAAAAACAGCATACACGCTTAATGGATAGTAACTGATCCATTTATTTAGTTTATTGTGATCATCTGGCGGATCACACTTTTTTTAGTGCTTCGATTTCTTCTAACAAATTGGGTGATAATTCACAAACAGCTTTAATTGCTTCCCTTTCGGTTGTACCACATCCCATAGTATTATTACCGTCAGTGACTTCTTTCTGCAAACACAAACATTATATATCTAAGCATGATAAATGAACCAACAACCGCAGGTTGTTTGCCGCTTTGCGAATTACTGTGGTACCTCCGTCTTGTCGTCTTACCCTTTCCGAAAGAAACCCAAAAATAACAAAACACAAGAAAAATACCACGTATTAGAAACCGCTCAAAGCAAGAACGAAGACTAAAAAGCTTCAAATTCTTAACCGTATGCCAAGTGGATAAGAACTTTCAATCAAAAGTTGCCTTCAGAGAGAGAGAGAGAGAGAGAGAGAGAGAGAGAGAGAGAGAGAGAGAGAGAGAGAGAGAGAGAGAGAGAGAGAGAGAGAGAGAGAGAGAGAGAGAGAGAGAGAGAGAGAGAGAGAGAGAGAGAGAGAGAGAGAGAGAGAGAGAGAGAGAGAGAGAGAGAGAGAGAGAGAGAGAGAGAGAGAGAGAGAGAGAGAGAGAGAGAGAGAGAGAGAGAGAGAGAGGGAGAGAGAGAGAGAGAAAGAGAGAAGCGGCCAGGTAACGGATTAAACCCAACTAAGCCAATTATATCATTTTTATATGGTCATGTTTATTTACGAATTACTGGTCCTTACATACCCGTTGCTTTGGAGAAGTTTCAAAACACGTTAGCGGTTCGCTGGCATTGGGATACATCTGAAAAATTATATAAGGCATCAATTTATGACAAGAATAATTAGTGCCAATTAGCTAGGAATTTGGCATGAACAATCCTTTAATAGAATGAATGATAGCTTAACTAGTATGTGACTTCAATCGACATGAGATCTGACGTCAGAACCCTCAAAACCTAACCAACATTTGCGACATCACGGAATTCTCCCACACCCACCTCCCATAATACAGCACATCAGAAGTTGCTGGTATAGCATAACGATGAGAAGGTAAAAGATGCACCGCACGAAATGCCATAATTTCTAACATATATGCATACATTCAGAAATAAATTCAAAGGATGAGAATTCGTTATTAGTATACGTGAACTTATAAGTAGTGACGTTGTCAAAGTTATTCTTTGATAAATTGACCTTCCGAATAATTAGCGTATAGCAGTCTTATAAAAGTCAATACTTTTGTAAACAAATTTTTGGATTGTTTTTCCAGACATAATGATTGGACATCAGTCGGCAATAAATAATTTGATAATAAATTACGATATCTGCTGTTCAGGTCAGTCAATGATGGATCTGCTAATTTAATAATATAACTGCAAAATGTACAGCTAACACTGAGACTATAATTTGTGCAGGACTTTGAAGAAAAAAAAAACAAAACATAAAATGAATGTAAAGGTTAAAGAACGAGGAGACAAATGCCTCACATTTTCTGTCCATAAAAAAAGTTACAAGCAACAAGAACAACGCCATACAAAATTCAACGTCATCTTGTTTTTATACGTTATCAGTACAACTAAGAAAATAAATAATGTAAAGCGTAGAAACTCTAATTTCTCGCATTTTCTTCTTCTTATTTAGCTTTTCTTACAGCGCTCCCTTCATTCGTCAGTTTTTATTTTAAAAATGCACACAATATTTTAAAAACTCAAACTGGACTAGGAAGTATGTGGATATCCGTGACAGTTGAGGATAAACACCGAGTACCTCACACATCACAAATTTCAGCAGCTTATCCATTAAACCGTTTTTGTTGTTAAAAAAACTTTGAATAGCTTAGAGTACTTTATCAAAAATCAAGCTACATAGAACATTGCTGCTTGATAAAAAGGTCATAGCAAACTACTACAGACAGGAACATTACCCTGCAAAATGTGTCAAGCAGCGTCTGGATTTCTTCGATAGATGGCCTTTCCTCCGGCAACTCCTGCCAGCAGCTAAAAACTTTTATAGTCTCGGGAATAATATATTCTTTTGATCTTGACTGTACTTGAATAAAAAAGTATAACGCCACTCCCAAAAATTTTATAAACAACGAGTGGGATTTCATCTCCCGTCAGAAAAATGAAACTCTTACCGTTCAATCATTTCCATAAGTTTAGTTGGAATACCTGTGATACGCGATGGCCTCAAACCCGCGTGAACCTAAAGACTTCTAATAAAAACAAAACTTGAAACTTGAGAAACATATTTTTTTTTTCAGTGACTCCAAAATCAAATCATTTATTTCACCCGCATATCCGAAAAATTTAATAAAATTCAAAGCCATTCAAAGTTGTAAATTTCGACAAAACATACACTCCATAAAATTTCTTCGGCATTTTTACAATCACTATAAGGTCGCGCTCGTGTAATTATTTCCCAAAGAATAATTCCAAAACTATAAATATCTGACTTCTTTGAAGGTGATGAACCAGTGATAATCTAAAAAGAGATCAGATTTCTGATTTTAGTTCTTATTGTTTTTAAATTGCCTCAATCCTTTACTCGAATTTTTATTCAAAATTTCAAAAAACGCAAGTACCTCAGGGGCAGTCCATGATGCCGTCCCTTGTTTATACTCTGTTTGGGCGTTCATATAGACCATCGTTCCGAAATCCGCAATTTTGAGAGAGCAACAATTATCAGCAAGCAATAAACTACAGTAAGAACAATTTTAAGATACATAACTTTTTTCAATCCATGACTATCCCCCTTCACTCTTCATGTTCTTTCGTGAGTTAACTAATGCATAAAATTACATGAAATTTCTCCGAATATCGGTTCGCACATAAAGTAATGTGCTGGTGCAACGTAAACAAAATATTATCCTGTGAGTTCAAGTGCTACGAACAGCAATACATAAAATAAAGGTGTACGAGTAATACGATGACAGCAAATATTCGCTACCAGTGACCACAGATCAAGAAACTACTCATCTGATCAGAGTAACCACTCAATATTTATGAAAACAAGATTACACGTTTCATTTCTTACACGTTCACATTTCAGCAAGTCACAGCACAATTTATAAATTTTGCAAACATTGAATGCCTTTTTTAGTTTCTACGATAAAACAATTAACTGTTAACTAATGAATCACCACTTGGGAAAACAGAATTTAGGAGTAGTTAATCAAAGTTAGAAATTTCTTAATATCTTTGCTAAGAACTGATAAAATACCACACAACGGCTTTAAAACTTGCCTAATGGAAATTAAAAATGATATCATACTTGGCAGTTTTCAGATCGCCATGCGCAAATCCTTTCTTATGTATATACGCCAATGCATCAATGCATTGTGACGCCCAGTGAAACGCATGATCTGCCTTATAACTTATATTTCTTGACTCATGCAGCACTGAAAGCAAGTTTTCCTTGCATTATTATTATTATTATTATTATTATTATTATTATTATTATTATTATTATTATTATTATTATTATTATTATTATTATTATTATTATTATTATTATTATTATTATTATTATTATTATTATTATTATTATTATTATTATTATTATTATTATTATTATTATTATTATTATTATTATTATTATTATTATTATTATTATTATTATTATTATTATTAATTATTAATTATTAATTATTAATTATTAATTATTAATTATTAATTATTAATTATTAATTATTAATTATTAATTATTAATTATTAATTATTAATTATTAATTATTAATTATTAATTATTAATTATTATATCATGGTATATTGCAAAAGTGAAAGACTTAATGGCAAATGAAAACGTCCGAAAAGAGAGCATCATGCTAACCAATCAATTTTTTTTTCATATATCTTTGAAAGCTGTCGACAACTAAGTTCTCCTCTAATTATTGAGATAAAGTTATCCTAAGAATCCTGCTTAGAAAGTTTGCATGAGTTTTCGATATACTAGAATTTAAGTTTCAGTGGTTTTTAATGCTCCAAACAACGGATTGTCCAAATAACAATAAGAGAACTGCTATGAAAGCGTACCACGCATCTAGATAAAAAAGTTTTCGTTCAAAAAATTATTTAAAGCTTACACTGATCAAGAGAACCGCATGCCATGTATTCCATTGCTATAGCATATACCGGATAAACACATGCACCCATAATTCCGACTATGTTGGGATGTATCAAATTGCGCATCACTTCCACCTCAAATGATCGCAACATTTTCTTTTCAAATTTCCGATGAAGCTTCAGTAAATAAAGTTCTACACTTTATGAACAGAAACATTTTAACGAGTTTACAATATTAACCTGAATATTATATATCATAAAAAGTGTTTATGTTTTATGGTATAAACTGAACGTGTAACTGCATAATGAGTGTCACTTTTGAAAGAGAACAGAATGTTATCAATCACCACTTTGCTTAAAATTTCTCTAAATGGTCCCTTTAAAATTCCGGTAACATATTGCAGTTTAAAACATCACTTTATGATTATTAATAAAATACAAGTTGGCCAGTATTATAAATAAAAGAAATATTAAAACTTCATGATAAAAGATTCGCTGGAGAACTTCGTCATTTGAATGTAACACTTTTAAAGCTACTGTTACTTCCTTGCATTGTGCCTTCCATACATTACTGTAACTCCCTCTGAAAACAAATAAAATTTTACTCCGGGGGAACTCATTCTACAATGCAATCGATTTCCTTAGTTTCTTACGTTCCACTCATGTATATGATTTTACATATTAGCCGTGGGAATTCAGGAATAAAAGGATGTCTGATGGAATAACTCACCTCCCTATTAAACAGTGTAATTTGAAACTACAAAAATCGACATTGAAAAACGGATCGCTGTTATAACTTTTAGCAAGTGTCAAACATGAGAAAGACTTATTATTGACATTCTCCAGCTTCTTTCCGTCTACCCCTTCATCAATCTTTAGTGGCGGCAATAAGTCCATCTAAAAACATAATCTGATTGCTTTGAACAAATTTATGATTCACATTGAAAATTGACAGATTTTTTAAAAAGCTAATAGGTCTCGAAGCAAGACAAGTACCAATTCCTTCTATGAATTCGCCACAAACCTAATCGAACTATCAAAAATCAGTCTTCACAAAAATCATTTAAACCACACCGACTATATAGAATCATTTATAGCGCTTCATAACATTTCACCAGTTCTCCATATGCCAGGACAAAGTTCACCGAGCTCAAACAATCTAAACCGATTTACGATAAATTATTTATTACCGCTAAACATGAGAGTTGATTTATCATTGAACAAAATATTCCACACATTGATAATGATCACTTTTGATACATATTACATACAATTATACAGGAACAGAGCAAAATATTACAAAATTCAAATAGATTTGGACCTGAAACAAAAACGAAATCATTTCTCACCTTAGCATATCACACAGGATGCCATGAAGCAAATTCATGAAACAGCAACTGAAATGCGTAAAAAGGTAAGAACACTGAACAAATGACAAAAGACCTATGAGAAAAATAAGCGCAGCATGAAAACCAAATGAAAAGTTTACTGACAAGAACAACCGTCTCACAAATTGCAAGCTAATGCGAAAGTAAAACTGAAATAACCGAAATACAAGCTAAGTAAACAAATCATAGCATTTTATTTTCATCCAACTTTGCAGCAGCCAACAAACAACTTCAGTTAAATCAAGTTGAATCCGATCTCATAAGTTTAACTAAGTCACTAATCTCGTTAAATTCAATCCTGTTTTAATTCAAAAAGTAAAGTGTGTCAAACACATCAGATACAACGGATAGAAAATAGATCTGAAAAACCCAAATCTCACAGTTGCAAGGGCACTCTCAGTTATTTAATGCATGTAAACTGAAAACTAGAAAAATGCGTTGATTTCAAATTGAAAAAACACATGCCCATACGGAATAATCAAAAAACAATTACTTTTAAAACATCTAAATCGACACTTAAAGGATAAAAAGTACAGCCATCAAAAATTTCTTTCCACAGAAGGGCGACACTTATTAATCGCATCTAGTAAAGTGCCAGCATTCTTTAATTGTTGCAATTCGGAAAATCCACCGATGAAATCACCACATATAAATATTTGCGGCAACGAGGTTTGCTTTGTGATATTAATTAATGCATTAACATATGACTGACGACCTGTTGAAAAATCATGCTGAAAGCAAAATTACTAGTAAGAAACTTCATTAAAAAATATGAAAGTAAAGCAGTAAATTTTTAACTACTTTGCAACCAAATTTTTTTTGGAATAAAGAGTCCATATTCAATAGCAAAGCACGAAAGACTCGCATCCTGATTTCGATAATTGGGAGTAATTAATAAATACACAACAAACCTCATGAGCATTCAAATTGCTTTCTTTATATTCAATCCCTTCGCTATCTAGAAGCAGCTTAGCTCTTACACAATACGGACACCTTGGCACTGTGAAGATAACTACAGGGAAACGCTTCACCTCTTTTCGAATATTTTCTTCATCCATTGACGAAGTTGTGGATTGGGACTGACCCATTCTTGATGGGAAACTAAAATCGTAAGTTTTCTTATCCTCTTCCAAGTCATGAGGATCATCCATTCAGGAATCATTACAACAATAATTACGCTTAATTCATTCTACATACACAGCGAAAGGAAGCCTGTACGAACTCTGGAGACAATTAAGAAAAATAAATACTGCAATAATCCTTTGATGTTACTGCAATATTCGGACAAAATAGAGATGACTCAACAAATTTCACCAAATGATCGCCTCGAGAAAGCGACCCACAATAAATTCCTATTTCCAGACATCGAGAAGGATTTTATGAAGATCCAAAAATGGATTTGTATCTCCGCTTCTTTTTTATCAGAACTCATTCGCTTATAACTTACCATAAAAACTGCTTTTCTCAAAGGAGAAAATGACAGGTGATTTGAAACTCCAAGATGCTAACATTCCAAATTCCCATTCCATTATTTATTAATAAGGTACAGATATTTTGAAGCACGATACCTTCCAAGCAGTGATTGAACAAAGTGGAGAGCAAATAAATTTTATGCACAGTGTTACGGACTTATCATTGGCAGAAGAAGTTACAAGCCTATAATCAAGACTACAAAATCATATAGGAGTATACACAGTAAAAACTTACGAATGATGACGGGTTAAATACACAAAGCTTCTGAGCAGGATTAAAAGTTCACCATTTTTATGCTAAAGGTTGCATCTGCAATACTCGTACTCTGACGAATTTTAGACCATAGTGAAAAAATTGCATACTGAAAGCAATAGGTAAGGTAAGCTGGGCAATTTCTCATATTTCATTTTCATTAAAACACTTAAGATGAATATAGCAACCCCAAACAACTCAAATACAACATTCCAAACAACTCAACTACAAACCAAATTCAATAAAAAAGCATGTTGAAAAACTTTTATTAAAGAAAAAAGTGGCAGGTCAAACAAAATCATTTTGGTAATAAAACCAGAATTCCAAGAGCCCTTTCAGTTTCTTCCTGAAATGCATTCTTACAATAAATAATAAAACTTCTCAAATGAAGTCCTGCATGAAAAATCAGACATCAATGAAAAGTTCGTAAGCCTCAAAAGCGGGCAGTAGGCCATGTCATATAATGCGCAGAATAATGGTCAGCGAAAACTAGTTTAGGTTAAATAAAAAAACCAGGCAGAAAAAATTCCAAAGAAAATGTCGGCGCATTTCTTAACATAAGCAGTGAATAGAAGTCTAAATTTTTGAGATAAACATTGTACCTCTAATTTACCTCTAAGCAATGGCTGTTTCAATCAGCTCTGGAAAATGTGAACATGTTCACTTGGAACTTCTAATTGTTCTAGAAATCTGAAATAAAATTTAGTAAAATTCATTGACTTTTTACAGTTTGGAAAACTAATCTCAACGTGTGACTGCATCTTAATAGTATTTGAAAGGACTGCACTTAAAGTCAAACTGTTCCAGAGTTTTACATATGACTTATATAAAAAGCATCACATCATCAATGGCAGCATTATATAGTTGAATGGACTTTACGAATATGTGCTTACCTTGCTGCAAGATCAATGAAATGTTTTGGCCCGGAAATCAACACTCGACAAGTGGTTTTTTCAGCACTCCCATCAACATACTCTGACAGTATCTGTTTCGAAATAATACCTAAAAAACATAAATAGAGATAAATTAAATTTATCTCTAGTTGTTTGAAAACTGCAACAAAAATCCAAATGATATCCTTAGTTCCTCAGCACAAATCATTTTCGCAACAGACCTCTCGCGCCGTTCCATTCTTGATCAGCTTCACTTAAATAATGTTTTATTTCTACCAAAGGATGATTCGGCGGTATTCCATACTCCATAAAATAGTCATCTGGTACAATATCCATTTCCTTTTTGTTAAACACGATTATAGTTGCCCTAAAAAAGCTTACATACGGGAAGAGAATAGCTTACTGTTCGTCAAATGATGAACTTTTCGGAAAGACTTGATAAATTTTTTTCACACCAGAACTAAGTAAAATATATCCGCAAAGAATGCAAGCCAACTTTATTTAAATCCGTGGCAAACCATACTTTTTCATACTTTTCAGACGTTCAGCAGTAAAGCGAATCATAGACGTTAAACCTGTTCCAGCTGCCAGCATTAGTACCTTACCAGCGTAATCGGGCCGCATATTGAAACAACCTAATGCATCGCTAATTTCGATTAAATCCCCTTAAAAATAACTACTAGGTTTTGGATGTTTGATTTATGAAAGAAATGCACAAAATAATGTAAAATATAAACAGTAACTTACTTGTTAGAAACTCTATTTGTTGTTTCCCACATACAATCAATGCTAAATACACTGCATTTCGAACACATAAGAAATCAACGAAAATCTATAACTAACCACATTTTTTGTTACGCAATTTCGACGTAAAAACACCGTTTTCATAGAATTTTATCATAAATGAGATAAACTGCCCATCTTCTGATACAACAACCGGAGAATATGGACGCTCAATTAAACTTCCTGTAATAGATCAAATACTTTTTAAACAACGAATTCTTCCGCACATTCTCGTTATTCACCCGATTTTTCCTGATATAAAATTCAGTCAGTTTCTAATCGCTTTTTGTATCAATAACCAATTTCCCAACCTTTTCATAAACAATCTTTAAATTCATGACAAGCTATGTAAGCAGAACGTGAACAAGATTTCACCCATAACGCAGATTCGCAACATAACGTGGTGTCCTACGGGTACCATTAAACGACAATGAGACATCATTCGCAAAACAATTAAACAAGTATTGTATGTTACATCATCCATCTTAAATATCTCACAATTTCGGTATTTCAGCACTGAAAACTGAAGTTTTCTAAAATGATGGAATAGAGTTTTTAGTCCGAAATGTCATATTTACATCCTCGATACGAGCATCTGTTTTGCCACACCTGGACGCATTTCGAAGAATTATCAGTGAAATTTCACAAAGTACTAGTGAAAGAGACGGAACATCCTTTCCCTTGGGAATAGAAAAAAAAAACATACCTGGTTTACAATGATACAACCCCGACGTCCACTGACGGGTGACGTTTTCATCAATCTTTTTACATGGTAGAGATATTGTTTTGCCGCTAATATTAACACTACAAGGTTTATCAAAAATGGTTGCCAATAAGTTTGCTGCAATTGATAAAACAAAAATCTTGTGGCACTGCACTAACATCTGTTTCAACCAAAAAATAAAGAAAACTTCAGTTTTTTTTTTAAGTACCGATAAGCAAAAACATGCCAATTTAACATAAAATAGCAGTAAATTAAAGTTATGCGTAGAAAATAATGTGGGAAGGATATAAGTACTAAATAAATGGAACAGATATGAGTTTTCAAATCTACTACTTTCTATATCACCATGTTTTTTTCATATGCTTTAAGTAACTAAAGATGTTCAGTGTCTGACAAATACAGAACGAAAAGAACTGCTTGGAGCATAAAAAAGCGACAAAAATAAGATTAATGTGCAACAAAAATAAATGCCAAAATATGTATAGCATGATGAACAGAACAATTATGGATAACTTACTCCACTGTAATTCTTCTGTTTCACCGGTGGAAAAATGCAATAGAAGTCTTAGTACATTCTCCGTAAATTCCAAGGACACATTTTCATCTCTCAGCTGGTCCCACTTCGAACAACTTACTCGTAACTCACCATCAAAATTAATTTCCACCCTAAAATTAACAGTTTTTAAACAATAAATGCGAAGAATTACGAAGCTTAAGGGAAAGTAAGAAGATATCCTCTTTTGGCAAAATAGAAGAATGGGCAAAATAGGTGAGAGAAGTACCGATAATAAACACCAAATTTTCAGAACATATTTGTCCACATTAATTAGCTACAATTCGTAGAATACAAACTCGATCACATTTTATAATGAATCGGTTCGATGATCCAGCAAGAACAATCATAACCCAAGTTTCAGTAAAATACCGTACGTTATCCCAGCAGCTTCAAAACTGACGTCATTTGAATTTGCTTGTTTGATAAAATCCGTTGTTTTGGGGTTGGATACTAAATATGAATAAATCCTTTGTTTTGCAAAAGTCATTTTATGTTCTCCACAATGTCATAAAACAGAAACTTATTAAAACTGAAAGAATTCTATAGACTTATTAAATCCGTTATTTATAATCACAACAATGTTTTAAAGAAAAGATGAGATATTTAAAAAAAGAAATCCATAATGTGATACATTTATATCTGTCGCCATTGAAAGTTCCAACAAAGCATGTTTTCAACATTGTGGCATAATTAACCCATGCATGGCTCTTGTTAAAGAGATCCGTTCCATCTGTTCCAGCAGCACGCATCAATTCTTCAACACCACCAGGATGAAAAGCCAAATAATCTGTCACGTCGTACACCTGACATCATTACATAAAAATTGAAAATTGGAACTTAGGGATCGGTGAATTTCTATTCAAGGACAATCTCGCAATCATTACTTTTTCCACTGCAAGAATCGGGAAGTAGATCAGACGGGAAACAGATTTCAACAATCTACAGATCTCATGAATTTAGCACTCACCCTTTCACCCAATAAAATCCAACAATCTCCAACACTTGCATGTTTACTGAGTTCAACGTGATCGATACCTCGTTTCACCTTCGCTTCAGTACATTTGGACGAAGTCAATTTGATCCAGTGCATTAAGCTTCGACCATGCGTCAGGGCAACTTTTGGACGTTTTGCCTCGGAAGCTCTGCTCTAAACTGTCAGCACTTAGTCGAGGAAAATTATGGGAAAATTGAAACTGAAGCATCAAAGAGAAAAACAATAAGTGAAAAAGTTAGAAACTTGTGCGATTTCTCAAACTGCCCAAAAATATAGAAATTAAACAAAAAACAGTTGGTGGTCCCACTTGAAAATTTTGCGGGACAGGCAACATCATTGATTGACTCCTCTCGTTGCTTACGTTCGCCACGTCCCGTGGATTAACTACATTGTTAAACATCTTTTCCTGCAAATGAATCCTTTGATAGATGCGTTTACTGCCAATGTGTTTGAAATGGCAGAAACTGTCATTCAACAGCGACTACAATTCCTCCACATGATTAACCTCTAACTTCTGAACTTATTTCATGGATGGAAATCCTACTGAAACATCTGCCGTAGAAGTCTGTGAATGTGTTCCTCCTACGTGTTAAATAAAATGCTTTAATTCTGTACTCTTCGTGTTGTCGTTTTGCTACAGATTTTACAGAGACATCTTTCAGTTTTGCTGTGCGCAAAACACAAAGTTTCATAATACCTCCTGCAACGCGTTATTTTAATTAGACCATAGATGGAAGTTATCCGAAGGTGAACAGCGTTTCCAAAAGATTTCTGTACGTCAAATTGCCGTAAATTTAGCGCATCTCTCTTCTCCGTGTTTCATCTCTCCCATTCGATCCCTACGTTTTTGCAAAGTGTTTCAACTTACCTAATACAACAAGCATGGGAAACGGCAAAAACATTGAGTGCCTGAGGAGAACATTTTTCCGCCACTCCGGCAGCCTGATAATCAGAAAAGCGATCCCGGAAGATAATCCTGCAAATTGCACAAATGGTCCCGCTCGTCACTATCACGAAGAATTTCCCACAGCTGAAGTTTCAATCTCTCTCTCTCTCTCTCACATATGCGCTAGCTCTCTGTTCCGCTTCCACTTCATGTTCTCTCTCATGCGGCGTACGACACATACATATGTGTGTCTCGCTGGGCTCCTGGTGTCTTTGGAACTCGTCTTAGGGACTGGGACTGACTTCCCGGTGTTTTATTCCTTCCTGGCATTTTAACCGGTATAGGATTCCGTCAGAAGAAGTTATTGGTAGTAGGTAGTGTGTTAAGGTGTGCCGAGATAGAGTATAAATGAGTGAGCGGTAGCAGTAACAAGAACTTGGAACTCGATAGTGGTATGAGTGTACTATTCAGTGTTGTGCTAAAAGCGCCCATTACCGATAGAGCCTGTACCTCAGGCGAGCATGCATAACTAATTCCTCCATCCACTTAATGGTTGCTCAACAATTCGTAGAATGATAAGGAGAGAGGAATATAAGGCTATAATGTAAGTGTAAACGAGCCCTATTGTTTCAGGGGAAATTCATTTTAGGTTGGATTTCAGGACTCAGCTTAGGATTTATTTATCTAATGGGTCGTACAAAGGGTTCCGAAGCAGGTAATTTATCAGTGACAAAGCGTGGCATGAAAGGCAACAAAGATCGAGGGACTGCGGTAACTACAAAAAGTGGCTTCGATGGGCCATTGAATGCTCCATGGCGTAAAACAGTGTCCATCTTCAAGCAACCTGTTACGCTGGTACATACGACAAGTCGTGAAACGAAGAATCCCACAAATGAACAATTACGACGTGTGTGTGCATCAAGTAACTTGAGAAATAAGGCTGATAAACCACGACAAGTTAGTTTTAATACAGATCATCAGACTGTGGTTTTCATAATTTTACACTGTTTAAGTTTTTTTTAGTTTGTAGTCATTCTACCATTTTTTAAACGTTAAAAATGCTTCTCTGAATCTTCTTATTAAAGTTCGATGAAGTAATTTTCAATTTTAAACTTCGATCTATATAGGCATGACAACTTGTGATCGCGTTTTGGTTAACTGGTAGATCGATGATCCTGCATGTCCACGTTACTTTTTTATACAAACTTGTAAGCATCTAAATAGATCGAGTAATAAGGGTGCCACTGCCACCCACTGAACTTTGTGTTTCTTCCGTGCCTCAACGTATTTCGATAATTTTGCTAAGGAACTAATATTACAAATAAGGAAATTTATAGGTGAGTTATTTACAAATATGATGAGCTTATGTATGATGAGCTTATAGCTGAAAGTTGACTTATTTCAGTTATATTGGGCTAAATCACTAGAAAATCTCTGTGCAATGGTGCCAGTTTGTAATGCCGACCGTATAACGGTTGATGACAATGAGCACATTGCTCATAGATTGGATCTAGCCGGTAAAGTGGAGCCGGCTTTAGGAATTATTGGAACTGACGGTTCGGCAGCATCATTATGCTCCGCGCTGCATGGATTTGGTGCTACAATTATTACTGGACAAACTGCTGCAAAGAAGCAACTTGATTCAAATCCGTCATCCAATACAAATATTGATCAGCCATTTATTCAGGTACGTTTTTTATTGATTTGAAAACCAAAAAGAAATCAGCAAAATCTAGTGTAGTTAACATTTTATAGTCGTGAACGTTCGGCACATTGCAAATCCTAAGTATGTGTTTAACTTGAATTAGGAGAACGGATGCAGAAAGTCCAAACTGGATTTGAAAATTGATCATCAAAAAATTGGGATCCGAAAGAGTTACCTGAGGGAAATAATAGTTCAAACGGATCTCGCAAATAAGATAAATCTGGTGGTAAACTGTACAGTTAAAATACCTTTAATAGGTAACATACGTTTTATGTGCTCTTGGTTTCGGGTCTGATGTCTTTTATATTAAATTGTTAATAAGAGAATGAATTTTCTTAAAAGGGGGTTAACCCGTTCTTATTCAGCCCGTATCAATCAGTGAGCAAGATATCCAACATCAAGAGCGGCGCGTTTTGGATATGCGTAAAAGATTGCAGGAGGCTCGTAAGCATTTTCACATGTAATATTTCATTTATTATGATCTTAAATGGTATATTTTTCGAGCATTCAATTAATGATTTTTTTAATTTAGTGTTTTAAGTTATTATCATTATTACCGTTCTTTCTCATCTCATCAGCCAAAATGTATTTTACTTAGAGGTTATCAACATCTCATTTTGTTGTATTTCATTTAAATTGCTTTGTTTGCTGATAGCTTTGACGGTTTTGGTATTAATAAACAAAGGACGAATTCCACTTCTCGCTATAAACTGTGTGGTTCAATCTAAGTCCTATTTTAAAAGTAAAATGATATGTTAAATTTTTTATCGTTTATAATTTTTCTTGGAATGTTTAAATCTTGGTGAGAGCTGTTATTTCTCCTGTAGTGACCTGTTTTAGGTACTTTTTAATACATTTATCGAAAATGCCGCATTGTGATCCAATGATGTTGCGCCGAAATTGGATTTAAAAAGAACTATTATTAATTGCTGGACTGAAGATTTGTTAGTTGCAGTAAGCTGTTTGTGTAGTGACTATTGTCCGTAATTATATAAACTTTAGGCAAATGGACTACCATCAGATGTCAAGTCTTTTAATCGAAATTAATTTTCCGACTGTTTGTTTCATTTACTAGTTGTAATAATTGCTCACTAGTTTTATCTCTTGCAATTTTGGTTGATACTAAGATTGAAACAAAAAGCTAATTTTTCCGACATAAAAGTTTGTGTTCCAGATCTTTCTGCACATTATTCTGTATGTTATTAATGTATGGTGGTGAAAAAGAAGCTGCTGTTCCGGTGCTTTTTTTCCTTCAAAATTTCCATCGATTGACGAATGGTTCCATTTTTTGACGACATATTTAATTTCAGCGACTCTTTCACATTCGTTTCTTACAACATTTTTACATGTACTATATTTTTGTGACATTCTTGGTTGTACATACTCGACTGCATTTCAGTTATTCCTGGAATTATTTCATATTAACACTTATTTGGAAGGTTCGAATACGAATTGCCTAGTCTTGATGATAGCTTAGCCACTCAAATACCTAATCACTGGTTTTTATTATATATCTAACTGATCATATTAGCCTATTGTTCCTGATAATTATGCTTTAAAAAATCGATATACATGGTCGTGTTTTCAGTGAGATCGGATTGAATTATCCCATTCATTCATTCATCAACATCACGCAAAGAATTAAGCCAGCAGTAGTTCATACAAATTTTCTACCGAATATTATAAGGATTGTCTTCTCTTTTCGTGTATCTTTACAAAGTGATTAGCGTAATCTAGTAGTTGTTCCTGGCTTTTCGTTTTGGTATGCATTTTTCCCATGTGAAGCGACAATCCCATTCCAGTGTTTGGTTCAATGAGTCCATAGTTCTTGGTGTGTTCTTTATTGCCCAAATTGCTGATCAAGGTTGTGGCGACTCGGTATTAATATGAATATTTGGTGACTGAAGCAGGGCGGGAGGAACTAACTATTCCTATCATTGCTTTTATAACAGCGCTTATATTTTTCTGAGTGAAACGGGTACAAACAAATAAGTCACGTGATTATGTTTTAGTGCTTCCCGTGATCATCGTTACAGCGCAGAGGGTGTGAAGTTGAGATGTGATGACTATGCAATGCGGACAGCACTTTTCTTGTTTTAACCTTACAATTCTTCTTTCGTATCGTATCTTTCTGCTATTGTTAGTGTTAATGTTGTAAAAGGAAATAAAAAATTAGCTTATAAAAGTGAAATATTTGTCCGTGTGAGTCTACCAGTTTAATTCGACTTTAAAATTTTGGAATGGGTGAATTGGATGTGGGTGTTTTCTTCAAACTTAATGTGGCGTGACTCTTTGTAATGCTGACTTCTTAATTGTCCAGTCGCCTTCATTTTAATTCTAATAGGAGCCTTGAAACATGAGCTGCATCAAGTTTGTAACGGGATATAAAAGCTCCTTCCTAGCTTTGAGCTAAGGTAAACTAGAATTTTTATTCCTCACAATTTCATTAGAACTGTCGCTTATGACGACTGCTGTGCTATTTTTTCTATATCAAAAACAGGTCCATGAAACAGCCGTTCTCTCTCAAACTATGCACACAACGATATATGGAAAATCATCCTAGCTCTCCAAGCAAAATAATTTTCAGTCATCACGTGAAAATATTAATTTGAAAATAAAAGTACTTTAATACACAGAAGTACTAATTCAACTTCTGTCATTCAATTGTGCCATGTTTATACATGTATATATTTTTTCAGCAAACTTGATCGTGTTTTAATTTCGCTTTACAAAACTATCAACGTTGACAACCAATATTTGTAAGCCGGGAAAAAAGTGAGTTTATATCTTTACCTCCTCGTCATACGATACTTTCGAACAATACAAATGTTCTTGTGACATTATAAATCTAAATCAGTCTGTCGGCTTACCAATAATATGCCAGATAATAAGATTTTTAAGAAAAATTTTAGTTCTGAATTGAAGAACAACTAAACATTTTTGGAAAAATACTAAAACAATTCATCACGAAATATAAACCGGAAGGTGATGTGAGAGTAGATAAGTTAAAAGAGCAAACAAGATAAAAAAGAAAAGTGAAAATCTAATATACGTTAAAAACTTCCAAACACTAGCGAACCAGAACATAAATTTTCTTTTTTCCATAGCCGACTTTTCGAAGGTTTATAGATTTTTGGGAAACTTCTGCGATGGATCAATAAATTTCAGTTTGAAAAAGAAAGGTAACAAAACATTACAGGTGTAATTGTAATAATTGTTTCTAATCGTAATAATCATAATCATACATCAAATATTGAGGTACGGAGTGTAATTGATAAATAAGGTGGACGTTAAATAAAAATGAAACAGTTGACTTAACAAAAAGTATTAGAATGAATAATGTGGGGTTTAAGATCATTTCTGAATAACAATGCAAAGATAAATTTTGAAAAGAACAGCACTTACAACAGCAAACAAATGAACAGATAATGAGATTGCATTCGAGATGGCACAATGTCGCAATTTTCTATCTGGCCGCAATTTATTGGCTCCTACTGGAAAGAAAACGAATCCTTCACATCACTCCCTAATAACATCCGAAATTATGCCGAGACTGCTTGAGATGAATGTATTCCTCAAATGCTAGAAAAAACTGCTGATTTTCGATAATGAAGAAAAGTGTTACGAAGCCATTTAAGGTGAAATAATGTAATTCTAAGCTTCTCGTTTTGCATCTCTATCGTTTTCATCATCATCATCATCATCATGTTTCCGCTTCACACCCCGTGGACTGCTTGCTTCATCTGTTTCTTCATCATCCGGAGCAAAGTCTTCCGTCTCATCTTCATCCTGGAAATAAAAAAGAATTCTCCATTTCCACACATTTAAATTATTTCAACTCAAATGAAAATGTAAAATATACATTTTTTTAACAACATCTACAGGAAACAAAATATTAATTAAATGTACCTGCATTACCGTAGAGCTCTGCAAATAATCCAAACCAATATCAGAATCCTCTTCATCATCATTGCCTTCATCGTCATTGTCCGTATCATCCAGTACATCACCAATACCATTATCGTCATCTTCATCATCACCACCTTCCTGTAGGATTTCACTGTCGGATTCTGCTTCCTCATCATTGATGTCATAACCATCGAGGTATTTCAAATTAGGTAACGCCTACAACAACAGGAGTTATTTGCTTTGAAACAAATCCTGACAAAATGTTTCATTGCAACGCCCTCCTGCAAACGGTGAGGAAATTCTGGTTAAAAATGCTTCTGCACAAGAATCAAGTTATTAAGGATGCCTTAGAATTTAGCAGGTGTGCCATGCATCACTTAATAACTGTTTAGTGGAGATAAAAACATATGACAATATACGACTGCTTCACTTCAAAAAATTCGATTTAGAAACAATAATCTTTGTTCAATAAAATGCCCAACAAACAAAAAATAATACCCATAGATCAATTTCATTAGTACACTTTACGATCAAAGTAACATCGACCAGTTCTAACACTTTCAGCATAGGAAATTCATCCATAACATTATTTTTTATAGTTTGTCAAAATTCTCGATTCCTCCTTCCTTAACATTGCTCCTAATACCATACTACCACTTCAATCACTACACATTGGATTGTGCAGCAAACTCCACAAGAAAACCAACCTCAAAGACATTTTTCCTGTAGTCGTCGAACGAGGCTAATTCGCAGCCAAAAAGATCCAGTGACCTTAGTTCCTCAAGTTTTTGTAGCGGTTCCAAAATTTCCAAAGTGCTGATTTTGTTACCGGCCATATTGAGGTATTCTATATGTGGGCAACATAACAGCTGGTCCAGACCACCGGAAATCCGATTTTCCGATAAATCCAATCGTTGAAGAGAAGGTAGCGGTGGCAAACCCTAACAAATAAATGAGAAATCAACGCCATTTTGAAACATATCAGTTACACATCTACCTAATAATCTACTTTCCACTGCCGGAAAAGAAAACTGAACTGAAGTTTAGTCAAAAATCGATACATTTAACTGGTTGTTTCCCACTAAATTTTAACAAAAAAACTAAGCCTTCTTACTTTTAACGAAGTTAACCCAACGTTGATCATTGAAAGTGTTTCCAAACTCTTGAATTCTTCTGTAAGACCACTTACTGAAGTCGCCCGACAATTATCAAGGTTTAGTTCGGTTACCTCAGATGGATCCCGACCTCGTAATTCCAATTCTATACGCTTATCCATCTGAAAAATTTCTATGTATATATATATATATATATATATATATATATATATATATATATATATATATATATATATATATATATATATATATAGCTTTTCCTACCGAGAAGATACAAACAAGTACATGGGAACACAAAGAAGTGAAACATACTTTTTACAAACCATACAATATATGTGAAAACAGGCAAAAATTTATAGTCAAAAAATCAGCCTTAAAAAGTAAAGCATACGAAAAACAAAATACATAATAAAAGTGCCAATTATAATTTGCTCTGATGTTTTCAATTAGCTACAGCTACAAAAGAGTGTATGACGAACAAACCGCAACGGAAATTTCGTTAATATCGGTTTTATAGCACTGTATATTAATCAAACAGATGTGTTCTATTTTTCTTAAAGAAAATGTTTATTGGAATGTAAAGAAATATTACAAAACAGAAAGAGGTAAACTAAGATAACTAACACTACCATTAGTGTAAAAAATTTAACTCTGAGTATCAAGGAAAATAGAAAGTTCAATAAAATATCTCAAAACATTTTTAAAATATTTCTCTCAAAATTTAAGAGATGCAGAGTGTCATACTGCGGTATTAGCACAAAACTTGCTTTATATATATCTCCTGATATGTGAGTATATATTGAATAAACACACTTTTTCACATTTAGGAAAAGAGTCAAATCAGAATAAGCTCGCAGTAGTACGTGCGGTATGCGGTAGCACCTTAAAAAAAAAGGGAAAAAGAAAACGAAACGACCCCTCGCTTCCATCCCATACGGAATTGAAAATATTTTTGTCATTTACTCAAAGGCAACATGGAAGTATGAGGAAAGCGTAGCACTCAGACACATTTTCATAACAGTAAAAAAAATGAGGAAGGGACGCCCACTAAAGAATCCTCAAAAATTCCAATTCACATACTACCATATTCTTTCCTGAAATCTATTTGAAAAAAAAAATGTATTTGGAGAACAGCAGATATGACGTCTTAGTGTTAAGAGAAAAATTAAAAACAAGACGGAGACAGCAAATAATGTTTACAATATCAGTTTGATAACTAACCAACTACGAAAGAACAATTGGATCTCCGAATTTCAAAATTGTTCCCACTTTTCAATAAAATCGATGATACAGTGTGCAAAGCTAATACTTCATCATGAAATTAGGAATACACGTTTACTTTCCTTCAGGTAAAAATAGAAGAAAAGGGAGAGGGAGTAAACAACGCTAATTCCGGCAGGGTCTGGAAAAAACTACGGAATATGGAAAGGAATATCTTCGCACATCTTGGAAGTGAATTCAAATATACTAAACGCTTTGACGTTAAGGCTCGCAACTCTCCGAACTCGGAATCAAACACGCAACCGAAGGAAAACCTGATGGTGCAAGACCGCACTAGCACATCAACCTGAAACACGCACACCCTGCGATCGGAGCCTCCAGTGAAAATCAAATATCCCAATCGATCAGTGGTAAGTTAGAAATATTTGGCGAACTACCAATAAATTACGGTCATTGTTTATGTTAAGACTCGTTGCTAAAGTTACAGCATCATTCCAAATGATTTCGATGTATTAGTGTGAGATTTGTTCCGACTGCTCTTGTTAATTTCTGTTAGCTGTGGGTTGCTGTCAGTCCGATGGAATTTTGAGTGGAATATGCTTTACAGAGGTCTTACATACGCAACAGATCAGACACTAAAACTGAGGAAAGTGATGATCCGGCACTGTCGGAGTTCAGCAGGAAATTTTGGACTGCCCGAGCCATTTTGAGTTCCTTTTCACTCGTAGTCTTAAGCATTTGTGAAAATCGATTTGATACTGAATTTTGGCATTTAAAGTTGGCTTCATGCGGAGTGAAATAGCATTTCTCATTTTTAGTATCATTTTGATAACTAGCTAACCAGGAAAACACTATCACATCTTTGAATTCCAAAGTTTGTTTAATAAAATTGGTGGTATAGTACGAACATATCATATTTTAACAGGAAATTAGCATAAAATGGGTGTTTACTATTTTTTAGGAGGTCACCGTCTTTCTGGATTCTTTAAACTTCCAGGATACACATGTTAAAGGCTCTCAGATTATTGCTTCCCTGAAACTGTGTCTAATTGAGAATTTACTTTGCTGTATTATGACTGAAACTTTAAAACTAAATTAGACATTAAAAATAAGCAAGTAAAAATACGTGAAAAGCAAAAATGAAGCTGGAAAGGTGAGAACCTCGTTGTTTGGTTATATCTTGAGACGTGTGGATAAGTGCTTACTACAGTATTCTGTATTCAGTTAAAAGTGTAAATACCTGCCTAATTAAATAACTTTACATAACTTCTTCATTAAGGGAGAATGACACAAGCTATCGCATACTTTCGTCTACTTTTAAAATTTTACTGATGAATAAATCATACTGATCATGGCTATAGATGTATTTATTATATACTGTTACTTTTTACTTATTTCATTCATTCCAGACTCACGGTTGCCTCGTGAACGGTTGTTTCAGTAGCAACGTGTCCGGGTGTGTACTCCTTCCTTGGTGTGTGGATGTTAACGTTTCTCTTCGGGGGAAGAGTGTTGTAACGTGCGAGGTTTTCAGAGTAAGTTTGTGGAACTTATTAGTTTACAAGGTTCATGTTTCAGTGTGAGATTAGCACATTTTCTACAACCTTCCTGTTCTAAGTCTTTGCTTCTGTCTTTGCTTTCTTTTTTATAAGAGAAGATAATAATAAAGTTTCAAATTCCTCAGCGCTCACTCGAAATTTGGATGGATCACATTTTTTATTCGAACTTTCTTCCGTAAAGGAGAAAAGGGAGGAAGTAGTAGAAAAAAATTTGCTAAAAATTTTTCAAGCAAGAATAAAGTTGAAATAGAAGTTGTGCTTTGCGAAATATCTAATTGAACTTATTTGTTGAAAGTATGAGACAACTATATTTTTGCGATAGAAAGAATTTCGGAAAACTGCTCACTGGAATACTTCCATATGCATCTTAATGATCAGGGGCGAATCGATCACAGTTTGAAAGAGAAAAAATTTTTTAATGGGTGTAAGCACAGGATTTGTGAAACTTTAGTTTTGCATAAAGTACTGTATCGAAACAACAACTTGGTTTCATAAATCTTATAGCTAATCTTATATGCTATTAACCAATACAACCGTTTTGTTAATGCAGTGCCCTTCACAATTTTTGCACCCCTTATAAAAATTTGCATTTCAGGGTCGTTAACGTACTAAGTTAGTCGAAATAGCCATGATTCCGCAACATTTGGAAGAAAATGTTCATTATCGTGAACTGCGTTTAAGACCTGTAAATTTTCAAAGAAATACGTTAGGTACACGGAATTTTTTGGATCGCCTTGGCCATAGTAAAACACTAAAAGTTAGTGTCTAGTTTATTTTCAGTCTTTTTTTATTAATATGTGTTTTTAATAATGAGATAGCTTCTGATTTGAAAATTACTAGCTTATAACGTTAAAGTTGACCGGGATATTGTATGCAATGATGTCTTTACAAGTGATGAGAAAACACTGCATCTCAAAGCTTATTTATTAATTATAGGGTCACGAAGGATGTGTGAACTGTCTACAGTGGAATACTTCAGGAAGGTAGACATTTAAATTACTTCCAATATGTTCGCTTTTGGAAAACTTTTAAAAGTGAGAAGAAATCATGGTCATTGTTGTAGCTTATTGGCAAGTGGTTCTGATGATATGCAGATTCGTTTGTGGAATGTGGAAGGTAAAGCTTTACACTGTATCAAATCTGGTCATATGAATAATATATTTTCGGTACAGTTTTTACCAAGTGGAAGCGATGATTTACTGATAAGCGCTGCAGGTAATTCACGTATAAAAATTGTTTATTTAAATTCATTGGTACTTTTCGTAATCTCATTAAATTAAATTTTCTTAAAAAACTCTTCGTGGAATTGTTCAAACTGATGTTGCGTTTTCCTCACTTTATTTCTGATACGCTTTTTTTTGTATTTTTTTTAAATATCAATAGAACAAGTATTATCTGTTTTTCATGGGTTTTTTTCAACACTCCTTTTTGAATGTTGAAAAGAGCAAAAAGAATTATATTTTATCTTAGTTTTTTTTTAAAAAAGAAATACATTTGAAAGCTTGAAAATTTAGGAATTCAATAGTTAGAAACAAAATGTAATGTAAAATCGTAAAACTCCCGTTCGAAAATGAACAGTGTGTATTACAGGTGATAGTAATGTAAGAATGCATTCGATTGTCCGCTCTGATGTGCCTTACGTATGGTGGTCCGGAGGTCGCGTAAAACGTTTGGCTATAACACGCGCTGATCCATATCTATTTTGGTCTGCTGCAGAAGATGGTTACGTCAAGTAAGAATTCAAATGTTCTGAAGTATTTGCATGAAAATAAGCTTCCTCTCCTAATTATCAAACTGATTTATTAGCTGAATTAACTGCTAGTATAATTAAACCTTATTGGATTAAATAGGCTAGTCCATTATATTATCAGTAAATCACTACCTTAAATGTCCCGATGTCTTGGTCATACTGGTGAAGGTGTATACGGTACTGCTGTAAAAGGAGTACCTCACTTTGTTTAATTCCTTTTTTATGGTGGAAAACAATAATAAAGCATTATTTTCTTATTTCCTAAGAGCAGTTTTTCAATCTCTACTCTTGATCGTAGCTATTAATATGAAATTTCCATGTAAACTAATGAGAAGTTAATATATGGGATTGCAAAAACAAAGGCAATATTCGTACTGCTAACTAAACGTTCAATAATCGGTGAAAAATTGGTTTACTGGGTTGTATAAACTACAGGCAATATGATATTCGTACTGCTAAAGCTACAAGTTTAATCAAATTTGATCAGAAAGAATGTAAATCATTGGCAATAAACGAAAATCATCCGGAAATGATTGCGGTTGCTTTAAACGAAGCTCCTGTTCCACTGTATGATCGGCGTAATGTTTCGGAACCGTTATTTACCGTTATTCCAGGTATTTGATTTCTTTCATGGTATTTATTCTTTATATTTTAGACTTATTCATGAATATTCAATAACTTTATACATGAATATCATTATAACCGTGTTGCAGATCACGCAGATTAATTTCGACATAAACTTTTCTTAACTTTTTATAGTAAGGATGAAATTGTTTCATTTTTATAGCTTTAAACATTTCATGCATCCGTATTGATAGCATTAACTTAAATCGATCAGTGGAAATTTTTTTTAGGTCACATTCCAATTTCTGATTCATCCTCGCGTCACGCGTTTAGAACACTATCGGTGACCCATGTTGGTTTCAATTCATTAGGCAATGAACTCATTGTTAATATTGGTGGAGAACAAATTTATATATTTAATGTTTTTGATCGGTAATTTGTTTTTATGACCTAACAATTCTTCAACACATTCTGCTCTCTATGTGTATTTCGAAATACATATGCTTATTTTTAAGTGATGAACTCGATTAATAACACAAATAGTTGTTTAAGCAACAGTTAGCATTGTTTGAGGTATCGTTGGTAAGCCAGCTTATTTTACGTGAAATCATTTTCAATGTAGTATCTAGAAAGAAACATTATTTATGTAAAGAACTATTGAAGAGCATATTGAAAATAAGCTGTGAATTTGAATCATTGAAAATGAATGATTTAAATGCATTTTGGAATATGTAGAAAGCGAAATCACTGTTTTATTTTTTCGAATTTCTACATTTTCTTCAGAGCTCACGAGCCAGATGCATTGCAGTCACTTAATAGCTTTATTGATGATCCTGTTCGAAATTTATTGGACACTGGCGGTTTTCCTGGCTTTGATAAAACAACAACAGAAGTTTTTAGAAGAGAGCGTGAGCAAGCAAAAATTCATTTTAATAATAAAGAATATACTGATGCAATCGATACGTATAGTCGTACTATTCTCGATTGCGAAAAATTATGCGGGTAAGCTGCTTATCTGAAATTTTTATAAAACTATATTGGGTCGATATTCTTCAGATTTCAACTGCATTTGAGAAAAATTTACATCAAACAATTGTAGTGATGTATGGTCTATGTCCATAATTGTTTTTAAGGATGTGTCGGATTTTTTTATATTTTTGTTTAAGATATGAACAGTCAAAATTGTCGGGATTTTCCTGAACATGTGTAATGCTTTTATAAGTTTTGGAGCGAAAAGAATGTCCTTCCTCCTCCACTCACCTTCCGCTTTCAAATTTCTCGTAATTTCTGTTAGTTTAGTCGCAATCCATCACGTGGGCATCCTCATTCGATGGATTTGTGTTTGCTCTTAGCAAATCGTGGAGCGAGCTATCTACGAAGGTTATGGGATGGTGATGCGTACGCCGCACTATTGGACTTGATACGGGCCTTGAAAATTGAACCCAGAAATAGCAAAGTGCATTATCGTATTATTAAGGCCTTAATTGAATTGAAACAATATGATATGGCAAGGAAAATTTCAAAACTATTCAAGGTTCATTTTTGGAAGCTATTCATTGAATTTCATTGATTATTGACATCTTCAGATTATTATTAAATCGTTAGTCGTGCGAAGCAACAAGATGTAGCCATATTTTGAAATTGTTCAGAGTAAAAAAAACAGTCATTTTACGGGATTCACTCGCACATTATTTGGATTGTTTATTCAAGTACTTTCGAGCCTGTTTTTGTAAATTTAACTTTATTACTCCGAATAACGATGCTCTCATGGTTTTATAAAATTAATGCATTTGTTCCGGTTGGTGTTTTGCACAAACAGTTTTCCGAAATCTGTTAGTCTACGAGGTTCAGTAGTGTATAACTTACAGTTCGCTTTTGCCCTGGCGTTTAAAACTAGATGGATTGTAATGCCTTATGTCGATCGTTGCTGTGGGAGCGTCATTTTTGTTTTTCAAGGTCGTGGGATTTTATAAAGAGATCTTTTCTAGGAACGCTTTCCGGATGATCACTCGTGCGACAGATTGGATGCCATGTTAAGAACTGATCCTGCGGGACAAAAAAGCTGGACTTCAAACGGTTGTTCAGATTACGTTCAGCGATTATGCGGACATTGTAATACCAATACTGATATAAAAGTATTAAGAATTTTCATGGAGTTTCTCTTAATTTTTCTTTGCTTTCGTTGCATAATTTGGTTGCATAATTTGGAGGTTGCTCACAAATTTAAAAGCATCAAAATATACAGCCATACAAATTTTAATCAGGAAGCCGTCTGGTTCGGTGGTAGGGACGAATATATTGCCGCAGGCAGTGATTGTGGTTCACTGTTGATTTGGGAGAGGAAATCGGGTGCTCTGGTAAAAGGATTTGAAGCGGATATGAATATTTTGAATTGTGTACAACCTCATCCATCAGTTTTATTACTTGCAACTTCCGGAATTGAACACGTCATTCGATTTTGGCAGCCGCTTGACGAAGATTTTCAAATGGTTTGCTTTTGTCATTCCCAAAAATGCATCGAATTTTTTGTCGAATTAGTTCCAAAATTCATAAAGCTTTTGAAGCAGCTCTTCGAGATTGATATTTTTCGATACAGATCCAATGTAGTATTGAGCTTTTATTAGCATTTTGTTCTTACTGTAGTCGTTGTGCAAATTTTTATGAATTTAAAATTTGAAAATATAAAACTGGCTAGTACAAGATTTTAGAAGACCAGTAGCTCATGTTTTTCATAAAATGAGTTGTAGCTTTACTTTTTTACAGGAGAATGGAGAAACAGGACGTGAATTGCACCGTCTTACGGCTCTTTCGGCAGCAAATCAGAAGCGAATGCATACGGGCATATTCGATATGGTAGTTGCATCTATAGGACTAGCTGTGCAAGGTGGTGATGATGATGACATCGAACGTGGAAGGCGGATCGGTTGTAATACAAGTTAGAACATATCGTTTGATTTATATTTCACTGTTTTTAGCTAAGGTCTAGCTTATTATTTTGCACAGTAAAAATCCCAAATTTAGGAAGGTGAAAGTGGTTTATTCTTGATCTCTTAACGCCGTACTCTTGGTATGGATTAACTAGAATAGACCGATGGATTTTTATAGAAATTTTTTAATAGAATTATTGTTTGCGGATTTCTCATTTTATTCTATGATGGACAAGTGTGAGCTGGGAATAAGTCTAGTTAGTAATAAGTTTGTCAGCGTATATTTTCTTCGGCAATTTTTTAGTTAGATTTGATTAGCTAACAATTCTTTGCAATAGAGTTTGTGAAAGTAAAGTACACATCCCTTCATTTTATATAGATTTCCGAAACACTGTTTTAGTTCTGCGAGAAGATACCATTCTTAGAAATCTGATTAGGATCATCATCATAGTTACCCTATTTTCCTATAACTTTTGTCAGGAAGCTTCTGGTGCTTGATGTTAGGATAAGTGTTAGATATTATTTTCAACGTTTTGTTGCCTATGGAAGACTTCTAAATGATATTTACTTTCTCAAATGATCCTACGAATTTCAAAACTCATGGTTTTCGGTGAGTATTTTCAGATTTTCAATTTACACTAACGAGCTAAGTTTTTGTGAAAAGAGTAACATCATGAAAAAACTGTAAATAGCATAGTAAATAATTCTGTACATAAACTAGTCGGTGTACTGTTTGTTCATTATGTTTTATTCGCATGAATGTATAAATTGATGGAAAAGTGTATTTCATATCACTACTGTTTTGGTACCTCTCTTCAATATAGAAATACATTAGTAAATGGTCGCTTTTCACTCTTTGCTTTTTTGTTCAATACAATCCTATAGTCCCATAGCTGAATTTTCTTCCGTTTAAGTGATTGAGTAGTTCAACGCGAACCATGATGCCTTTTTCCTATGCAACAGTCCGTTTTCCTTTTTTCAGTCAAGTATTCCACAGTGTCAGTGTCACTGTGGCTTAACATTTTAAACACTCGGCATAATTTTATTTGGTGCAGATATATGAAGGGGATGGGTTGTACTGGTCCAGACTGTTAATTTCAGAAATCGTCGGAAATCGTGCAGAGTAGATTTTTGCACTTTTCCTTACGATTAGTTTTTCAAATGCTTCAACTGGGAATTGAACATGCTTTCAATTTGTGCAATTTATGGTAGATTTCTGTTTTTCAAATCGTCTTTTACGTATTTTTCCTATTGTTTTTGGTTTGCTGAAAACTAATACTGTAAATATTGTCTTTGCGAAGTCATGAAGGATTACACCGTGTGAGATAAATTGGTTTGGTTAAAATTGGTTCACCAGTGATTCCTTGTTGAATCAGCAGTGATATTCGGTTGGAACATTTTAGAATTAGAATGTACCTTGCCAAATATTCCTTATTCTCCATTGACTCTTAGCTTTATTTTGAAACTACCATACTATCACAGCACCATCGGGACGAATAGCGGTTCCCTCGGACGTAATGTTGTGCTTC
Organism: Litomosoides sigmodontis; assembly: GCA_963070105.1. Lineage (NCBI taxonomy): Eukaryota > Metazoa > Nematoda > Chromadorea > Rhabditida > Onchocercidae > Litomosoides > Litomosoides sigmodontis. The sequence continues at coordinate 89,428 of OY718803.1, read as the reverse complement.
TTCGCTCTATAAGATAGAGAAAAGCAAGCGGTAAATAATGCACTCACCGTCACAGTAAAACTTATCTGCTTGCAATATTTCATACTATATCAAAAACTTCAATTTCAAGGTTGGAAATTGTTGCCCAGAGACCTGAACCAATGGTACCATTCGTCTATGCTTGTTATCATCTGTAACTTGGATCAGAAACTAAGCAGGTTTGTAGCAGTGTACGTTTGCTGACATGTTGGATAACACAGAGACTGAGACAATGAATGCCACATGGACAAACTTCCATTAAAAGAAAATTCTGAGCCTCGCATTCGCACAACATTTGCAGTCATTGCTGCACTACCACAAAGAGTAATTCGAGGTTGGAAATTTCACGACAAAAATGTTGAGTTAAGGCTGAGCAGAAAATTTCAGCTACTGTTAATTTCATACTTCCACACACCACAATTCGACATCCATGACGAAGTGAAAGTAAAAAGGTTCACACATGACATCATGGTCAATTTTCAAGAAAAGAGGTAGGGGAATGAGAGTGGCTATCATCGAGTGAGACTGATGTCATTCCTGCCGGAGATTTGCGTTTCGCCTCGCACCGCGCCTCCTTTCATGATGGAATGTGCATGACAGAGAAGGAATGGTGGTGATGGCACAAGTGATGCATGCCTTCCACCCAGAGCAGCAAGCAGCCAAGCCAACTCTCGCTTCCGTACGTCATTCTGTGCAGGATGGGGATGACCACCACTCCTTCTACCTTGTCTCGACCGGCCAATAGAGATTAGAAGCAGGCAACACTGTAGCGACTGTGTGTAGTCGCTACAGCTCACAGTAATTGCGATAATGTGCCTCTGACGTATCCCGTGCACGTGATTCCTTCCTTCCATATGCACACACGTATAGCAGCAGCGAAAAATGGAAAGATGTGGTCCTAGAACCTGAACTACCAATGCTGCAGATAACGAACGGTGCTCAGATAGATAATGAGGTAAACAGGCCCAGGGTATAGCTAGCTTTCCCCATCATACTCAGATGTTCGTGATGATCACCTGGGACGCTACATAAAAAGATGGATTAGGAAGGGAACGGCCTTTCCTCATCCACATCTGGCGATTTCGAGTGCTATAGTTAGTTGCTGCCTTTAGACGCAGCTACTTTATCAGAGGGTCCAGCAAGAAGCATAGATTTTCTATGGTCCCCTCATGCAGCTTCTATTGTCCGCAGCGCTTTTGTCCCACCTCGCCCTCGAGACGCCTGGTCTGTTCGTCCGCGGTCCGTCCGTCCGTCCATCGGAGACCACGGCGGAATGAATTACTGTGTACAGCGGTCCGCTGTAGCAAATTTCTACTGTAACACACACGCACCTCCAAGCGAATGGATTAACTCGATTTATTGATCTCACCTATACCGACACTCCTCGAAACACCCCTTCTCTTACCACCCTCTCACCATCATCTGCAGTCATAGCGTGCAGTATACCACCACACCTTTTCTCTCTCCCATTCCCCTTTTTCCTACTCACATCTCTCTGTCTGTCCGTGTGTCTGTGTGTCTGTGTGTTTATGTCGGTCGGTCGGTCGGTCGGTCAGTGAAGGAGATAATAATATACGATGTCGGCTGGACTCGTTCGAATGGATATTGTCGTGTGCGTGCGTGCTTGATTGTCTCTCCGTCTTCGTACGTGGCTGTCTGTCAGTCGTTGGAGGTGCGCTAAGTGTGTCTGTGTGTCTGTTGGATCCGTTCGAATGAACATTGTTATTAATTACACGGAATGAGTTTGTTGCTTTTCATTTTTCCATGAATGGCCGGCCGGAGTGACGGTGGATGGATGGATGGATGGATGGGAAAGTGGTGAGACGTGAGTGGTGCTGAGGCCGAGATAGCTCCCGTGTTCGCACACGGAGGACACGTTCTATCCTGGTACACTGAGTACTGAGTGAAGA
>OY718803.1:0-85000 GCA_963070105.1 Litomosoides sigmodontis | reverse complement strand
TGGTGAAGATTTCAGTAAAGAAGTTTCCAAGTAATTGCACCGCTGTCATTATTCCGGTATTGAAGGAGATACATTGCTTGATCAAACGTGACTCACTAGTATTCTGAACGCGAATGCAAAACACACATATTCCTTTTCATACACTAGCCAGTTATCAAGATCGTGACACGTAGGAGTAAATAGTGAACTGCGTGGGGATTAGTTTTTCGATATTTATGTCCCATTTAAATCTGATATCGACTTCTTGTCAGTAATTAATTTTCTAATTCATATTCGTCATATCATCTTTCCGTCACCAATTCATTAGTGAAACAACGGTATCTCTGTGCCAGTTACTGTCCGAATTGTTTCTTGTACTATCCCACCATTTCTCCATTCCTGGTGTTTTATATTTGCCTATAATCTAGCTCTTTGCTTTGTATGGGAGAAGCGACGTATCTTCCAAGCGTATGTGACAAACATAGCTGATACTGCTCTTCGCTGCAATGTGAGGTAGGCAGTCCACTGATCCATAGATGTCCCCACGATGGATGGGAAGTAATATAGAATTAGCAGCTTCATCTCATCTGTCAAGAAAGAAATCAGCAGCAGTGTCGCACGCCTTCCTTTCTGTATTAGTAGTGAAACACGTGGATTGCTTCAAGCATTCTCAGTGGTTCTGTAGAAGAAACATTTCAACCTCTTTCTTTGAACTAAACCTTCATGGGTTAGCAGACGGCCTAACATTTTCTTTCCACAAAGCTAATCCATTCATTCATTGAATTCTGCTGTCACAATTACTTGTTGCTTTCTTCTCGTAACTAGTCTGATATATTAGCTTCATTAAGCTTTCTAATACCATCACTCAGTCAATCTCTTCCAGACATTTCTCTGTCGCAAAGCTGACTGCATCAATAAAGTTGCGATAAGCCAGCACTTTGACTTTGCCATTTCAAGTGAAATGCTGAGATTATTAATAATGAAAAATTAAGTTTGGTTAAAACGCAGCTATCTTTTGCTGCTTCATGGGAACTCTCAAAGGCTTTTTTAATTTTTTCTTGCTCAAAAAGTACTTGATCCTCTTGTGAAAATTTGAAGCAGTTCTGGAGTAAAGGGTTCTGAACTGGAAAAATAGTCAGAGTATTGTGGAGCAATACAGTAATCTTTCTTTTCACCACTCAACTTCCAAACATTAGGTAATGAGAGTGAAGGTCCCGTCAAGCAGTCGGAAGCAACTGGTCCAAGAAAATGCGCCGAAATGTCATACGTCATCAGCGGGAAGCAAGGATGACCTATTATGTGGGACAGATCCTGTTATTCCAGAAATCATCAGGAAAATGGGCCGAAAAGTACCGATGCGGCGTTTGGATTTTATATCAGGTGGTGGTCATGAAAAGAATCCAGACGACAAGCACATTGTGATCACCAAATGTCTGAGGCAGTCACATAAATCTTTGGTAAGATTCCTACCCTCTTGTCACGTACCAATCCATGCTTTTCCATTGCTTCTCTCCGCTTTTCTATGTTTCGCGAAATTTCAGGATAAGCAGATTTATCATTGCAGCAACTGTCCATCATTTTTTACATCACGTCGCGGGATGGCCAATCATTGTAAACTTCACGGGGCCAGCAAAAGATTTAAGTGTACTTCATGCGATTTTGGGTATAGCTGCAATGTTTTATTTTGAAGAAATAATAGTAACAGCACAAATTTTAATAAATATTTGGCAGCAGGTTACATTTACATTACCATACAACAATAATGATAATAATAATAATTAATAATGATGTTCACCGCAAATAGCACTGAAGGGATGTGTCCTCCATTTCATTTAATTTTTTTAACAAGTTGAATGTAATGAAATGTACAATTTCTTTATTTTTATATGAAAAGTTTTGGTGTTATAGTTGCGATAACTATAAAACCCTTCAAATGCACAAGGCGTTCCACACGACAGCCAGCAAAGACAGGGAAGCAAGGCAGGAAAGCATAGCTTCCACCCATATTGCCATGGTATAATGATTTTCATTTTAATAGAAACATTCATTCTTTTGTTTAATGGAAAGATTCGTTCTTTTTTCTTCCTCAGATAAAAAGGAGCATATATGCTTTATTATTCACTGTTAACACTATGCATTCATTTTGGCGGCTTATTAATGAAACAGGTGGAACTTAATTTCCAAAACAAATTTGCGGCATATAGTAAAGATTTTGGCAGTAATTTCAAATCAACCAATAATTCTTGCTTCATGAAGCAAAACACTAGATTCGTTTTTTTGGAAGTAATCCATCCTTGCAGTTATTTGGCAACTGTGCTAACGATGAAAATATAAGAAGCAAAACAAAGAAAATAAATGAAAAGACAGGTTTTCTCCCATAATTTAACTGTTTTTAAAATTTAGAAGGCATTTACTCAAATCTTAATTTACACATACATAATTTTGCTAATTAATTTTGATTGCTGGTACCATGCATTTCAAAATGTCGTTAATGTGTTCATGTTGTTCTATATATTCATCACAGCATGCCGCGTGACTTTTTCTGTTTTAACTTCCAGAACTATCATGTACAATGCAGAAATGAAAATTTATCTGCCTTCTCCATTTGTTTTAGTTTTTTTTAGGCGCAATTATCGCATCCAGTCGAGAATTTGCTTGCATCGAATGTCCTTTCATATCGCGTGACCAGAATCGGTTACAGAATCATTTGGTTGGGCACCACCGAACGAATGGATTCAAATGTTCCCTTTGTAGCTATGTGTTAGTTTTGCATCATTCATTGACTTCTCGTATTTTATTTTGTCAGAAGTCTTAGCAGTTTTTATGTGAAATCGGGTAATTTTACTAAAAGATTGATCTATAATGTGACGTATTGAGCAACGTTTTGGGGTATTAAGATATCGGTGGAAAAGCAGTTGATATGAATCGTGGTTACCGATAACCAAGTCAAATTTACAGAGGTTTTACTTGACCCTCAAATCTTGCCAGTAGATCTCTTGTTCCTTTGATTGCTGCTAGACAGCTGTGGTGAGCTCACTGACAAATGTTAAAATAGGAGATATCATTGTTGGAGGTAGAAGTAATATATTTATATTAATTTTAGTAATTAGTTATTTTAATGCCGTTAATAAAGTAATATTTATCGTGAGTAGTGCTATTCATAATAGTTAATTAAGGATGCTAATAGTATTAGTAGTAGTGATGATAATAAATAGAGCAGTAGGAATAATAAAACAATAGCGATAACAATAAATTATTCCTTTAAACCCCTTTTAAATATATCATTTGCACTTAGCTCCATGGATGGAGGATGAGTTAGAGCGTCTTTCTAGCTTTAGCTTTGTTTTCATTTTTAGCTCGTCCACGTTAATGCTTTGTTTAGTTTTACCTAACTTTATTCAAAGCTGTCGGTATATTCGAGTATTTCTGTATAGGAGTGCATCAGCTGGGTTTCTGAAGCGTCATTGCGAACTACATAAGCCAGAAATGTATCAGTGGCCGCCTGTTTACATTGGTAAGCGTCCTTCGCGTATTGCAGAGACAACGGCGGATCCTGTCAAAGTTGGAGGTTTGTTATTACTACTAATTGCTTGATTAGGTGCATTTTTCATTGCCTGGAGACTTGACGCACGTCTTGTATTACATTGGATCGAAAGAAATGATTTCATGCGCATATGGTAGGAACGAGGAAGGCCCGATGGCACAGATAACGAAGAAATAATTGTTAAACCAAAGTAATTGTTACCAGGAGAATTACTTCTTAACGAAACAATTCTTGAGGAAACAATTTTATTGATATCAAGTGATAGCGGATAATATTAGATAATAGCATTTATGTGCATAATTTTTTCGTTTCGGTTTTGTGATAAAAAAACTGTGACTTGTCCAAGAGTGTGAGAATGATAGTTGCAAGTAGTGCAAGTGTGGGAGGAAGAATATATCAGTGTCTTCGAGGATGTTTTTCATGACTTTGGAAAACAAAAAATTGGTTAAAAAAAGACAATAAGGTATTACCTTGGGAGAAGCCATGTATGGCAGATTTGTGAGTGTAAATCGTTAGCTTTTTGTTGCGCGGTGTTTTTCATTACAGCATGCAGTAATTTCATCTTAGTTGTTACATTAAACGTTTTAATCAGTTTAACTGTTATCGGTATGTCACTCTAATGATTGTTTTCAATAAATGCTGAAGGGTGCAAGGAGAAGCTGGGAATTCCGGAAGATGTGTTCGTATCATCTTCGACAATTTCTTTGGTTGACGCGAAACAACCTTCGGTAACCGATAGTTGTGAAAAGCAATTCAGAATACTACGCCTAGGAGTATCGTCTAATTCCTTAACTTCAAATGTATATGTTTCACGAATATTGCTTAGGAACTGAAGTATATCTGTCAGCATTACAAGAAATTTTTGCGCGAAGGGTAGTTGGAACAAATATGATTATAAAACGTTGTTAAAAAAAAGTCCTGCAAGAGCAATATGGGGAGAGCGAATGTGTTAGCATACTATTTAACAAAAACAGTTGTATTCATAAGAATAAAACTTCTCTTGGTATTTTATTGAATTATTGTCAAATATGGATTGAATAGCACATATCTGGGATTATAAAAAGTTTTTATCGTTGGTGATAATTTATTTAAGGTCGTAGGAATTTATTAGTGAGAAGTCGAATTCTTGACTTTTCAAATAGAAGTCATAACCAATTTCCTATTACAGCAGAAGTATTTATGCGGTTTCTGTGGTCGTCATTTCAAAAGTTATACCCTTCGACTCCTGCATTGCGTTATCAGACACTCAAAACATACTGCCAACGAAAAATACAAATCTTTATTAAGAGAGCGATTGAATTTGTGCAACAATGCAATGTTTGTTTCGGCTCTTTTGGTTCTAAAAATGTGATTGCGCACAAAATAGTGCTGTAGAATTGCCTTTTGTAATGAATCTCTGTAAGATGTGTAAAATTTTACTTTAAAAACCATTCTTCCTCAGTTCTGCTTCGTTATTTTATCCTTTCTTTAACAATGCCTTGCTTTCACTCTGCTTTTCTTGATTTTGTGCTTTACGAAAGGTCAACAGACAGTGTTGTTGAAGTTTAGGAGAAAAAATCTTTAAAAAAGCGCAGTAGATGTCTTACTTTTTTCTTTGTCATTCTGTAAGTTGCAAAATTACGTAAACTTGGTCTTGTTTAAATACTGCAAAGGTTTTTTTGAAGCATATATAAATTAACGTGTAAAAACCGATTGGGAAGATCGAAAGAGATTATTTTCAGGGAACAAACTGCAGGGAACTGTAGTGTATCCGCACAAATTGTACATCACTGTGCGCATTGCCCTTTCACCTGCGAGCAGAAGTCTCATCTTTTGCGACATCAAAATAAGCACATTGTAAAAGCCGAACATCAAGTTAGTTTACGTTCAAATCTTTATTTCACGTTTTGTTAGTGTTGGCTTATTATTTGACAAGCTGTATAGTTATTTGATATCGAAAAGGATGCAGAGTTGAACTTATGTCTATCAGGCAACATTTTTTCTAATAATTCATACATATGTATTTTCCAGTGTAAATATTGCACCTTCACATGCCGCTCAACAGCTCTACTAACGCAGCACTCACTGCTTCACGAGCGAATCCCTAAGCTGCTTCAGATGCCTGGACGTCCAAAGGATCTGAATCCTAATGAGAAAACTATCTCTACTGTGCGTGTAGTTAGCATCTTAACGAATTTATTCTTCTATCTGACGAACGGTAGCATAATAGTACGAAGACTAGAAAGGAGTAAAATAGTTTAAACTTTCTGCGAAATTTCTGGCTTTTAGGTTTGAAACTCAAGGTAACCACTGAGTTTAGAATGGAAATGAAAACGAGAGATGTAGTGGGGGAAACGATAAAATTTAGGTCGTTTACATGAAGAATACACTGTGACATTCGGCAGCTTTGTACATGTACAGTTATTTATATTTGTAGAAACTGGAAAAATGTAGTGAATGTCCTTATACCAGCCGGCATATCTGCGACTTACGAACTCATGCACAGATGCATGTTGGGAAACGAGAATTTGCGTGCGGGCAATGTACATACAGCACAAAACGATCTCACGTTCTGGATGCTCACTTGCAACTTCATATAGCTGAAAAGGAAGGCATCACTGCCGTTTCCAGCACTGTAATCATAGTACTTCTCCTATTCATAATCAACTTTTCAGATTATGTAACTGTCTTCGAGTTAAATACCTCTCTAACGGCAGAAGAAATAGAGGAAATTTAAACATTTGTAAAGTATATTGTCCAAAAAACTAGCGGCGGTTATTCTGGATGATGTTACTTCTATCTTAATGTTGGTAATCACAAGAGAATGGTTATCTCCCTGATTTGTCCTGGGGATTACTATTGTGGTAACTGATGTGGTACCAACTTTATCAATAACCAACAATTGAAATATTCATCTTTCGTTTTACGGCACTAAAAAAGGGAAAAGTTTGCCCTTGTTATTGGCTCAGATAACCGCAACTGAAGATCTTACTCCCAGGTGCGATAGAGAAATCGGCAAAAATACTTGTGCATAATTGTATGATAATGAATGAATGGTGAGTGAGGCTGCTAATCTCTTGCGTTCTTTGGGTGATCCGGTGTCGTTTCTACAAATGATATTCCTTCGAAAATCTTGCGGTATAAAATAAAAGAGTCATCTTTGCTATGCGGAACTCACTATGTCCGTAAAAGTTGCAATTTCTTATTTTCTCAGCTGACATTACCGCAACATGTTTTTGGATTAAGCAAGTTTTACATGCAGATTAATGTAGTAGGTTACATTCTCTTTCAATTATTTTTTCCCAAAAATTGGAATATTGAGTAAGAAAAGGCAAATGCATACATCTAGGTACGGAAAAGAAGAAGCTTCACAAAACAATCAATTTTACGGCGCCATGGCAAAATTGTTGGAGAACGAAGTGTTCATCAGTTGTCAAGTATGTATATTTGCCGTTGGTGTCCCTATCAAACACGGATATGTGCTACGCTTTTTGTCCACCACAGGTTAACTTCAACGATAAATTATTTCAAAGACTGGAAAAGGAAGCAACAGTTGAAAATTTTATCGATGTTTATCTGGACTTGATATTCTAGTCTTTATCGGTCCTGAAATATTCCTTTCAAAAAATAGTAAACCACTAATGATAATTAATATAACAGCTAAATGAACATTGGATTTGATATTATTCATTTAGTGACAGAGCGTTAAATTTATCTGAGTGGTATGAGTAACCCTAGTTCCAATGTTCATTGTTAATCCCGCATTCATTTTTGTTCTTTCTTCGTTTAGAAATCATCTGCGGAATAGTCGATTGCGCTGTGAAAATTGTACGTTTAGTACTTCTATCGAGACGAAGTTACAGAACCACTTGAAATTACATTCATCCATCGAACCCTTGCTTAGTTTTCCATCAGGCAAGCCTACTGTTAGCGATGAGCATACTGAACACAGAAATTGCGAATATTCCTGTCAGTAAGTTCATAGTTCTAGTTGAAGTTATTGTAAGCAAGCATCTTACCACAACAACTTTAAAGCAAGGAACGTGACATTTTTGACACATTTGGAACTTCCGTTCACATGCCGTTTGAAATTTCTGATGGTTGCGATGTACTATCATTGATCACAAAAAACATAGGAAAAAGAGAATACTTCGCAGTTGTCGTCACACCATATACTTCCCTCCTTGTTGCTGGGCTTTTGATTATTGTTGTCAATTTTGTAATTTTTTTTCCTAATTCGCCTCTCATGCTTTATCTGGTATGATGGAAGTGAAAAAAGGGATTCATTGTTAAAATAAATGAATCATAATCTCTTATTACGGACGATTTGACTTGAGGTTACTGATCCCAGCGCTTTTTATGCTGTTTCAGAGAATGTCCTTTTAAATGTAATGTTTATGGGAAATTCTGGCATCATAAGCGAAAACATCAGAAGACATCGCGCTATCAGTGTGATCTGTGCAGTTACAGCGCCGCTTCAAGTTTCTGTTTGGCGAAGCATCGTCAAAGCCATAAGAATTCGGAAAGTTGTGATACTAAAATGGAGGAATTCATGTAATAACTACATTTTGCCCTTGTTTTCTTTTTTCATTTTGTTTTGATGACATGCTGTATAGCATCTTGTATTATGTTTAAATTTCATGAAATAAGGATTTAAATTCAACAGCTACGTATAGATTTGAATACAAAATAAAACGAAAAAACGGCTTTAGCAAGCTGAATGAAACTACGAAATTGTCCCCGACAGCATAATTTTTATCTCATATTTTGCTGACTTTTTTCTAACACTCAAACTTTATTTTAGAGTGGTGAAAGACTGTTATTCGGATGAAATCAGTGCTCATGGAACGGTTGCAAGAGAAGACGTTATAAAGGAGAAAAGTTTTATTGTGAGCCAAAGAGACGAACTCAGGCTTAATTGTAGGAAGGATGCAAAAACATATCAGTTTAATTTGAGCCGTATTGCCTCAAAATTGCCCAGTTTTAAAGCAAGGCATGACACAGGTACAATGTAACATTGCTAATTTCAGTCCCTTTAATTAGCTATTGTGATTAACGCTCTTAGTTGGCCATAGAGCAATTTGTATGTGTTATTATTACTAAATTATTGTTTCAGAATCAGTGTCTGAGATACTTCGCTGTAAACACTGCCCCTATTTTGGGACAGATAAGATACTTTTCAAGTATCACGAAAAAATGCATGTCGGACATCGTCAGTATACCTGCAATATGTGCACATACAGTTCTTTTTGTCCCACTTCTTTGCACGGACATTTAAACCTTCATTTTCCTTCTCTGCCATCCTATTCGATTGCGAAAAATAGGTTAGTCTGCAGTGCTGTACCAAATTTTCTGTTGCAATAAACTTCTTTGGCAAGTGGAATAAATACATGGAAAACTTGAAAAAGTTTACTTTTTTGATCGCAGAACTAAGGATTATCATCGCAGGATCAAAGGGCAGCAATGGGTAAGCCTACAAAAATTTTAAACCAGGAGTATCATCCTGTTGGTACCAACAAAATTTGGGTGAGTCGCGCATAAATTTATGCCAAAAATATTTACAGGAAGCGGTTGCTGAGACATCGATATCATCAGAGCCCCGAAACGATACCGTCAGATGTTCAAGTTCATCATTGCTCCATATGCCCTTATAAAACTGCCTATGAAGATCGATTTCAACAGCATCGTCTTCATCATGCTTTGGTTAGCATTACCTTTTTAAAATTTTTCAAAAGTGATCATCCCACAGCTCTTTTTGAATTAATTTTTAAATTTTCATCAATTTGCAGGTTAGTTGAGCCTTTAGTTACAACACCGTTAGTGTATAAAAGAGATCTCTCATCTGTTTTATGAATACAAACTTTGTCAGTCTTAATTATTTTAATGGATGATGTTAGGTTGATTACCTGATTCCATCTTTTATGGATTACATAAATTAGATTAGGAAGAATTTCGCAATATTGCAGCACCTACAGCAGCGGTTGACAACATCCATCAAGCGAGCCGCACAAAACATTTCTGATCCATTTGTGAGGACGAAGATTCGTAGACCAGAAAAACATTTGGATAGGCAGGTTAGTGATATTGAGAGCACACTTTCCTTTCGTATTGTTCAACCAGTACTATTTGATTTCATGCGAATTTCAAAATCGTTCCTTTTGTGGTTAATATAAAGAGATTTAGATTTTTGAAATTTCCAGAATTCGAGATTACTAATCAAAACAGACTCGAGTTAGGAGTGAATTTGCTTGGTCTATTTATTGAAGCTCTCTCAATATATTCGAAATAAATTTATAAAATTCATGTTATTGCACGCCAAATAATGAAAAACAGAAAACTTGGTAGTAATCATACCTAGGCATAGAATTAGGCAGTAGATCATTTCCACTATGGACTAAGATTTCAATTTCAAATTCCGATACTTTTCAGTTTACCTGCAACAGATGTTCCTTTCGGTGCGGCACAGTCGCAGCATATAATACCCATTTTGAAAAACACGGATCCGAATCATTCTTCAAGTGCAAGCTTTGTGATTATTCATCGGAAACCAAGAATGTTGTTGATTTTCATGTTGCTACACACCACTTGGATGTACCTATCTCTTTCTTTTATAAAAAAGCTCTCACGAATCCCAATGAATCACAGGCATTGATTTATTCCTTTGATATTGATACATTACTGAATAAGTTTCATTGCAAATTAGTTCCATTATTGAGTGCTGCATTATGCTACTTCCATTTTCTTGAAGCTGAATGAAGATAATATAGTGTAGCAAACTGGACTTAAATGTCAGCTTAAAATGGAATAATTTTTTCTAGAAAAAAAATCATTTGTAACAACCGCTTTCCTATTTAATGAAAAGTTTAGCTTAAGTGGCAGACAGTTTCATAGTTTACTATACTGAAAGCACTTGACTGGTCGTAGGTGTTGAGAAAATAAAAAGAGTTGTGGCAGTGCTTTGATGAGAGAACAAATGATACAATCACATTTAATCTTTTGTCTAACTGGGTAACTAATTTTCTTTTTTTTTTGTAGATCAAGCTAAATGATGATATCGAGTGCAGGAAATATCCTCAACAAATGCTGAGTTGTTGCCGATGTGAATACCGCTCGTTTATGGTGATCGATTTTACATGCCACTGGGAACAAATGCATTGTAGTCGTGCTGGAAAGGGTGATAGACGGATAGCTGAGGAACTACGTATGGATATGATGTACTCAAGTTGGATTAAAACTGTTGACAATTAATAGTATGCGCTGAATTGTTGTAAAGTTCTTCTTTCTTATGTCGAAATATGAAGCCTTTTGTAGAGCTATGTTGCATTTACCGGAATTTTCATTTATACATCTGTGGGTAAGATTAGTGACTAGAGTTGGCTGAGCATATTTGGTCACAGTTACAAGGAATAACTCCATAATGGTGTCTCGTAATTTATCCTACTCATCATTTTTTGACTCTTTGCGACTCTATAAGATGTGTTTTGCGAAGGTAGCAGTAGCGTTCTGAAAAAAATTTAGTGATTAAAAGTTGACAATTTATCAATTAGTAAAAGCGTTTTAGTGGGGAAAACCAGCTGTTTTCAGATTTTTCATTCCTGTATTCCAATGTCTATTTTATTACTTGAGCTTTCTCTCTTCACAACATTCTTATGTGATTCATTCATCCAGAGATTTCAAAATCCTTCGTGGATAACAATATGCTTGCATTCCATTGCTATAGTTAACCAGTTAAATCAACTACCTCAGCCTTTGGCCACTGGCCACTACCTCCTCAACCCTTGCACACACAATTTTTTCCCTTATTTTTGAGAATGAATTCCACATAAGGACTTGGCTGCTGCTAGAGTTCATGTTTAAACTAAAGAGAAGGTTCCGGTATGGCATTTTAGTCTGCTTTTGCCGGGGTCAGAATAATTTCATTCCGCTACTAGTGTTATTCAATTTCAATTAATATTTTTTGTTTTGCCATTTAGTATTGTTATTTATAAAGTGTTATTGCTATTACTATTCCCGTCCTTATTATTGGTGTTCCTTTTAGAGAAAAACTTTTCAAAAAGAACTAGCATCTTTGCGTCTTTCACTCTTGCATTGGAATTGGACCCGTTTCACTGATTCGTACCCATTACTATTACTGTTATCCATCGATTTTTTTTGTTTTTATCATTATACACATCATGTCTTGTTTTTTGTCCATGTCGTTGTTATGCAGACACTGTGGTCTGGTTGTTACTCATTTATAAGCAAAGCTATGCAACAGCAGTCCAGTCAGCGGTGCTCTCCGATGGTCAAATCCAGTGTTAATTATACCGGTTTATCCAGTCGTACCAAAGTTAGCGAAGCTACAGGCATACCTCTCCTCGGCATTGGGGTGGACAGGACAGATCCACTTAGCATAATGTGGCGGCAGGTAGCAGTGATGAGAGGTCGCGTTACTATTTCCACAAAGTTCAAATTGCCGAAATTACCGTCGGAAATCCGAGGTATGCACACTCAAAAGGTCTGATACGCACCTACCTACACGTAGTTCCTCGAAGACCTGAGAGGCTAGAAAGAATGCCAGTGAGTGTGACATGGGATGCCAAAGTCTCGAGACTTAACGCTCGCCCCACTGCTCTTCCCGTTTGTACATCCTTTTCCGAACTGTCGTGCCGTTGTGCACCCTCTCAATTGCAACGCTCTTTCTCCCTCAGTCACCTACCTGTCTCCGTTATGTCGTGTCGCCGGCCGTAGTCAACTATGGCTTGTGCAGTAGGATGAGCAGGGGAGGCGCGTGGGTTACGTGGGCGTTGGAGTGGATGGGCGGGCGTGTCTGTGCTTGTGCATGGACACGTGTGCGCGTGTGAGTGTACGCTGAGGTGGGAAAAGGTTGACTAAGGAGGAGTGGAGGCGATGTGCAAGAAGGAAGGGACAACCCACCTAGAGGAAGGAAATTTGCCTAGGTAGCCCTGTGAGTCGGTCCATCTTTTGATGAAAATAGCTGAGATAACTTGTACGCCATTCCGCAGTAATAATCTTTGCTCGTGGACCTGGTCCATTTTCTTGCCGGATTTCACCTGTTATTGCGTCACTCTGTCTGTTCCACATTGACGGCGTCGCGCTGTCGTCGTCACCTTACCAAATGCAGGTATTTATGCATCTATCTGCTCAACGAATCTCTTTTCCCTCTCTGCAACCTTCATCTGAGACACGCCATGTTGGCATAGCGTCTGGGATGCCAGAGCGACAACAATGGGGTAAGGTAGTAATTGATCACTTTGCAAGGTATTTATAGTCTGTGCTATCTCTTCGGTGACTTCTACTGGATACACTTGATCTACTACTTCATTACAACGCCAAACAAGACGGAGACGGTTCTACCGATGTCAATGCAACTCATTTCCCTTCCTCTGATGCGCTTTTAGGTTATTTTCTTCTTCTCTTTCTTCAAAGTAACGCTCTCTGCATCGCGTCGCTTTTACGTTTTACGTGTTCTCAATCATCTGCATGATTTTATCTGTTTAATTTATAATGTCTTGTTTCCAGGCTCGTATTGGATATTTTGTTCGCAATCGATTTTCGGGAGCAAACTAGTTGACAGATCCTAAAAGCACAAGTTTTTTGTAAGTAGAACTGTGTGGGAAGGATTCTTTGCAAGATAATCAAATATTATACTTTGGTTTGGTCTGTATACATATTTTCCGTATATGTCACGTGATCAAGTAGTCCTTGAGAAGTTGTAGCTGATGCTTTAAAATATAACATACAGAAGGTAAAGATGCATCCTGAGGGACTTGCAAATATCAGGCCGATGTTTCTGATTATCTCTCGTAAGTGTGTCGTCACTCCCGTCACCATGATTTAGCATGCTATTATCTTCCAGGTGGGTAGGGGTTATTCGTTGCTTTTTTCATTCTGGTGCACAACTGTGACATAATGGCGCAGCAAACTCCCTACATTGGGAGCAGAATAAGTTTGATTTCCAAATTGGATATACGCTACGAAGGAATATTATACACAGTCGATACCAATGAATCAACTATTGCTCTTGCAAAAGGTTATTGTACCGTTATTTATACCTACTTTGTACTCTAACACCAAATTAAATGTTGGATTGACTTATTGATCCTATATGTCGTTGATGCCAGCGACTGTTATACATAAATTACTTGTTACAGCCGCTTTGTATTGAATGAAAACTGAGACTGTGCAAGTTGGGTAAGCAGCTTGGTTTTGCTCATGTATCTTTGATCTGTATTTAAACTTCGGCTCCCGATCGCATCATGTCAATAACGTGACTAGGGTTATAAAAATTTTCATGGTGTATATCCAGTAATCAAAGTTTTTTGCCGCAGATGTAGTCCAATGGAACAACCAAGTTGGATCGTAAATGATCTCTTAGCGCAGACTGCTATCTTCTTCCACTATGATACATTTCAGTACGTTCATTCGGGACGGAAGACAGGCCAACACCAAATCCAGTTGCTGCTCGTGACGACATATATGAATATATTATTTTCAAAGCAACAGACATCAAAGATCTGATTGTGTGTGAGACACCCAAACCAGTGCCTCAACTTGCAAGCGGTTTGGCATATGATCCAGCCATACTGTCGATTTCTTCTGGACGCACCATCCCAATGCATCCCTCAGTTCCAAGCATACCTATAGGCAGTAACATCATTAGTGCTGGATGTAAGTTCATCACTAGTTTTATTGGCTCAGCCGACGTTCAATTTAGAAGCTGAAATTTAACTTAATGATTATATTAGATCAATATTTTTATGCCATTTTTTTTTTCTATAAGATAGAAAAATGGCAGTTCAACCTCAATCACAATTGGATTATAAAGCATGATGTGTCATTGTGCAAAGTTCTACTATATTCGTTTGTAACGTCTGATTTCAATATATTAAAGCGTCGCGTTCTGGCACACCGAATCGTATTTCGCCAGCAGAGGATCCGGCACATTCGCGTGCTCCTGGTGCTGGACGAAATCAACGTACAGGTTCACTGCCAAATCCGATTCAATCTGTAACAGGTGCTAAAAACCGTGGCGGTTTCCAACAACAGATACATCAAGGATCGTTTACTACCGAACGTCAGTTCACACATCGTAGGCTTTACTGGTATTGGTATAGGGAGGGAGCTTGAAAAATTACTCATTGTTTGTCTTCTTTCATTTCACAAAACGGTTTGAGATTTTTTTGGTTAGTCGAATGAAGTTTTTCTTTTTTAAATTTAGTTCTTCTAGTTATTCAATCTTTCTTTTTAATGAGAAAAGAACTGTAATGGTCGAAACTTATCAATCGTGTTTTCTTGGGAACGTTGGACGTCCTAAATAGACTAATGGAAACCCGTCCCGATCATCACTAATTGAATGCAATTACTTTCTCAGGATTTCCCTACTGATTAAAACATGCTGTGATTGCTTTTTTTCCATTGCTTTGCATCAAAGTGTATTTTGATCACTTACTGTGTTCAGATGTAACATTTTGTCCTCACAAAAGTGTTCTGTTAGCAAAGTGGATAACTAGTAAACCACGTCAAATAGCGTTAGTAGTTGTTTCCAAAATTGCTATTAGTTTAGAATTTCAGGACAACAGAATTATGCAAATGTTGGTGAGACGTATCAGGGGAGCTATGGAAGAGGTGGACAACAGAATAATTATCGTGAGAGTCGCGGAGGTTTTTCCGGTCGTGGAAGTAGTGGAAATTATCAGCGCGGTGGAGGAGGTCATCGTGGTGGGATAAGCGGCAAGCCGCAGTCAAAAGAAAAACTGAAGTTCGAGAGTGACTACGATTTTGAGAAGGCCAATGAGCAATTCCAAGAAACGCTGAGTCATATAAGTCTCGATCTTAAGAAAACCAAGCTGGAGGGTTAGTTATTGTGTGGTAGAGAAAGAGAATTACATAGTGCTTTTTATATAATATTCATATCGGGATAGTGCAGCTTTTGTATTCAAAATTATTCAATATTTTGGAAGTTCTCTTGTTATTACTGCAACAAGTAAATTCATTTACATGGACCGAAGATAGCAAATGCTTTCTCATGGGCACCTAATCCTTTCCTCTTATTTCTTGTTCTGTATGTTATTATTTGCGATGATGCTTAGGCATAATTACATTTTGTTTTTTTTAGATGGAACTAAGAAGTCAGTAACGGGATCTGATGCTGCTTCAGACGTTGTCGAAGAAGAAATCGCTGAAAATGGCCAAGAGGAACAGGAAAAACGTTACTATGATAAAAGCTCATCATTTTTCGATCGAATTTCATGTGAGGCACTTGAAAAACAGGAAGGGTATGTTTGTGGCACGTTTTTCAATTTTCGTATTGTAAAAATTATGCGTCTTAAGGTGATCATAAATGCATAACTCAAAACTCGCCTTGATCTCATTATAGAAAACCACGTACAGACTGGCGAAAAGAACGTGAGACCAATCAGGAGACATTTGGACATTCTGCAGTGCGCTCACTTACATATCACCGTCCTCGAGGATTTATGAGTGGACGTGGTGGCCATGCCGGACATGTGAATAGTGGTTATCGCTACAATTCTGGTAAAACTTAATAGTTACGGAAATTGTGATCATCCTACTTTTGCGCTCTATATATTATATATGTTAGTGCTTGTCGTTAATTTAATGTGCAAGACTTCATATCTCTTTCAACTATGCTATTATTCCATTTTTTCTACTTGTATTGCCTAAAATATATACGCTACTCACAAAACTCGTAAATACGATTGCTTTAAGAGCAGCGTCCCATTTTCTAAAATTTGTTTGATTAATTTCGTTTCCTTCAATGGCCATGACTGAGGTTTAGCAAAGGTTCTTTGCTTTTTTTTCCACGTTTTTTAGGGGCTTTCTTGGAGAAGAAAGGAACATATGAATACCAGTACGAAGTTCAGTCCGTAGAAGCCATTTTCAATTAAGATTCATTAATTAACGTAGAATTTGATTTTTCCAAATGTACTGTTCTTTTTAAGGCTACAATTACGGAAATCAGCAACGAAGCAGCTATGGCAATTTCCACAATAATTACAGTCGTCGGAACAACTATCGTAATAGCAGCAGTTATTCTGGTCAGTAAATAGAGTAGTACTGAGATGAGCGAATGCATTATTTCTTTTATGTTATTAAACACTAACTATTGTTTCTCCCCATTTCTTAGTTGTGGTTATAACTTGTTATAATCTCAAATTTTTCCGGGATGTTATTTCGTTTTTCTTATTATTTCTTTCTATTTCTTCTCATTTTTGCAAAATTCGTGCAATTTCTTTTTTCCTTTTTGAAACTGATACTCTATGAAGGGGCGAGAAAGGTTAAAAGCATGTTTTTTTCTTCTCCGGGAAAAATAATGTGAACTGGGCGGTTAGGTGGGTGCAAACTTTAAAGGTATATTAAATATTATGTAGCAAGATATTTTGAGCAGGCTTGAAAATTGACAAATACAGCGGAATAAATATTCATTGGCCGTGATTTGTCAATTTGTCGAAGCGCAGCGCGAATGCCAGTAAAAGAGATATGAGTGTGGTTCAAGTTCTTTTCATTATTTTGGTAGTCACAGATAGCACCCCTTCCCCCTCCCGTCCCACGCTCTTATCTCCTCTCGCACCGTCAACGAGAATATTAGCGAGAGTGGCATCTTCATGATGCAATGTGTGCTTACATGCACGTATTTGGGTTCAACACACGCGATTTATTATATGGCATTATTTTCAAAAGCGATCAATATATTTGTTTTATGTTTATCCTCAAGGTTTTTTGGTGCATAATTTGATGAAATTATTTTTTCAAAACAAATGGCCAGCATTTCCTTTATCGTTTTTTGGACAATACAGCGCTTATGGTCTTGATACGTTGTGTCAGTTTTGAATGTATGTGGCACATGCGATACGATATTTCGCTGTGAGAGGTGGCTGCTTCCCTCAGATCGGCTTTAAATGGCAGTAAATTGTTGTCACTTAAACTTCTCTACAGCGATGTTCACATGAATGTATCACTCGCTCTATGCCCTATAATGGTACATGCTAAGAGGTTTTATCGATATGATATATACTTTACTGTAGCTAATAAAAGTGTTGTTTACGTACTGCTTGAATAATTATATGAAAATCAGAAACGAAAAGTTTTCCGTGTTGTAATTGCAGTCCTCTGCTCTTTCATGGTTATGAATGGGATAGGGAACGAAAACATGATTCTTTTTCATTTAATTCAAAATATGCCAAGCTTGGGAGAGAGCGATTGAGCATCGTCCGGCAACGGTGCAGTAATGCTGTGTTAAGTGAGGAATGGTGGAGGGTAGGTGGTGTTGCGGAGAATGAAATTATGACGTGATGGGAGTGGAACTTGCGAAACTGAGAGGGCTGAAAATGTAATGATCTGAAATTGATATGAGACAGCGATACGGAGCGTGCACGGGTTGGTTCGTCAGATAGACGAGATCGACGCGTCATTGACGACGACCAGAGAAAGTCGCGCTCTTTCCTCTCGGGAAATTCTCTGAAATCGTCGGAGTAAATCAATCGTCAATCAGTGATGGATGGAAGCAGGAGATGAGATAGATCTGATCTCCTACTTCGCTGTTTACTTCGTGCTCCTCACTTCCTCAGCAAACCCGTGCGTGCAGCGCCACCATCACTTCTCTCCAACCTGAAGATATATATCATTATCACTTCTGCCTCCTAGCTTGTGGAGAAGAGGGGAAGGAAGTGCTGTGCTCACTCGATGATCAAAAGTCCATGCTGAGACTTTCCAGGCAATTGTCGACGGTATGGATAAGCTGTCGGTTGTGATCGAATCTCTGACAAAACCGCGCTATGAAGAGGATTCGATCGATCGATTAAATTATCACATCACCACATTTATACTGCTTGTTGCGGCATTCACGATAACGGCCAAGGTTTCCAAGCTAAGTTTATCTGTTGCAATGATCACACCTATTTCTCAAATTTGCAATAGCATTTTCCTCACACGCACACCCTTGATCAACCACCTTCTCAAAGGCCTACTGATGCTACAAAGCAGGCTAGGTAGAAGAGAATCTGATTCGTCCGCTCCCTTCCCTGCACTTCTCCAATTCTCTTCATCATTTATTTCTTCGGAGGAATCAAAGGCTTCAGCACTTGCCTATTTATTACTCATTCCGTATCTTGCCGTCGTTCTGCCGCAACGTCGTAGAAGGGCAAATTTATGCTAATGTAATGCAAACATTTAGTACAGACCTCCGACAGCTCCTCTCTCCTATACGTTTGTTGCTCCAGACAACAAACATTTCCTTTCTCGCATTGAGTACTTGTGCCAAGTATTCCTACTCCCTGCTGCTTTCGTTGTCTTTGCTAGCTTTCAGCAATCCATCAAAGGAGAAGGCAGATGGGGGAGATTAGAATGCCTGACCACTGCGTGAAGGAGGAAGTTAGTAGGGTCACTTCATGCCGTCCACTATTACCTTTACTGCTGCAACGTACTGATTGTAGCTGATGCTGGAATGTTGTTTAGTTAGTTTGAATGGTGAAATCTCGCCACTTCTAGCACGACAGAATTGCTTGGACAAATGGATCTGATTTCTGTGGAGCAAATGTGTCTGTCAGAGCGGAGACTGTCGTTTCGCGCACTTGGGTCCCAAACGTTTCGGCGAAGCTTGCAATGGGTTACAG
This sequence comes from Litomosoides sigmodontis, assembly GCA_963070105.1. Taxonomy (NCBI): domain Eukaryota; kingdom Metazoa; phylum Nematoda; class Chromadorea; order Rhabditida; family Onchocercidae; genus Litomosoides; species Litomosoides sigmodontis. The sequence goes on along the minus strand of OY718803.1, from coordinate 65,863 downwards.
AAGATGAGTTAAAGGTCGGGAGGGCTTTAAGATGGGTGGAATTGCTGTGATTGATGGTGACTCATTTGGGCTCCAATCGCCTGAGTTTAATGCCATGATATGAAATGAAGGTAATTAATTTAGCATGCGGAGAATTAAATAGGCTGAAGTGTTGTTTATGGTACATTGAAAGTGAAGTTCAGGATTTGCTAAACTTGACAATTTGAAAGAATTCGAACTTGAAACAAACTGACTTTTGGAGGAATACGGCGGCGATCCCATTCAGTGTTGGTTGCCTGCCGAATTGGCCTCCCAAAAATCATGGGAGCAGTACGCGGAGAACTACTGCTTTGTCGAGAATACCTACTACATTCCGCTGGACCAGAATGTGCCACAAAACGAGAGGCACCGTGAGCAGAAGCTTATCACTTACTATCAAGTATGGTGTTTTCTACCTCCCAGTGTATGTGTGTCTACTGTGACATCCTCCCTCAGCGTACACGCTGATATGATTGATCGTAATGTTAATCCGTGAATTGCTTCAGTGGATACCATTTACGTTGATGCTGCAAGCAGTGCTATTCGTAATACCTCATATCTTCTGGAGAATGCTCAACTGGACTTCAAGTTCGTCTTTCACCAACTGTTTCTTATGAGCTTTTTCAGTTGCAGTTCTATTTTGCAAGAAATGGTCATCTTCAATGAGAATAAGGCAAGAACCAGCTTGCTTGCAGATGTGCAGACGCGTGCAGTAATATCAATGACGGACAGTGTACGTCAAATGGATCCTTACAGTGACGAAGCGCATGATACTGTTGACGCCATCGCCAGTCACATCTACCACGCTGATAAATCCACCAAGCACTTACATAAAATACAAAACAGTAATTTGGTACCGATTTGGAAAGCAAGGTACCGGTTTGGAAAGCAGATATATATCGAGTTGCGAAACGGTCGAGTTGACTGATAATGCGCATTACGACTGATGATGAAGTCAGGAAAGAGTTGCTAAATTAACTTGCTTCTCACTTTAGTTCTAGTACAGAACGTGCGCTCGCAATGTGATACGGATTTGCGATTGGCAGCGTGATTAGCTCGTTCTTTCGCATGATTGATGTAAGATTTCAGGATTTTCACACAGTCCTATCTCAGTATAATATATCTAATAACTAAGCTGTTATTCGTAACGAATGCAACAGTTCAGGTGAGAAAGGATTTTATTCCATTTCCTTCATTTGATTATCATTAATTTGAAGTTCCTTCAATCATTTCCTCAATCTACACACCTATTGCAGCCTGCAAATTTATTAGTGGCTTTCAGTTTTGGTTAGTGTCACTTTATTTGGGCGGAAATGGATATGATCTGACGAAAGCACTGATAAAACAACAAACATGGCAAAGTACCGGTCTTTTCCCGAGGGTTACCATGTGCGATTTTAAGGTTCCTCTTCTTACACAGACTTACACCCGAGGATTACCATGATTCTTCTTAATTGTAAAGCGGGGCAGGAAAAAAGTGATGAACTTGCGGAAAATTCAGATCCGTGTTATGGGCAACGTACACCGCCACACTATTCAATGCGTCCTGATGGCAAATATGCTGAACGAGAAGATATACATCGCTCTCTGGTGGTGGCTACTGATTGTAATAATTCTTACAGCTACTAATTTTCTCTACTGGCTCTATGTGCTCAATTCGATCACTTCAAGCTATCGCTTTCTAGTTGGACTCGTCAGACTTGGTGTTAGTTAGATTTACTTACTGAGAACATAGCACTCACTAGTCGCACGACAACATTTAACACTCGTGTTTATGATTGATCACTTCATGATTTAGCAACCGCACGAAGCAATGACAAGCCATCTCACACAACTATTCGTTGAGCAGTTCGCCGGTGACACAGCATTGGTGCTCAGGCTTGTGACGCAAAACGCCAGCGAAATAGTCGCAAGTAGCGTTGCCGCTCGCTTGTTTGACATTTTTGCCAAAAAAAGGTAAAGTAGCGGTGTGAAGTTTACCGGGAGCGAATTGAAATTTACCTTTCCTCCAATGCTTGCAATGCAGCTCTTTGGAGACAGTACATCATTCTCTTTTCCCTATGTTAAGGAAGATTGCTTCCGCACGAATTCCATTAAAGCGTCTGCTCTCCAAAACATTACGGCAGTAAGTCTGCAATAATTTCGATCCCTTTTTCCGCTTCAATTTTCACCTCTCCAACACTCACTAGGTCAGCACATATATTCCGATGGACCAAAATCCTTACTGGTCATCAGACGGTACAGCTATGGCAGCTCCTGCACGGAAATTATGAAGTTAACCAGCATTAAGTATTGCCAATAACAGTAAACACTGCTTCTTCCTCAAAAAAGAAATCTAATTTTGCCTCTAAATTAGTTTCTGAAAAAAAAGACTGGATTGGCGGCCGTTAGTTAACCTGCAAATCCTCTCTGCAACTCTAACCTCACACCACATACACGCACACACACACACACACAGTTATTAATTAATTGATGAGAAGTATAGCAGCTTTCCAGTTCAACCTGTTCTTCAAGGAGGAGGAAAAAGACATGCTACAATGAGTAATGAGAGAACTGTTGCAGTGTGGAAGGACAACGGGAGAGTTGTTGCAGCGGAGGAAAACGTGAAAAGCATGACATGAGAAGAACCCTCCCGATATCAGCGCTGTCCGCCGCACAACCGGAGGCAATAGCGGCACGAAACAACAGCTCCTGCAACCCTTGAGCCGCACCACCCATCTTCGCCCCTTCCCCAATTTCATCCGTTCCACCTGCATACGTTGTGTTGTATATCTCATGCTCGTGCTCGGTTGCATTGTCAAGTGAGTGAACTGTTGTCCTATTCCTTGGAATACTGTGAGAGCAAGAAATTTATTTTTGTTTCTCTCATCAATTTCTTCCATGTCTCATCCCCTCTCAGGCAGGCTCTGCTCATCCTGGAAGAGTACCCTTAATCTAATATTTCAAATATGACACTGAGATATGCAACGAGGGATGAAGAGATGTAGAAACCGGGACCTACGCCTGGCTACCTAGCTACTACTGCAAGAGACAAAAATGCGAGCCACTACTGTGCTACTGCACACATTCAGAAGGTAGGTGGTACACGACAGTGTGAAGTGAAATTAACATTGACGAAAGAAACATTTCATTCGTTCATCTTGCCTTCATAAGTAGTAGTACATTACGAAAGCACACAAGCAACTGCAGCAAATGGGACTTAGAGAGAAGGGAAACCCGCCGTAATATGAGGAGTCATAATGTGCAATCAATTGTGTGTGTGTGTGTGTGTGTGTGTGTGTGTGTGCACAAGGTAGTGCGTGATGTATTAAGAACAAAAAACGATCACTTACTATAATAAAAATACATTTAAAGGAGAAGTGTTTCAAAACTCCGGTCAAAATGTCCAGTGGAAAAAGTCACATAAATTTCACCTGTGTAAATGCAACTTTTTCTAAAATAAAGCGCTGAAACAAGGCGCAGGCTAGCAATTTCAGTCATCCTTCAGCATTTGCCATACCACTAAATCACATTATCACGCAGCACGACATCCTCTACCACGTCGAATCATTTGTTGGCAAACAAGTTCCAGCTAATGTTACGCATTGACAATGCATGCTATATATTAATTGTATCATTACACAGGTCACACATTGCTTCTCGAATCCGCACATTTCTGTACGGTAGAATAAGCGAAAAACAAAAGACTAGGGATCTTTGCGGACTTGAATAAATAGCAATGTGTCAGGAAGAACCAACAATTACCTTGAATTGTTGCAGCTTTCTAAAAAAACATGAAAAATCAAGAAATATATCAACAATTTACTACTTACAAAAGATAAAAAATGAAGCAAGACTATATGTTATCAAAATGAAACGATGAACGCCAATCTTCAGTAGTCACTTTTTAACATTATAAAAGCAACATTTAATTGAATTTCCTAAAAAGACCAAAATTATGGCGATAAAAAGAATTACACGGACTGACGAACTGTAGGAGACTATAACTTGAGAAGGTAACCTTTCCATTCTACTGGACGTAGTAAGCATCACTTAATACAATGGAACGGACAACTTTTTCGGGAAAAGCATAGAGGATTCTGGCAACCAATCGAAATCAACAGTAACAGATTTTAATTCATTCAAATCAGATCAATTCTAAACAAGACTTTCATCTACCGTGAAAAAGTTGAGGCAGAGCATGGATCAAGAGTTGATTGTGTTGAAGAAACCACACCTGAATCACCAAAATCAGTTAAATGTACCGCCGGTTGCTCGTCCATCGGAGCAAACAAATACAGCGGAACAGTCCTATAAAACAATTTCATGAAAAGGTTAAATCTTAATTTTTTTCAAAATGTGGTTCGTAAAATTGTCATGTAGATGGCAAATAAGATGAAACCTGTAAAGTGCATCTCGCGCATCTTGTCTTCCAAGTTCCTCGAGAACAGTGCATAATCGCCCAACAGTTGCTGTTTCTGGACACTGCAACGCCCACTCAGCCAAGAGTTGGTCAGTTCTCGAAAGGCTTTGTCCTGTTGAATCTACTTCTGGCAGCTGATCTGTGAGATTTAATTTCACAGCAAGGATAGACCTAAAAACTGATCATATTATGGCGAATTCCATTTGACCAAGTAAAATCAGCTCAAATCAAGTACCAACGAAACCAACCAATCTCTTCCCATGGCATCCGAAGGATCCAAAAGAGCAGCCAGTTCGCAACGGGATGCAAGTTGTAGCTGCGCAACTCCAACATCGATACCAAGGGTTAACAAAGCAGCTACATCCCGCGATCCAAAACACACAACATCCGTGAATAGCTCATCACCTTCCTGATTATTGCGAATAGTTAAAGATTCCGCCTGCTGCATCGCCATAATAGTCTCCGGAGCATAAACCGCCGGATTCACGAAATGCTCCTGAAAAGTAATGTTTTCCTTCGACCATTAAAAATTCTGAACCACTGGTATTTCTAAACAAAGTCTAACTGACGAAGATCAAGGTGTTGCAGATTGGAAAGAGATGAGTGAGTGAGTGCTGTTAAGGTGTTATGTGACACAACATTTTAATCAATCATCAGGCAGTCGAAAATTCTAACTCACCACTCAGACTGACAAACAAAAATACTCTCTGCCTATGCTGTTATTAAATAAGCCTAGGATTTGTAAATTAGGGTTAATGTTGCATGGCAGAATGTTTTAGTAATGCATATTGAAAAGACATCTCGTTGAAGGATGTCAAAAACCACGATTTGAATTATAGCGAGAGCATCCTATTGAATAAAGAGAAAGAACATATGCATGCTTACTCTTAGATGCTTAGGAGAAAGGAAGTGTCGTTCAAGCGAAATGCCCGGTGCTACTTCTTGAGCCGTTTGCTCCACAAGATTAGTTATATCTTCCAGAAAATAAAAGCATGATGTGGCTATTTCATATGGACCGCGTACTTGAATTTCGACCGCATCACCATGCAGGCGAATCAAAGCCTCCATTTGGCCAGAACTCATCTTGCTGCAGCCATTCCACTGCACCAGATCTGCATCCATTGGATCCTAAAAGTTGATGAAACTTATGAATCTTACTTTGATAAGACTCATGAATCTCACTAAGTACAACATACAAAACATTTATAACAGTACTGATCTACGGAAAAGAAAAAAAAATGCACCTATTCCATCCATTTGTTCGACGTTTAAATGTCTGAATGATTTAAGTGCCGATATACTGAGTTGGATAGATCTAAATCCACACTTCTAGTGCAAATTTCAACAGAGGAAAAAAGATAATCTAAAACGATTAACCTGAAAGTCATGCATCGAACGACGTAGCGCGACTTGTATACGCGGAAAAGTACTCTGAAGTGAACGTTCCATTCCACGCATTGGTAAAACCCGTACTCCACCATAAACATAAGTCGGCCGATCACGTTGCCAAATATCCCTAGAATGCGCTTATTGTGACCCCAAATTTTGACTTGACAAGAGAGTAAATTGCAGGCGAAAGAGAGGGGAATTTTTAGCAATTCCGAAGGAAATGATACGAATAAGAAGTTAGCAAATTTCCATAGAAATTTATAGAAAAAATGCTTTTTCGAAATTTAGTTGGAGATTGGCAATGATAGACACAACAAACTTTTAAAAAAAAGGCAACAAATAATTAGTTCATAAAAATCATCAAAAGTTCACTTCGGGGGATCCAAAGTATTAAAGGCAGGGAATTCAAATTCCGCTTCACCATCAGAATCAGTAGGTGCACAGAGCTGCAGTGTGTCTAAAATCCGTAGCAAATCGCTTGGATCAGAGATTTCGGGATAAATTGGTGCAAAATCAATGACTGAATAACAACCATTCACACGACAACGCGACAGGAATTCTGCTGACAGAAGGTTGCCAAGCACGTGGGTACCAAGCCATTCTGGTGACAGTACGACATAATCTAGTTCCGACACCTCATCCCGTAGATAGACAACCTGATAAATACAAATTCAACCTTCGATAAAACTTGGTCTTTTTTAACTTCACAATTTTCAAATAAATCATATTCCTCACTGCCATAGCAAAATGACAAATCCATTAAGGCTTCTTGCTTTTGCTTTCTCACCTCATGTCAAAACGAAATATACACTTTCACGCCAACTTCCCACAAAAATTTTCTTTATTTCACAATTACTATTATTATATTTTCAGTCCTACAGCACGAATAACTATATCTAGACTAAGGATTCAAAAATTCCATTTCTTGCTAACACTCCATAACCAGATTCAGCAGCTGACACCAAAACAATGACATTTGGTAATTAAAGTCTCATATTTTATCTTCTGAATAACAAAATATCCAAGCTTCGAAAAAAAATGCTGCACCTCGCCAATAAGTTGCAGTTGTTGGATTAACTGTCTACAGTGGTTATCACCAGCTAGTGAATTCACCTCATTCCGTACCAAAGTACTAAAATGTGGCCATGTTATCACCGGAAAAAAAGCATGCTGCTTGCGCAAACCGGTAATATACTGTACCGTAGTGTCTAATAAACCCAAAGGTTTTTGTAACCGCTGAAAACAAAAAAAGAATTTTCTAAGCATTATGATAGTGTCGCGAAACAAACCCAACTACAAATGTTAATAAAAAGATTATGGGTGGCAGAAGGTCTATGCATTTTAGTCAGTTTCTTGTCGTTTGGTACAATGCACCTCTTGGTTGAAAGGGACGCACATCGCGTGTACGCATTCTGGATAAGGCATACCGCGGTGCTCAACTGCAATTTCTACTGAACAACAAAATGGCTTACCGAAAGTATGGACTCGCGCGCTTTTGAAAGGAATGCTTTGAGTGATTTCATCCCTATAATTCAAAACATAAAGCCGTTATTAATTCCAATTTCTATCCTGCGTCACAACGCTTCTTCTCACCTTCCACGCCATCAAAACCTCGTCGTTGGCTATATTTAACGAAGTTGCTCAGTGAACTTAAACGCTAAATAAACTGCAGCGTTTTTCTCAATAATATATTTAGGAAAAATATTTCCCTTTAAGCTTTTAAATTAGAGAAAAATACCTGGACAATTATTTTGAGTTGAATTGAGCAGAATCAGTTGATCATGGATATCAAAGTGAGTCTCGAAACGTAGACGAACAGTTTTAAGCATTGCGTCACCATCCGATGACATGTAATCGCCATCGCTATTCCGCTGCGGAAAAAGTGCTGTAGTAGCGTGACTGCCAACTATTATTACCTACATATATATAACAAAAGTAACAAGATATTTCAAAGAAAAAATTTCGCCATAAACTAAAAAATTTCTTTTCTCATAAAAAATGTTAAAAATGGGCTTATTTTTAACGAGTTCGGTGTAACTTAATTTGCCGCCTTAATAAAACCACTTTGAATGTCACCTTGCTCCTTCGTGAAATGATTCCGCAATGTCCAATTGGTTCACTTGGAGTGACTCGTCCCTTCAAGAAGTTCATCCAATAAAGCACTTGTTTGTATTGTATCTCTGTCGGATCGGTACAACGATATACGACTACGTGAACACAGTCAGTATTGCCAACAAAATGATCATATGCCACATGATATGGTTCATAACCACCAAATTCCCACACCGAAAATTCACCACATCCTGCAATTCGCAAAGCATAACTATTCCCAAATCAAATTTGGAAATGCTTTTGCTAAATCATGTCTGTGAGCTAATTCCAGTGATAAAATCAAAAATAATGAAATTTTGTTTGTTTTAAAATAAATATTTAAAAGATAAGGAAGAGCTAAGGAGATTCATGCCATAAATCCAAAAATTTTGGCCTGATGATACCTTGGATCATGACATTCTGCACATCAATTCCACGAGTATACTGCAAGTGTGGTACCATTCGCCTTCGACTACCTTTCATGTTGTTGTTCGATTCCACTGAATCCTCAAACGAATTGATCCCTTCGTCTAAAGATAATGAATACTTTAAAGTAAACTTAGCTCGTTCCCTCAATAATATTTAGTATGAAAGTTCTTTCAATAGTACTTAGATGATCTGCTACCTTGAGAGGGATTTGATGCTGTCATCGAAGAGGAAGGAGATGGATTGTCTGAAAAACGTCGTTGAACGGCACCAATTATAGAGCCAATCATGCTGCCACTTTGAAGAGAACATATCAATCGAGTTTTACCCACACCAGCATGGCCGAATACTTTCAACTTAATTCGACGTAATGGAATTTCCAGAGGACATAACTGTTCCACATAAGCGTCACGTGCTTGATCCTAGAAATTTTCCCAAAAAAGTAGAATTAGAAAAACCACCCACTCGTATATTCCATTTTCAACGACTCACAATAAAATTAAATAAATAGATGAGACAATACTGAAGTTATATAGGAACTAACTAATTTCATTTTCGCCAAAAGTGTACCAATTTGAGTGTGCTCTTGAGCTAGAGCAACAATTTCAGCTGTAAGTCCGTCCTGAAATTAAAGGAAAGTAATCAGAATGATAGAAAGTGCCACTAGTATTTTAGCTAACTTGTCAATATACCTTATTCATAGTCTCCTTTAAAGGTCAAGGTGGATTCTTGTTATCACTACAAATAAAAAAGGAAACATCAAGCGATATGTCACTCATGATACGGTCATTACGGTGGAATACCATGTTTCCATGATTCCAGTCAAGAGCAAAATTTCGAGTTAAAAAACCGAATAATTTCGATACCTTATTTTTCCGAAGAACATCCGCTCCGAACAAGCATAAACAGCGAATAATTTCAATGTGACCTTCTTTAGCAGCGAGATGTAATGGTGTCAACAAGTTCTGAAATTAAAAATGGCCCTGAAAATCACAAAACTTACAATAAAAAACCCCTCCACTAAGGTACAACGTAAAAAGCGCAGTACTCCAGCAGCTGTATCAGCACAATAAGCACCACGATGCAGTGACAAGATGTAGTTTCAGTGCCGGCATACAGTGATAAATTTTAATGATATACAACAGGAGCAGAAGTGATTGACTAATGAGAGAGTTACATAATCAAGAAAAAGTAGTCAAGTGTAGAAGAAAGACCCCGTTCAGCTCTCCTTTTCGATACTTGCCTATCGCAGCGGCTACCAACAACATCTAAACTTTGCATTCTGTGCGCCGCACACCAATCTTACGAAGGCAAATATTTTCAACGAAAAATGAAGGGAAAATTTTCTGAATCGTCGTAAATGAATCAGTTCGACCAAACCGTTCATTCTGCCGCTCTCATTAATTTACAGTGGGGGGGGGGGGGAGGAGTGGAAAATGTAACAGTAGAGCAATAACTACTTTTAATAAATTTGCTGCTTTTGAAATGTTGGAATGCAGTAACCCATCTCCTCATAAAGCTTTACCACAGCACAACAGTTACTTTTGATGAAAGCACTACCTGATCCGTTAAAGAACGTAGCAAAATCAAGAGCAAAATGAAAACCAACAATCATTGAGGAATTGCTTGACGCAAAGTCATAAATTGGTCTAGTTTTAAGTCACAATCACAATAATAGCAAGGTTATAGTATCACTGTAAGAGCCAGACATAACATCGAAAAATCCATTTGTTTCTTTATTACTCAACAACCAAGAAACAAGGATGTGAGAATCAGCGGAGCATTTAGGATAAAGATTGGAGCAAATGGCAGTAAATCAATATAACTTATCTTCCGTTCAAGCTCAATTTCACACTTATTTTCATCCCTTCATCTTCAAACAAATAGCAGTTAAAATCCGATGCCGAACGACGATCGATGATAAGCAGTGACCAATATAACTTATGCTAAATTCCAATCCAGTTTAGTTCGAAAACTTAAACGCACTTATTTAACATGAAAAAAACACTGGCACCTGGTTAACAATGTCGACAACAGCACCAAGATGACAAAGCGTTTGGACAGCCGACAGAAGTCCGACACGAGAGGCGATGTGCAGAGCCGTATCACCATTCTAAAAAGTACACATTTTTTTTTTAAATTGGGAGAATGAAAGAAAAGAGGAGGAGAAAAAGAGAGATAGTACGGCGGATCGATATCATATTAACAGGTATCTATCTTCTTTCAGATACAACAACACATGCAATCACCCTTAAAAGAGTGTTACACATTGTGATGAAAATAATATCAGATCTCACTGATAGCTTACTTCAATTTACTCAATAAAAAGTAGATCAGAGTATTACAACATTTCCTTCTTTGGCACCTATAATAAAGGCCGAAACTGAATTGGTGAATCTCCTCACACGATTGTTTTCCCGAGACCGAATGATTTTGCATTCTAGCGTCTGCGAAGCTCAAGCTTCTTGCGAAAAAGTCAGAGTAATCTTATTAAGTTCTGAATAATCTACATGTAAATCATCAACCGACCTCATCTTGTACATCCAGTTTGCAACCCTTTGTTATGAGAAGCAATGCAATATCGATATGTGAACGCCGCAAAGCAAGATGCAGCGCCGTTTGTCCAGTCTGAAAAGTGTTCAGAATTTTTAAACACGTCAAAAATCAGAACTGAAATTCAGCTATTACCAATGAAAGACTTTTCCCATATTGCATATTGCTAATGCAATGTCACCCCTTCACACGAGTTGGACATTGCGAAATCACACCGCTATTAATTTCCACAGGTTACAATTTTTTTAAATCTTACTAAACCACTAAATTTCACCAATGCTTCTAAAATCAAGAGCTTCTAATAGAGTAAAGAAAATGCTAGATTATTTGCAAGCTTTATAGCTTTCCATGGAGATTTTCAAAGGAATTTTACCCTAATACTACGGGAAAGAGGCAAATGTATGTGAGAAAGAAGGGAGCCAACATTGTGAAAACTTTTCAACAAGTAACACTTACCTGATCAACTGAATCTACTGCTGCTCCGGCATCCAACAACGACTGGACACAGTCAACATGTCCGCGAGCTGCTGCACAGTGTAAAGCAGTCTCACCATCCTGTAATCGGTGATCAGAATTTTATACAGAAATTCCTGGAACAATCCACTACGAATCATTCTTTCAGGAAGATAAAGCAGATCTACCTTTCAGAAATAGCTCCTTGCACTCACTTTTAGTATCGAAGTTTACATATGCATGGTGAAGGAAAGAGTTATGCAACACACACACACACACACACACACACACACACACACACACACACACATACACATACGCGCATATGTACAAAGTATGATGGCATTGACATTATGGAGTTTTCACCTGTAGGAAAAGATCATCGTGCCCTAACAGTGAAGCTCACTGCTTTCTTTTAAATTCCAAACAAAAACTGGAACTTTCCAATATGCAAATGCCTAAGATGTCCGCCATGTCTAATATTGCTCAACGGGAAATCTTTTTGAATTGTTTGTGGAAGGCAGACAAGGGAACTCCCTCCATGCTAGCCGAGTGGTACCTATCTGCCCTCCCTGTTCAAACCTTATTGGCAAACAGCAGCAGGCACTCTTAGCGTTATTAATTACCGATGGCAGCTAGTACCAATGCACAGGGCGATTCACCCACTTTCTTCGACCTAGAAAGGAGCGTTATAGAGAAGCACAGAAAACTCTCATTTTTCTCTTATATCCCTCGAATCGGATAACCTCCTTCTCAGCACAATAATTCGCGATGAAATGGGCTAAAATTAGGTGCTGCTCCGCTGAAATAGGAAATTTCAGGGATCACGAAACAGAAAAATGAGGAAAACTATTGACTGAAGCAGTTACGACATGATAGAAGCGATGGAAGTTGAGGATTGCTTGACGATTGATCAGTGGAACTATTATTCCATTCCAGAATCGAACCACTGCGAAAGTAAAAAATTTGGTGAAGTAATCAAGGAGCAGGGGGAGAGATGACGCAGCGATGCCCGACAATTCCGACTTAGGCGTACGTGTGCTCTAGTCAAGTGTTAAGAGAAGGGAAGATAACGAGAAAAAGCGATCGAGAAAGCTAAAAGCGTGTGGAACAACCGAACGACACCACCTGCACTTGCAGAGCCGATCAGAGTGCGCGAAGCAAACAAGACACGTTCCCACTTATTTCGCCCTTCATGTGAATATGGTTCTCAGTTTACAGCCACAAAAAGCACACACACACACACACACACACTCGGTTTTGTGAGTGATAAACAAGCTAACTTACTTTCTTATCTCATTAGACAAAAAACCAACTTACGTGGATAGCACAAGATAAGCCGTCATGCAACACGCTCCCACCCAACTGCTCAAGGTTAAACAGGGAAAGGCGATCGAGAGTACAAGGAAAGAGAGAGACATCATTGACTGCTTGTTGAAACGAGGACACTCAAAGACACCTTTCAAGCTGAAGATGACTACCTGTACCTAACTACCTACTATCTTTTTCAAAATAAAATTCAACATGTGTGTGTGTGTGTGTTATATGGCAAACGAATCCTTCCTCTCACCACCACCTATCCCTCCCTGGCCAATCCCATCCATCCCACATTTGCATGCGAAGGATGATTAATGTGTCGAATAATGATGATCCGTTAAAGACTAACCGTTGTAGCACCACAATAATAACCAGTCCACTTTTGCTCCATGTCAGTAGTAGTGAGTGAAGTAAGTTTCGTTGCAGTGAATGAGTGCTAGACACGAACACGGACACTGATCTGATGGGCATCGAGCATCCCGAACCAGTAGTACCCGCCCGAGGTTCTTGGACTGATTGTAGAACAGATGAGTTGTGAAGCTGCAGCTGTAGCTGGTGTACCAAGCCTGAGCAACAAGAAGATGCATTTGTGACGATGAAACAAACCAGCGTAATCAGTCACCGGTGCCAAACATCTGTACAACACGCAGTTAAAAGGGAACGGAGGAGATTTATGAATGAATATCTCCATCTACCGTCCTAGAACCACTTCTTGTTCCCTTTCTCAGTAACGACAAAAATTTGTATCAGAAAAAGCAGCAAAGCCACTCGCTTCCATCATGGAAATGCTTTATGGAAGAATCGCCGCAGCTTCGTATTACACCGTAACTGTAGATGCCGAAAATGGATGAAGTCGTGAGGGTAGGAAGAATGCACTGTATAGCTCAATTTTGATCATCCTATTACTATTAGTAGTAGTAGTAGTAGTAGTAGTAGCAGTAGTAGTAGCAAAGTCAAAGTCAAAGTACTGCTACTGGTTCGGATACATAGCCAGCGAAATTACTGTCACCATAGAGGCTTCAATAACCGGGACATTGTGGTCAGCGCACATCATTTGACACTTGGCAACATCCAAAATAGCAAGCTGATCTTCTACTCAAATTCAAATGCTGCTCGTCCCACGACGAAGCGAGGGTAGACGATGAAACGTTAGTGCACACGCGATGATTACTGTGTGTGTGTGTGTGTGTGTGTGTGTGTGTGTGTGTGTGTGTGATTAAACACACATTCAAGGAGTGATTTACTGAAAGGACAGCAGAGTGCTGCTGTGCGGTAACGTTCACACTCAACGGATGCACAAATGGATGGACGCATGATGGTTGGGTTGGATGGAGTGGAGATGGAGGAGGTAAAACTGCACTGCACTGCACTCTTCCTTCCTACTCCCTACTACTGGAGCGCAGGAAGCACATTCAAATCACGACGACGTGGACGTCCACGAAGAAGCGTCGTAGTCTATGAGGGAGAGAGAGCGGAAGAAAGTAAAGCAAAAGAAGTGGAAACGATACGTAGAGCGTGTCAATATTTTCATGACACCAGGAGTGCTCCGGTGCCCAAGAAACAGGAAAGGATGAGGGGAGAAAGACGTTGGAATGCACAACGGTAACTGGTAGATGTGGAAGTGAAACCACCGACTTATTGCTACCGGCAGACATTATTTCACATTGTTATTCTCATCAAATTGAAACGCATTATCCAGTCATACGGAACATCATCAATTGCGACGAACAAGTACCTACCACGCACAACTCTGTCATTGCTCTTGCCAGGTTAAAGTGGACGCTGCAGTAGCTGTCCCTTTTGCTGGACGAATATCTATATTCTAGCCTGAAAAGAAGAAGATGAAGAAGCAAGCGGATGTAACACCGACAACAACTTCACGACAGAATGAACAACAAATCCGCGTATGAAGTGATGAGATGATACATCCTCCTATATCGATGTTCATTCATTGTGCACAGTCATTAACGAAAAACGAAAAGTTCACTCTCTCTCTCCCTCTACGAAGGCTACCATCCTTCCTCAGAAGAAGGAACAGGCCTAGTTGCAATGGCTTGCGATGCTTGTCTTGAAAAGGAAGGAAAGAGCTTTCTCCATCAAAGAAGCTGTCAAAAACCGCCGCAACTCTAGTCATTTGACGATGACGATTGCCTTGTCCGGTTGCCATAGCTACTACTACATAGCATCCTTATTACTGGAAGTAAAGTGAAATGAAATTTTGGAAATCCATACCATTGAGAGGTTACACTAGTCGATGTAAGCATACGCAACATACATCACTCTCACGATCACTAGCAAGAGGACAGTATAATGGAAGCATCAAATTCTGCTACGCTGTACGACGACGACGACATACTACACACCAGCTGCAGTACAACTTTCAACAAGCATACATTCAGCTGTGTGAGCAGCGCCTCAACAAAAATATTGAAAAGTCGAGTCATTTTGTCCCTCAAAGTTGGTCTTTTTACGAAACTGTCCCGCAGGATTAGTCCGCTTTCTCTCTTCATCTCCATTCCTTCACCACTCCACACTGCCCAAATTGCGAAACAAACCGTATCGCTAAAAACCATTTCATTATGAAGTACAAAAAACCCAAACTCATTCTTTCACCTCACTCACTCATTTCAGAAATTTTCGTTTGCGACATTCATTCACTCAGCAAGCCGCGAGCACGCAATCTAAAACCTCTTCCTCCTCCTCGAATCAATAGCACTCAAAGATTAATCGTAGCAAGCAATAGCTTTTTCACACTAATCCTAATCCTCAGCCCTCAAGAACTATTTATCCAAATATTCTGCACTGACTATTAGTGATATCATTCCACGTTTAACTGCTCAAAATTCAAAAATTTCAAACATACACAGGCATAACAACATGTTAGCAACGCACACACACACACACACACACACACACACACACACACACAGAGATATCGTGGAAAAAAAAAGCTAGCGAAGATGGATTGAAGGTCTTTTCAGTTGAAATGAATTTCACCCACGCACCATACGTGTGAGCTTGACGGATAGCAAAAGGAGAGCAGAGTGGGAGAAATGGGCAGCAGAGGAAAGAAAGGTGGAGAATGGACCAGGAACAGCTCTAACTGACGCAGCGGCCCAACCAAGACCAGACCAGAACCAGATGCACTCTTCGTCCCTCCGCATCTGTCAGGAGGAGAAGAGAATGGCGTGTGCGAGTGGAATGAATGCCTTTTTCAGAGATGCCACGCGTCTCTTTCCCTCCCTCCCCGAAATCCGCGCAAGGTCGAGCAGAAGTCGCAAGCTCTCTCCTCCTCATTTCTGCTGACAGTCGTCAGAACTGCAATTGCGATGCGCGCATTGATCCTTCCTTTCTCAGGGCACAATTACCATTCTTCTGATTGCTAGCCGAAACAAACCTGATTTTTCACACGGAGAGGTGGATTGAACCTGCACAGTACTTCCAGAACAGCTGTATAGCCATGCCAACTTGCAATGTGCAACGCTGTCTCGTCGTGCTGCAATGTCAAGTAAGGTTAAGCAGGTCAAATATCGCTCTCCGTCTCCTACACATGCCGCCAATGAAATACTTACTTCGTCCTGCAGTGATGAGTCAGCCCCATGTTCTAGTAACAGCAGCACCGATTCGAGCTGTGCATAACGAGTAGCCACATGAAGTGCACTTTCTCTGTTCTGTAATATTTCGCAATCAGGACCAACCAACTTTGACCTTTCCAACATACTTTGGCTGCTTCTGTTTGACAGTAATTTGAAGGAAAATCTGTAGTAGTGCTTGTTCACCTAACCTATCTGTAGCAGTCACTGAAGGGAGGAATCAAAGGCTACACAACGACGCATGCTCAAAGGATCGAAAAGTTTTTCCTAGCTCAACAGATCGCCGCCATCGGAAAATGAGAGTACAGCTGCTGCTCATACATACACAAGTGTAGGTAAGCATAACACACTACTAAACAACAAACCTTATTAACAACGTTAATGTCCATATTCTCCTCGTTGGTGATATAGCCTAGGACATTCTTATGGCCATTCCGCGCAGCCCAAAACAGCGGTGTGTCACCCCTCCGATCAGATGCATCTAGTGCAGCACCCTTCATGTGCAGGTAGTGCACGACATCAAATTGTCCCGCACCTGCAGCCACATGCATGGCTGTCTCACCCATCTAAAGCACTTTCAACAAATCTTTGTTAGACTTCACTAATACAAACAGTCACTGGGAAGAAGTAACTGACTACCTAAAAGCTCTTGTTGCAAAGGAAACCGACATTCTCAACTATTCCATTCCACGGGGAACTTCAACTTGCAAAACATTTAACTCTTGTTAAACCGGGAACATGTAAACCTTGGCAAAAAACCAGTAATTAGGTGCAGATGACAATATCATTTCAAAGTTTATCTCTATAAATCTTACTCGATTGGCGATATTCAGGTTGATTCGATGCAGTACTGCCAACTGATCAAGTCCAGCCAAATTACCTTGTTCGCATGTAATCAGCATTGCTGACACGATTAGTTCTTCCTGTTTTATTTGGCTGCTTATCAAAAGTGAAGAGGAAGAGGTAAGTCATATCATTTAGAGGTGCGATGCTCGCGATGGTAATGGATCAGAAGGATGAGGAAGCAAGCAATACATAGGCTTGAGATAGGTCGAGATTAGTGAGTAAGCGTAGTAGTATGTGTTTCCCATCAAGTGTTACACTTGTGCGACGAACCTTTGGTCATGGCTATTTGAGGGACGTCTTCAAGTGTCAACTGTGTGTGCATCTCTCAAATGAGTCTCTTCCCACTCCAGGCAATGTACAACGGAGAGGAAGATAAAACAAGGCTATAAACTAAGTCTTCTTTCACCCTTTCTTCATATCATTTCCATTCCAGACAACTGCAAAGCAAAAGCAACCTGAACACATGGTTCATTATTACCAGCTAGTGTCCCTGTGGAAGTCCCCTACGCTAAAGCGAACAATACGCAAACGATCACCTGCGTTAGCGGATAGAGTTCAAGGCGAAGCTCACAACATCAAACGGATAACTAAACAGAAACATACCGGATCGAATCGTGAACTGACCGACCGACCAGCTTCCAAGGCCTTTCGCACAGCGAATCGTGCATCTGCAGTTATTTTATTGCAAGCTATTACGATATCCACAACCCTCTGAAATGTTACTCTTTCATGCTATTCTCATTCAAACAAAAATTACAGCAGCGATGAGCGATGAGCGATGAACGATCAGCAAAGAAGGAAAGGGCCACATTATCGTTTTTCATAATCTTACTAATTCCTACCAAAAAATCCGGAGACCGGTGTGCTGGAAGAAATCTAAAGCAGAATTTAGCGCCAATAGGAGTTGCTTGAAAAACTTGTCTCGATAAAACAGGAGGAATCAGAAAATCCAACATTCCGATAAAAACATGTTTTTCAGATGACAGTGAACAGGGGCGCAGTATCGTTTTAAAATAGAAACCAAAAGTTCAAAATTCCCTTCTACTTTTCCATTATCTCATTTCCACCTTATCAGATGTTCGGATATAAAAAATCAAACAACTGCATTTTTAAGATCATTTCCTATGCCACTCATAGCTGGCACATGCTCGTTTATTTAAATTTCTCAATTTCTAACTTCATCTTAGAAAAGTGAAATAAGCCAAGATTACTTCATATCTCGCTATATCATGCTACAGGTTCCAAAAATCGGGCATTCAAGTTCTTCCGAGAATACGAGACACAGCAATATTAAGCGAAGAAAGTTTCTGTACCGCTAATTGCATTCAAGTTAGGCACTATCGTGATGCCACCACAAAAATATGGTAGAGATTGGATTATATCATTTCATTGAAGTTGAATATTAAAATCTAAATTTCAATAAATACCTTCCACCTCAACCGTATTTTGAAAGAGCGTATTTGAGCCGTAGAAATCATCGAGTGCTGACGAACATCATTAGCCGATCCATCAGGCTGAAAGAAGCTGATGATGAAGCAAGAGGGCAACTTTAGCCAACGAAACATTGCTAACAAATGATTTTTAAGAAATAGTAACAGTCTCAATTTGGGAGCGAAGATGAACTGGTCGTTGACTACAGAATTCAGAGTATACACCTTTAATTACTTGTATTGGGTGAAATAGGACATCGCACGTTTCGAGAGAGCGACGAATGAAGGTTGCTACGCGTGAAGACAACTTAGTTTCAACTGTTATATCAATTTTCACTTTCTCTTTTACTTATTCTTGGTCTAATGTTACCGGAGGAATGATTTTAGTAATGATAAGACAACATACTTTTACAGTAAGTTCAAAAACTTTTATTCATTCTCCCACCGTCCACTTTCTATTTTCCTTTATCATTAATTGTTTTTAGTGAGGTCAGTGTGAAAGTAAACAAGATTCAGCTCCTACAGATTAAATTTAATATGTATACTTATTTATAAGGATGTGAAGAGAATATTAAGTAAAGTAATGATTAAGTAAAGTAATGAATATTAAGTAAAGTAATGAAAGTAAAATAAAGTAATGATTTCTAAGCAAAAAATATAACATAATAGCGCAATAATCTGCCAATGAAAAATGAGAGTTCGAATAAATTAATGAAAACTTTTTTTTTCATATTCATATTCTTAGCGCAATTGATTTAAGACGGATATCCAGAGCTTAGCAAAAGCAGTTCTCAGAAATAAAATAACAATTCTTGCCATCAAAGGAAAACTTTCCTGGGAGCTTAATTTTTGTAAGTAATTAGAAAGAAGGTGACGAAGATTTTTTTTGGTAAAACCAGAAACGTCTGTAAAGAGCGTTAAAAAAAACATACGCCTCGAATCCACGGATGTCTGAGACACTCGTCAACTGTGGCTCTTTTACGTTGATCCCGAACGAAAAGGTGACTAATGAAATCCTTTGCGTAGGGTGAAATATGATCAAAATAGCGTTCACTGAAGTGATATTTAACAGCTGATATATTTACAAACGTTTCATCGCGCGTTTCACCGAGAAAGGGTGAACCACCACTTAACCTGAAATAAAATTGGTGAAAAGGCTGTTACTGTGTCGTTCAATAACGATATCAGTCACGGAAAGTTTTAAACGTAAAGGTGAAAGGAGCATAGTCAGAGATCATAATAGTCTGACATATTATGAGTCTGGTTGATAACAATACTTTACGCTAAACAGGATCTAAATAAACATTAGAATAAAAATATTTTTTTGCTGAAGAAATTTTCACAATAAACTAACAGTATATATGTTACAACGCCTAAGGCCCACATATCGGTGGCGGAAGATAGGGGCTCATAATTGACCACTTCGGGAGCTGAAAAAAATTGAATTAGCGATCAAAACCAGCAAGGAAGATATGTCATTTTGAGATAGAAGTCTTTACTTCCTACTCATAAGGTTGACAAAAGGACGCTTGTTGTCATGAATAATTAGTCCAATGAAATGATACATTTTGTTCATTTTAAAGTATGCAATATGAATCAGTGTCATAAAATTTAAAATAATCCATCTGTTGTTGTATTGTAATGTTGACTTTGAAGAAAAATGAAATAAAAGATCGCTAGAAAAAGAAATTTGAAATGAACTTACCCACAAATTCAGGTGTACCTATCATATCCTTAACAACGGTTCCAGGCAAAATTCTTCTTGAAAGACCGAAGTCAATAAGTTTGATCTTCGACTCACCTCTCTTTCTGAGCATTATATTTTCTGGCTGAAATAAATTCTGGCTTGAAACAAACAAATGCAGTGCTGGCAAAAAGATTGACTTTGCAGGAGAGTGAAGCCCTCTTAACTTCAGAAAGGATAAAGTTGAAATTGGTTGGTCAAGTGGTCTGCACGATGTGTCGGAAAACAAGAAATCACAAGTCAAAAATATCCGATGAATTTTACGTCTCCTCAATTTCTAAAGAGCGGTACTAGAGAAAGGCCAAATTAAATCTACCTTGATATCCAAGTGGACGATGTGATTGTGGTGCAGATGTTGAATAGCGAATAAAATTTGCTGGATGAAAGCCGCTGCTTCGGCTTCACCAAGACACTCCTTGGCTGAGACATAGTCGAACAACTCACCACCAGAAACTCTTGAAAGCATGTCAGTGACATGAGATTTCCTATTTGATGAATAGCCTTTTACCTTCTCGCTAACACCCCTTACTCTTCCTGCATTTCTCTATCTACCCTAATCCTCTGGAAGAAATAGAAATGGTTCAACTACCTCTTCTGACAGTTTTCTTCTAAACCTTACTGATGTGAGATCATCAGTGTTATTAGATGCTGGTCATCATCATACACACATAATGCTGGTGTTGATATTGAAACTCGGACTTATTTTAGTATTCCTGCTAAGATTACTGTTATGAATTTTAATAGGTTGGATACCTTCTTTGGTTCCGATCAGAAGATTTAGCCTTTACAGCTAATTTTATTTTCATCTAGCAATCCTATTGCTTGCTTGAGTGGCACTACCTCGAGAACTGATAGTTTCTACCTGGTTTTGCATAATTATGCTCTACATCTTATGTTGTATGCGCTTCCTTTGATGTGATTTTCATTTCGTGGCACTAGTATGACTTTTTCCTACACACTTTGATGGTATGCGGTGTGAACCTCACGAAGATGCTACATTATCCTCACTCTTGTTGTTTCACCTTTTCAATCTCTTATCACTTTTGTTGCACTTACTATTTACTTACTGCTCCGTTTTATAATTATCATAGTCTTGCTGCTTAGGCTTTAAATGTTCCTCCCTTCTAATTGTAAATGCCACTCATCAGATATTCATTGAAGAGCTTCTGAACTGTCACTGCACAACCTATCAATGTGAATTCATAACTAGCAAATTCAAAAGTTCAAGCGGAAGTAAGGAGAAGAACAGAAAGAAGTGCAAATAAAAGCGAAACTGGCCAACTTAGCGCTTCAAACGAATAATGCAGAGGAGAATTTCACTCCCGAACTCAAATGTGCATTTTTTTGTACAAATATTTCAAGTAGGAATGAGTACTGCTTCCAAAACACACTGCATAATATCACTACTTTAGTTTCATAGGTGTTACCAAACAGGGTAATACTGAAACAAAGCACTTACAGTTCTAAGACTAGGATCACGTCCGAAGCAGTTTCGTACACTTCGTACAATTTGATGGTATATTCATATCCACCGACAGCTCGCAACACGTCAACTTCTCGTTCAATGTTGCAGCGTGTAACGCCACGACGAGAGGTCGCATAACGTCGTTTTTTGATAAATTTTGCTGCGAATTGCTCACCCGATGATCGATGAATTATTCGTCGAACAACGGCGAATTGTCCGCTGAAAATCACTACATGGAAAAAAGAAAATGAGCAAATTAGGGTTTTCGCTCACTTACAGTTATACTGTCATCCAAAACTAAGCACTTGTAATACAAGGCACAAATCATGTTTTGTGTAAAAGTGTTAAATAAAGAAAGGCATTTACTTCCCAAGTTCTTCCGCAATTTCGTAACACTGCTCGAGCGGTTCTTCATTAAACCGGAAGGTTGAAGCATCGAAACCTGAGCTCGAGCTGCTGCTACTGACTTGACACTGATGATCATCTCTCATTTCTACCCTTATACAATTTTGATAACATTGATGCAATGGTTCTCGTCCACTTCTTGACAATGCCGCGACAGAACAATTACTGTTGGTCAGAACCAGTATTTCCTTGTTGCAGTGACACTTTCAGTACTGAAAGCAGACGTGAAGCATGTCTACTGTTCGCGCTTCTCACGATACATCACCAACCTCACCTTGTCATCGAGCTGTATAATAAAACAGTACCGAGAGATCTATACCAGTCAGCGACGTCTTCAGTAATGTAAAGGTTTCTTAAGTACCGGAATATCTTCGCTGGTATTACCATTTGAGGAAGGTAGAAACCAATCTATACCGCTAATGTTCTTTCTTCCATTGAAACCTGAAAATTCATCATTTACGAAGCAACGACCGCTGCACCAAACATCGGAGAAGCGCTGCGTAGCAAAAGCAATCACAAGGGGCAGGTTGCTTGCAGGACAGAGATTCCCGAGCTTCGGCGACTGTACCGGACATATCCTTACCCTCCTGTCTCTCTTTTATCAAGCCGTCTCCTCGCGGATGAAAAAAATTCAAATGATAGACTACTAACCGAGAAGACAAGGAAAATGAATCTTTTCCACGAACAAAATGAACAACAACAACGCGATGAGCATTTCGCGATGAGACGGAACAGAAACAAAAACTACGTGTTTAAACGCCGTTATTAAAAATCGATCAACGCAGGCCGACTGGAAGGGTGCATCATTACTTTTTACCTTCCTCAAGCCGGCTGGCTGAATGATTAGTAGGAGCTCATCTCGTACGCCTGGTGTACACACACTTAACGGGCGATATCACTAACCACCATGCTAGCAATTACGCATTCTTCAGATTAAACAGTTCCACGTTCTGCTCAGTGCATATTTTGAAACTAAAATTGACCGATGTGACGACATACGGACAAGAGAGAAATTACTACTAGGAGAACAAAAAAGAGTTGAATTGAGGTGATAGTCATTGCACTGATTCAAACTGTATGATTTGTGTGTGGTAGGTGAGTGAATAGACGTGACAGCCGCTGCAATAAATTTGACCGGTGTTGGATTAATGGCGCTTAATGTATTTTTGATGAAATATTACTTGTACGTGGTCATTTGTTGGAAGTTGGAAATGTAAGAGTGAGGTTAGGTGAAGTGTATGTTTGTCGACGGAGGAGAAAAGCACGGAGCAGAAACATCATTTTGAAAATGTCCCTGCACTTACCTAAACAATTCAATTTCACTGCCACTCACACACCCACCCACTCACCCACACCCACACACACACACACACACACACACGCACACGCACACGCACACACAGAGTAATACATCATCACGTCGAACACATTAATCAAAAAGGAAGAAGGTGGCACTTGCCTATGAGGATCAGTGGGCGGCATTGATACATAAGTATCGCCTCATATTCACCTGCGCAAGTATTACACGTAAATAGCAGTAGTTTCGCAATGTAAACCAGAACACATAAGCATAAACAGAAGTAGGAAAGACTGGAAAGATACGGGAAAAGCAATGCTCATCCGTCCTCTCTTTCCTTACATTCCTCCCTTCAGGCCAGACCCAAATATTTCACGCAAACAAGTGTCATTGTGGTTAAAACCCATTTAACACTTTACGTAAAAAGCAATTCTCAGAAATTTTCCTGCAGGAAGTTGGAAAATCACAAATGAACAAGTTGGCAGTGGAATATACCAGAAGCGCTGTTGACACATAAATCTTGCATGAAGTCAACAACCACTACTACTACTATTATTTGTCTCCCTCCCTTGCAGGATCGGAATTGGTGCGATCCGAAATAATGTGAAAATTTCGAAAAGACTAGAGCTGGCACGATTTAAGTGAGCTTACCGACTTTTCTACTGTAAAGATAAATCACGTAAAAGTGGCAGCATTGGCACGGAGAAGCGGTCACCGTTCAAAAGTGTCGCTCAGACTGTGCACCTCGCTGTCCCCTCACCTTTCCATGAAATCAGTCTTCCTGTAGCAGAATATGTGTGGCGCACCGCTGAGAAAAAATGGATGCCGTGAAAGGCGATTATTTAACTGGAAGCAGTAAAGAGAAATGCAGTGCGGGAAGGCACGTCACGTACAGTGCAGGAAATACAGGGACGAAGAGGAAGTCCTCCTGATAAGAGTGCTGGATGAGAGCAGAGGAACTGGAGACGGCGAGGCAGGTAAGGAAGGATATTCGAGAGCGACTGTGCAAGGAAGAATAGGTCGGTCGGTCTCTTTTTTCTCCCGTCACAATCACAATTACTCAAGAATCGCAAATGTGCAATCATTGTCATCATCATCATCATCATTATATATATATATATATATACAGACCCACACACACAAACATACAGACACGTGTCATTGTGTCATTGAAAGTGATTAGGCCTGAAAGAGACGGAAACGGAAGCGGAAACAGAAACAACAAAAGGCGTGAGTACTTTCCGCAGAAATGGGTTGCATCAGACTTTACGATTAACTTGCCTCTTACTCTTCCGGAAATAATTTGACGCACTGGGCGGACATTTGTGACGTAAAGCTCAGAAAACGTTACAAAGTTGTGCTTTCACTTTTGGCCGAATTTGATGGTAGTAGAATCGACAGTGTAATTTAAATAATGAAGAAGGAAGAAGTGAGCTACGATCCATAATGCATAGATGGGCAGTTGGAAAAAAAAAGGTGGAATATGAAATGAACGAGTGCTCCAACAAACTGCTCACCGATCGGACGGCTTAGAATGAACCCACTTGGAGGAGAATGAAATGACGGAGAGAGCCAAAGAAAGAAATGGACGTGGGATAGGTGGAATGAAGAAGCGCACAGTTGCGGAAATACAAAAAGCCAAAGGAAGAGTGGAATAAAGGGCGAAAATTACCGCAAAGTTGGAAGGAACTGATCTCGTCTGTACTGAAAAGTGGAAGGTGAAGGAGCAGGAGAATGAAGAGACAGACCGATGAGATAAATGAACAAATCGATGAGCAATACTTCAACGAAGTGAAGTGACGTTCCGTTCCGTTCCGTTCCGTTCCGTTCCGTCTCTGCAACAGTTGAGAAGGATGAAAGAAGAAAGGGAGGCCGAAAGAAGTGCTAGTGGCAGATATAGATAGGACAATTATATAAGTAAGCACTTTGGACAGATTATGGAAATGTCATCAGAGTTGTAGCGAAATCAATCAGCTTAATTCGATCAAAGGACCTGATCAATTTAACAGTGGGTGAGGCGGCTGGTTAGCCATTGCACTTCACTTCACTGCGCTGCACTTCGATGCAACGCCTTATTACATCGTCACACGTACTCTTTCCGAAAGAGAAGTGTTTTTCCGCCCGGTTGCTTGCTCTCAACAAACTGATATGATGATATTCACCAAACTTTTCTTTTTTTCCTCTCTCTCTCTCTCTGTCTCTCTGTCTCTCCACACAAAGAACACTTTGCTGGTGATTTATAGTAAACTTCACAGCTAATTCGATGTCCTATCGATTTGCTTCATCAGAAACTCCGACCAAATCACAACACTAACAATACAATCATGATGGCGATGATGCTACACGTATGTGACGCGACCCTTCGTATGTGACGCATCTCTGCTCTCCTACACGCGCCACCAGTCAGGCAATGAACATACACTGATTGCAACATGCATTTGGAGCAGTATAAGGAACCGCGAAATAAATAAGTGACCGAAGTGCAGTCTTGAAACGGTGGTGGGTGCAGCACTTATCCCAGTCGGAGAGGCAGGAGACAGTGAAGTAAGTTGCCGGCAACTAAACGGACAGAAAGCGTCGAAATGTGCTGTAACTGACGTCACCCGTAAGGAACAGAATGATAATTGATTAGCAGCTATCGCCCTATGCAGCTGTCACATCACTTTATTATTATTAGTGGTGGGTGGCACAGGTCCACAGTTAATTTAATCTATCGCTTTTATAAGAACTTCTTCGGTAAGTTTCGTAGACGTGGAAAGAACACTTTTAAGGAGAAGGGAACGGTAGATTGAAATGAAATGAGTTGAAGCCGAGAGAAGGAGAAGATAGCTGCGTTGCGCTCAGTTTGCGGTCGTCGTAGAGGTTTTGCCGAGAAATGAGAAATGGGAGTGATAGCTTGCAGAACGATGATAGCATCCGCTCTAATCTGCGAGGTCACAAAGTGAACATTAGGAACGGTCCGGTCCGGTCCGTTCCGGTCCAACTGCCAGCCAGCAGCCTTCTCCAGCCATCCCTTCCATCGCGATCGCAATCGCGCACGAACCAGCGCGCTACTGAAAAGCGAAGTGTTGGGGGGAAAGGTGAGAATGTTTCTGGCAATTTTTTCGAGAGACGACGCATTCGGTTCACTGTGCACGGTGGAAATGAAATATTGAGAGAGAGAGAGAGAGAGAGAGAGAGCACTTCTAAAGGCAATGCTCATCGGATCGGACGAGGAGGAGGGATTTCTCTCAGTGAACTTCCTGCTGTCATGTTGCGGTAGAAGGAAGTGTACGTGTGACATCATCATTCCTGACAGGGTCCATCACAGAGAAGGGTGGACACAACGCAGCAGCTGGGAATGGCAAAGCGCGCAAGTGTACGTGAAAGTGAAGTGGGTGTTGAGGCACACACAAGGAAGGCTTCCCTCCGCTTCTTCTCCGAACCAAGCAGGAAAAGCGAAAGTAACTCGGCGGTTTGCTTCTAAGTGTGTCACACTGCATGTCGTGCATATGGTATGTATGTACGCACATACATGTATATATACTATACACGTGTCACATATGTAATACGTGTGTGTGTGTGTGTGTGTGTGTGTGTGTGAAGAGAGCAGAGTGTGCAGTGAATAATTTTGTAAGTTTACCATTGCGCCGACCCGGCAATCACTTGTTTGTTGGCCCTATTTTCAAAACAGAACCAGTTGCTACTAATTTCTGCAATCGCAGTCATCCGTCTCCGAAAACCATCATTGACTCCGTCCGTCACCAATAGCGCTCCATGAAGCGCCCAAATTTCGAGAATAAATTCAGTCTAACCCGATTTACCACCACTACAGACCCTGGAATGGAGTGAGATCAGCCCAGCCCTCCCTCCCTCCAATCACCATCATCCCCTCGGAAATTTGAGAAGTGCAAAGGAACTGATGGGAGAAGGACATAGAGTATCCTCGCGTCTCGCACCACCTGTCAATTGCCCCTGGATACACTTTCACGCCAATATTGTTTCACGCCGACTAAAAGTCATTTCAATTAATGCTTGACAAGTACGCAGCAATGTTGGCAACCGCAACTGCAAATGATGGCAATGAGAAATATTTTGATAGTACGGAAGCGGCGGCTGCAACAGATGGGAAGCAACGAAGAAGTGTGGCATGGCATCTGAGAGTGGATGGATGGCCAAGTGGCAGCTAAGTCTGAGCCTACCAACGTAGCAAATCACACTCTTCTTACCGCCACCGCCATCCACCATCAGTATCACGGCGGCGATGACACTTCCACTTCCTCTCACGCTGCTCGCACTCACATCGTATCATCACACACACACACACACACGCACGCACGCACGCACGTACGCGCACGCATACATGCAATAGCTTCGGCTTTAAGAATCGGAGGAAATTGCGCCTTCTTGGGAAATGACATTTCCTTGTGCCGCCGCCCATTGATGCCAACCCTCGGTTAGGAGTCAAGGGAAAAGTGGGCCTCAATTGTCGCCAACAACTGACCACCGTACTCTTTCAACCATTAATCATTATGGAAAGACATTCGAAACTGGGGAAATAATTGAAAAGATGCAGGAGAAGCGGAGTACTTGCATATGCAAATGACGTTACCTCATCGGAACTTGCATTTCAGTAGCTTCAGCGGAAAAGGAAGTTCGGAATTCGGACGCGTTAATGCTACCTACCACCGTAGGGATGTGGCGTGGGTGGAATTTGGGAGAGGTGTTGGTGGAGAGCAGACACCTTACAGGTTGCCAATGACAACCTCAGCGAAACAACTGCAGACTTATTCCAGAAAACTATCATCCAAGTATCGTAATTCAGGAGCTATAGTTGAACGGATGGGGAGCGGTGAAGATTTGAAAGCAGGAAGAAGAGATCGGTCGGTTATCTCAGAGAAGTTATCAAAACGACAGTTCATTTCGTGGAGAATCTTGGCGTTCTGTAATTGCTTGGCACTTCACGCAACATTTCAGAGATGCAACGATCTTCCGTTCAGTGTAACCGGAACCACTGGTGCTAAGTGGGCCATATCTTATGCTTCCGGAGCGACGTTTTCCCGATACTTCTGTGCTTCCCAGCGCAAAGCTAGCAGTTTTGGAGGAAAGCTGGGTAGGCGCGGAAGACAGTGAAGCGATGATCGTCGACATCGGGCAGCTTTCGCTCGTCGAACTGTCAGCTCCCTCCCTCCAGCCAGCCACCGCTTTTTTCACCCTCCACAAATTGCATCTTCCGAACGGAACAGTTAATAGTCCACCGTCTATGCAGCATACAGTTCGGATAACTTTCAGCCGTACAACCCGTCACTACCAGTAGAAAAACCAATACCACCAAGTTTATCTGCTCCAAAAACGTCGAAATAATGATGGAAAAACCACAATAAACGGCACGGGCGATGAAAAGATTGCGTGGGAGAGATAAAAGAAGGTTTGGTTTATTTACATTACAAGGACTGCAAGAGGCAGGGAAGTTTCTTCTCTCTTCCATTCTTTGCTAAACACTGTGTGAAGGTCACTGAACGTATGTATGAACTAAACCGTGATGACCAGGAAACCAGCACAAATGAGTCTCCAATCATTCATTCAAGTTTCCTGCAACTTCCCACTTTCTTACGTTACTCCATTTGGAGCATAATTAATTTACTGACTTCATTTCAAAACCATCACTACAGCAAAACACTCCCAACGATTTTGTCCCAAATCACACTCCACTCTCTATTGTCACCGGACGACACGAGGACTAGCTTATATCAATCAAAACTGATTGTCTTCCATACTTCACCTGCTCAAACTTCCCAAATGGGTCGGTCAACTCCTCAAATGCAGCTTCGAGAAGTACAGTTCATTTTTTCATTCAATTTGCTGCAGCAGACTGAGCCCTCTGCAATGTCCCCACAACTCCACGACCGCAGACGACCTCCATCCTTCTCGATATGGATTTCACAACATGCACTTCGAAATGAAGTGAAAATAAACTGTCCACTTTAGCGCGAGAACGAACTATTTATGATAACAGCAGTGGAGGTAGAACAATACGACAAAAATCACCGATTACAACCCTTCTAACAGAATGACTCACGAAAGACCAGCGCCAACTACAACAGAAAGATGAATTATTACGTTTTTAACAACTACTCTTACAAATGATCTCTCGATATCACAGCAGGTTTTCAGAAGCGCAAATCGATGTTTTGAACCGTTATCGTCTTCACGATTAACATTCGAATGGAGCAGTTTCTCAATAAGAGCAAGAGGACAAAGCAAATTTACATTAACAACTTCCATTTTTAATTCTCAGACAGTAAGCGGAAAGCTTAACAACACATAAACTGGTCCAACGATCAGACAGTTTTCATAAAAGAGGGTTACTATCCCAAAGATTCTCAATAAACCTAATTTTTGACAAAAGTAATTTGTTATCACTGTTCTTTTCAGACTTTTTTAACGCCATATGGATAAAAACTTGAAGTCCTTCCGCAAAACACTTGTGCTGCGGTGAATTGACCACATTTCGGAATATATCCAACAGTGACTGCTGTGTACTTCGAATCAGCAGATCGGTTAAGATGCTTCCCACAAAATGAGCTGTCATTTTATCGATTGAACCAAATTCAATTATCTGAAGAAAACAATATCTGAATTCTGTTTTCCCATTTCCTAAATACTATAGAACTATGTAAGAAAGTGCAACAAGTTATTTGTTTTGGAAAGTCCATCGTCAGTCCACACTTTTCAAGTTCCATCAATATAATAGACTGAGTAACGCTAAGCTATCATACAATTCTACGTCAATTATTATTACTGTATCACCACTCATGGATGATTATGGATTTGAACATTTATTTTACCAGTTATCACAACTCCATCTCCAACACCGTGATACTTTCTCCGTTTTTTAATAAAATGTTCTGTTGGTAGATAAAACGGAGAAATGTCCGCGTGTGTGTGTGTGTGTGTGTGTGTGTGTGTGTGTGTGTGTGTGTGTGTGTGTGTGTGAGAATTTATTCCTACAACATTCGTAATATGTCAAGATCACTGAAAAACGGCACTTAATTGCTGATAATAATAAAAACAAAAATCACCTTTAGTAAAGTAATTCCAACAGATCGCTTTATCAATAGATCAACAGTAAGCAATGCTAGGTTTTGGCGTTGCAATTTACTTATCTGTGGTAAAGCTTTGATTCGGTCCCACAATGCATATTGTGTGGTGAGCTAAAAAAACTCTCAATTCAATCTGTGATGCTTCAAATAATTCGAAATCTTAAGCATAAGTTCATCATAAACTTTAAATTGTTTTATGAAACTAAATATCTGCTATAAAAAAGTTTATTATAATTCTTTAATGCGGGACAAGAAGTATTATAATACTTCAATGCGCAACCGTTACTTAAATTTTTTTGCTCCGCATCAAACAGTCTGAAAAGTTCTACGTAAACACAAGAAAAATTTACGGAACGCTAAAAACTTTTTCATTACTGTAAGCTAAATTGTTTATACTGATCAGTCCTTTACTTTTATACTGACCTTAATACTGATCAAACTGAATACAATCTTTGAATGGAAAATGCTTCAAATTACAACATTACCTCAGTTTTTTTTTTTAAGAAAAAGGTTTGACAAACAAGACTGTATCACTGTGCATCCATTATAATGAATGGAAACCCTAACACTCAAGCAATACCTTGAAACGTTTATGATAGCAGCACAAACGATCGATAACAGCAGCATAAAAAGCATTATAACTAGCTTCCCGCAACGCACAATGAACACAGATGTGCACTATTTCTCTCTCTTGTTGTCCTTTGAAGGAAAGTTTTAACAATTTTTCAAATGCGTCCATTTCATCCTAAAATTGAAATAATTTACAATGAATTTGGGTAATTTAAACGTTAGAAATAAGAGTTTAGTTTACAATAGATAGGAATGCAATTGGAATTCAATGATAAACCAATCAATAGCTGACAGATGGAAGTAATGGTTTACTGTAGAAGACATGATGGTGCAAAAGATATCACGCCTGATCGCTGTGTTCATTTTAGCTTTTCTCGCAATTTGCAGTAAAGGTGCACTGAATTTCAAGGTTTGTTCAACGAATTTGGAATCGGTTTTGGTTTTCAACACAGATGCAGTCGAGGACCAAGCTGAACCAACAATCCACCAACGTCCACGATCGCTTATATGTACTATGTCATCCACACTCATCGGCAACTCTTTCTCTCTGTTCAATTCTACAACGAGAATAACTTGAAATTAGAGAATTAACAGCCTTCCAACTCAAGAACACAAATAATTCGACCAGTTCGCACTACAGATAGAATTTTTTCACTGTCTCAATTTCATTTGCTTTCATGCCTTCACACCAAAAACTTATATCTAGTAAAATAGAGCATCAAAGTTAAGCATCAGATGATACTTGACTTTAATGCTCTAATTTAATAATGAAAAACGCACACATGCAGTTCATTACTACTAATAATTATAAATCATTGCGAAATACCTAACGAGTCAATGATGATGAATGAAGACACAGTAAGTAAAAGTCGCAAGTGCGTGACAACACACCTATAATTTAACAACTGGAAGCTCTAACGGTAAACGAAATAATGCAACATACTTTTCGTTAATCCACGGAAGATATTCACGTAATGGGTGTGCATTGTAGAATCTATGACATCCGTAAATTTACGAATATTGGTATTCTTTATCGCAATGATCTCATCCACTATGTATCGCAGGTGATGTCTTCAAAGATGGAGAGTTACTCAGTTACTCATAAATTTTAAGATAAACTAAAATCTGTGAATCTCATGAGTATGAGATTTTTATCTAAATAAGGTCAACAAATGATCGAAGTACTTTACATTCTGGAAGGTGTTTGTAACGATTGTGAGAAGAATAACTGCGTTTCTTTTATAGCTTTCTGTAAAACATCCAAATCCCTGCTCTTCATAGTGTTGCCACAATCTGTGGTAAAAGACAGTAAAAAATCAAGCTAACACAAATATTTAACTTCTTAGCATAAAGATATTACTAAATTTAAAGTGAGAAAAATAAAGCTTGGAAGCAGGAACCGAAGTATGCAGATTAAATTCACAATGAGGAGAAAATCAAAAAAAAATCCATATGAAAAAATTTAACTGCTTTCGAAAATGCGAGCAAACTTACAGCCTAAAAGAGTTTTGAAACAAGCAAGACACTTATCGTTGACCTGCTCACACAAGCACTGCATAATTTCGGTAATCATCACGACTTTGATGACCTACAACGGTGGAAATTAAGTAATGCAACTTTTAAATACAACATATTTCAGACGAAATATAGCAAAAAAACCCATAAATTTAAAGCAAATGTGTTCATATAGTAATAAAACAGCACCTTGAAGTTGTATAACTCGGCAAGTAAAACGCAAAAGTTTTCAAGGGATTTGCCCTCTGGCAATGCAGCGACTGTTTCCAACAGTTTTACAATAAAATTTTCGATAAAATGCGCTGCTGAAAAAGATGCACTGAAAATCCTATATCTTAGAAAATGTGGAGAAAAGTAACAAGTGAAGTCCCGTTCCTTCCTTTACTAATCATCGCCTTAAAGGTAGGAGCTATTTTTATAAACTGTGCTAGGAATACCAAAGAGAGGTCTAATTGGTAAAATTCGCATAAACACTTACAAAGTTCCGCAGAAACTGTCGCATGAATAAGAGCAATAAATACTGCATATTCAATGATAAGCCGATCTGGCAAGCGATAACTTACGTCGACACTGTTCGTAATTTCCAAAAAAAGCAATTGTTTCACTTCTGCAACTGTGAATTATGAAAAAATCACATCGAAAAAAATTTATAATTAACAGAAAAAGAAAAAATCAATTAACGGCGATGAAATTTTACCATTATGTCCTTTGCTGGCAAATATATCGGAGAATATTTTCACAGCACCCACCAAAGTACGCTCGTTCAATCGATTGATGAGGCCCCTTAAAGATTTTTTTAATCTCAAATGCTCTTCGGTCTCTAGCAGGCCAGCTTTCTGTTCTAATTCATTGAGCATCTCTTTCGCACATGATTTTGAAGGCAGAAATTCTCCTGTTTCTTTATTAATTAAACGACCGTAAATATCTTCTTCCAAGCTCATATCGACACCTCTTTCATGCTGTCTGCTCTCGCTCATTTCAACAGAACCATCCTTCTGATTCTAAAAACAATTAGTCATTGGAATATTTTGCAGAATCAACTGTGATGACGGATACCAAGAAAGGATATAGCACGATACAATCATTCACACTTCACCAAAACACTAACTTTTAGAGATATTTTGCAGTTTTTTTTCGAAACATGCGTCACCAAAGAACTATTTCCACTCCCGCTTTCGTCTCTCTCACTGCTCATCGTTTCACGGTCACATATGTCAGAACCACCACTGTCTTTATCAACATCGCTATGCTGCGACGATTTCGAGTCGCATATCTCAAGAAGATCTAGAGCAATAAATTGTTGATAGAATTTCAAATCAATATTTGGATATAATCAAAAATTAATCTTAAATTCAAATCAAAAAAAGAAAAGGAGGTTATATTTGCAATGCATAGTGAAACACAAACAATCAAGCCCTTCGGTGCGGAATATTTTCGGCATGTTTTTACTTTTCCGCTTATTATAACCAAGAATTCGCTCATAGCGGTGGATCTCGGTGTCATCCTCATTAATGCCTCTTATTAGTTTTTCTCTTCGTAGTTGTTGCACCTGAAAAAGAAACCCAACTAGAAATTTCTCTAATTGCCATAACAATAAAAGGCAAGTATGAGCCCTACTGCAACACTACCAAACATAATCGAACAATCGCATTAGTTGTGACGTAAGATAAAATGAGACACATGAAACATAAATGGACCACAAACGATGAATGTGCTAAATGGCATCACTGGCCAACACACACATATATATATCATGCGTCAGATTCCTCCACCTTCAAGGATTTAATTAAATTTCATTTTGAAATACTAGCACAAACACACTTACACTTTTCTTTCTACGTTTCTTGGCCCGCCTTTTGGTGGTCCGTACCATTTCTATAATACCTTCGTTCTGGCAATCTATGGGATTTTTCTCTTTCATGACAATGTCTTCAACCTGAAATGAATTGAAAGAAAATCAAACAGATGGAAGAAAAAGAGAGAGAAGGAAGTCGGTAATATCTATGTTCACAAAGAAGCAAAAAAATACTAACCTTTCTATGGGAATTATATGCGGCTCGACGAAACTTCTTGCACTGTTTTTTACTCTTTCTTCCTATTTTTCGCTTACATTCAGACAAGACATTACTGCCAACAGCCATCGCATTAAAAATTTGTTTAACCGAGAAAATGCTGGAACAACTTTTCAATTAGTAATTTAATGACAGAAGAGGAGAAAAAGAATGGAAGAGAATCGGTACACATGGTGGCTCCTACTTCATGAATTCTTTTCATCCGGACAACCGAAAGCACCGGCCACACGCAAATAACTATCGAGGTGCCAACGGAAAGCAGACCAGGTGGTGGGGAATAAGTGCCCGGCGGAATGCGTGCAGCAGCTTTAAAGGGCGCTGAGCAGTCGCAGAGAAATGCATCTTTCACTTCAAAAAAAGGGATGAAAGTAAACGACACTTGCTTCTCGCACGTTTTTGCGAAAAAATCCAGGCAGTTTACGTATTCATTAACGTAGATATACGTGACTGTTCCTACTCGTTCATATGAGTGAGTGTCGCAGCGGAAAAGTGAATGTTATTGCAAGTGTATTATTTATTGAAGCGTTATTTGAATTGACTGCAAAGAGGAGAATGCGTTTTAGCATGGAGAAGAAAGCGTCAGGTGATAATTACAAGTAGGAATGACAGTCGCAACTATCTCCTGATAAGTAAGTGAAAAAAAGTACTAAGAATAATGTGCTTGATACGCATTCAAAATACGTACGCGGCATGAATAACAAATAAATTTTTACTACAATTATTATCATACATAAAACAATTGCCAGAAAGAGTGCGTAAAAAGATCAAGGTAGTTTGCTGCTTCTTGTAGTATGCAAATGTCAGTCTAGCACTGTGTTGCAATATCAATTGTATACTAGAAAATAATATACGCGCGCTGCTACTACTGCCACCTCCTCCCTATCCTTTCATTTTCCCACGCTTTTTTTCCTTTTTTCACTCACTTCTCTTTCTCTCTTTTTTCCTCTTATTTTTTTCTTATTTTTTTCTCTCTATTTAACGATGCTCGTTATTTTCCATTCTCTCTCTCATATAAGAAAAGAAAGCGGGAGAGAAAGGGAGGTTGCATTAATACAGACGTACCCACACTGTCTCTGTCTATCTTTCGATCTATCCATCTGTTATATTATTTCTTACAATGTACATATTCATACATATACATATGTATATACATGTATATACACATGCATCCCTTTTTTTCTTTTCCAGCAAAAACTACAAACAAATCAATAACAATAACAATGACAATAATAATAATGATGATGATGATAATGATGATAGTGATAAGTTATCACTATCACTATTACTATCGCTATCATCATAATTATTCCTTAAAAAGATAAGCAAAAGAGCATAGAATTTAATAATAGCGATGCTTTTTTGTGAAATTTAAAAAAATGTAAAATTTGAAAAAAAATGTTGAAATTTCACGAAAAAACACCAAAAATTAGCATTTAGTGTTAAGTAATGGAAAATAGAAGAGAGAGAAAGAGAGAAAGTTCGATAAAAATGTGCAAAATGGAGAAATGGGAAATAAATCGAAATTTAAAAATAAGTTAAAATTTGAATTAGTTTTAAATTAAAATTTTAAATGTGAAATGCTGTGACGTTAATAGAGAGGTTCAAGTAGGTGTATTGTTAGTGGAAAATTTAAATTGAAATTTGAAGTTAAAGTCAAATTGAAATTTGAAGTTTTCACTAACTTGAGCAATGGATTGTCTCGTGAAATGAAAGTTTCAGCAGGCGTGCAATCTAAAAAATTCGAGTGATTCTAGCAGTGATGACGACATACGTGTACGTCGTGTTAGGATCACGAAATGTCTCTGGCGAGATGTGACATTCGAAGAAAGAGTGGCGGAAGCTCCGTTGTATATGTGTGAAGTTCTACGATGTTTTAAGCTTGAGAGGTGAAAAATTTCGCAAAGTGAAATTTTGTTGTTGATAAGCGAAAGAATGGATTGAGTTTTTGGTGGAGAAAAAAGCGAGAAATTTGTGATTGATGATGAATGGACGAACTGCACACGGCGCAACAGGGCAACAAGTGACAGTGATACAGTGTGGTGATGCTACGCTACTGTTTGCTACAATGGTGAAGTGAATTTTGAAGCGAGAAATTCAATTATCACTGAGGTAGTGGTAGCAGTGGCAGTGGTCATCGGCATGGTCATGCTGCTTACTTGTTGCCAGCTGATGTGGCTGTTCGGGAGCGCAGAGCGCGTGCATCATCTCCCCGATTGATTCTGTCGGCGGTTATATGCTTGTCTCAAAGGCTAAGCCATGCATGTCTAAGTTCAAATAAACCTATAAAGGTGAAACCGCGAACGGCTCATTATAACAGCTATAATGTACTTGATGTTGACTGTCCAACGTGGATAACTGTGGCAATTCTAGAGCTAATACATGCACCAAAGCTCCGACTTGTTTGAACGAGCGCATCTATTAGATTAAAACCAATGGGGTGGTCATCAGCTGCTGCTGCTGGCCACCCGTTCAGATTGGTGACTCTGAATAGCTATTGCTGATCGCATGGTCTTGCACCGGCGACATATCTATCAAGTGTCTGCCTTATCAACTTTCGATGGTAGTTTATGTGCCTACCATGGTTGTAACGGGTAACGGAGAATAAGGGTTCGACTCCGGAGAGGGAGCCTGAGAAACGGCTACCACATCCAAGGAAGGCAGCAGGCGCGCAAATTACCCACTCTCAGAATGAGGAGGTAGTGACGAAAAATAACGAGACCGTTCTCTTTGAGGCCGGTTATCGGAATGGGTAAAATTTAAACCTGTTAACGAGGATCTATGAGAGGGCAAGTCTGGTGCCAGCAGCCGCGGTAATTCCAGCTCTCAAAGTGTATATCGTCATTGCTGCGGTTAAAAAGCTCGTAGTTGGATCTGCGTCTTAGGACCTGGTCCATCCATTGGATGAGAACTGGGCTCCTAGGCTACACTGTTGCCAGTTTTCCGTGCGTTGCCTTCACTGCGCTGCGCATGGTGGCTAGCAAGTTTACCTTGAAAAAATTAGAGTGCTCAACGCGGGCTAATGCCTGAATACTCGTGCATGGAATAATGAAATAGGATCTCGGTTCTATTTTGTTGGTTTTCTGATCTGAGATAATGGTTAAGAGGGACGGACGGGGGCATTCGTATCGCTGCGTGAGAGGTGAAATTCTTGGACCGTAGCGAGACGTACGACTGCGAAAGCATTTGCCAAGAATGTCTTCATTAATCAAGAACGAAAGTCAGAGGTTCGAAGGCGATCAGATACCGCCCTAGTTCTGACCGTAAACGATACCAACTAGCGTTCCGTTGGCGGTAAATACGCCTTGACGGGCAGCTTCCCGGAAACGAAAGTTTTTCGGTTCCGGGGGAAGTATGGTTGCAAAGCTGAAACTTAAAGAAA
This sequence comes from Litomosoides sigmodontis, assembly GCA_963070105.1. Classification (NCBI taxonomy): domain Eukaryota; kingdom Metazoa; phylum Nematoda; class Chromadorea; order Rhabditida; family Onchocercidae; genus Litomosoides; species Litomosoides sigmodontis. Next base: position 27,816 of record OY718803.1, on the reverse strand, counting down.
TTGACGGAAGGGCACCACCAGGAGTGGAGCCTGCGGCTTAATTTGACTCAACACGGGAAAACTCACCTGGCCCGGACACCGTGAGGATTGACAGATTGAGAGCTCTTTCATGATTCGGTGGTTGGTGGTGCATGGCCGTTCTTAGTTGGTGGAGTGATTTGTCTGGTTTATTCCGATAACGAGCGAGACTCTAGCCTACTAAATAGTTCCTGAATTGCTACTGCTGCTGTTCAGGCAACTTCTTAGAGGGACAAGCGGTGTTTAGCCGCATGAAGTTGAGCAATAACAGGTCTGTGATGCCCTTAGATGTCCAGGGCTGCACGCGCGCTACACTGGAGGAATCAGCGTGCTGTAACCATTGCCGAAAGGTACTGGTAACCCGTTGAAAATCCTCCGTGATCGGGATCGGGAATTGCAATTATTTCCCTTGAACGAGGAATTCCTAGTAAATGTGAGTCATCAGCTCACGTTGATTACGTCCCTGCCCTTTGTACACACCGCCCGTCGCTGCCCGGGACTGAGCCGTTTCGAGAAAAGCGGGGACTGCTGTTTCGATGCCTTTCGAGGTGGAGATTCTTTGGTGGAAATCGCTTTAATCGCAGTGGCTTGAACCGGGCAAAAGTCGTAACAAGGTTTCCGTAGGTGAACCTGCGGAAGGATCATTATCGAGAGCTTCTTCTCATCACAACAACAACAACAGCGGCAGCAGCATTGCGTGTAATAACGGTGATGCTTGTTGGTGTCTATACTCTATCTGAGTTGTCGCCTGACCGTCGATAACAATGAGGATGGAGCGATAGCTTAATTAATAATTGCTCGATTAATTAATTAAGTAGACTTAATAAGCATTTAAGCTAGTTATGCTACCTACAAAATAACAAAACACACACACACACACACACGTAAACATGTCTATACAAGAGAAAGGAGAAATTTTTAAACTCTTAGCGGTGGATCACTTGGCTCGTGGATCGATGAAGAACGCAGCTAGCTGTGATAATTAGTGCGAATTGCAGACGCATTGAGCACAAAAATTTCGAATGCACATTGCACCATTGGGTTCACTCCCAGTGGTACGTCTGGTTGAGGGTCAGTGAAGAAGAAAGTACCAATGAAAAGTGCCCAGCAACTCACTTCATCGTCCACTCACTTTCGCCACACCATCAACGACAGTCCAATTCAATTCATCAATCATTTTATTACGGATAATCGTTCATTTGCGAGTACATTAATTTGTCGAAGGGTTATTTGAAGTGAAGTGATTGAATGCTTGATTGATTGGATCAATGATGGTGGTGAATGATGATTGTGGTGATGGAGGGAAGGGAGTGTGCGCTTTAATTTGGAGAAGAAAGCGTTAGGTGATAATTGCAAAACAAGATGAATGGTTGAAATTATCCCCTAATAAGTGAGTAAAAATAAGAGTAATAAAAGTTATGTGTTTGAGGCGATACGACGTATGCAAGATACACGTACGTGGCATGAATAGTAGTAGCAAACACGTAAATTTTTATTACAATTATTGTCATACATAGTTGCGAGAAATTCTTTTTACATATAAAATAACTGGTGAGCAGCAAGCAGCAGCAGCACAGCTTAAGTGTGTAAAGAGAATTAGCAAGAAGTGAGTGACATCACGGCGGCGCTATGTATGCGTGACATCGTCATTTGTGACCTCAACTCAGTCGTGACTACCCGCTGAATTTAAGCATATAACTAAGCGGAGGAAAAGAAACTAACGAGGATTTCCCGAGTAACAGCGAGTGAAAAGGAAAGAGCCCAGCGCTGAATCCAGTAGATAACCATGTACACTATATGGAAATGTAGCGTATAGGTATGGTCGATCGTCACGTACTGCTACACCCAAAGTCCCCTTGAGCGGGGCTACAGTCCATAGAAGGTGCTAGACCTGTACGGGTGCAGTGGCGTTACGAAGGATTATACTTTGGAGTCGGGTTGCTTGAGATTGCAGCCTAAAGAGGGTGGTAAACCTCATCTAAGGCTAAATACGACCACGAGACCGATAGCAAACAAGTACCGTGAGGGAAAGTTGCAAAGAACTTTGAAGAGAGAGTTCAAGAGGGCGTGAAACCGCTGGGATGGAAACGGATAGAGTTAACGAAACTTGCCGGTATTCAACCATTCAATTTAGCAACTCTTGCACGCGTTCATGCACGTTGCGTGCGTGCTCGTTTGTAGGAGCTTGAAGTGCTAAATTTAGATTGGTGTATTTACCGGTGGTATGCATCGAGAGCTTCGTTTATAGCATATTTAAGCGTTATTTAGTGGACTAGTTATTGAAAATGTAATAGCTGGAATCCTAAATGACACCTGAAATATGTCTTAGATGAAGTGTGTGTTCTCTTGCGCTCGCTAATATGCGCCTATACTCTCTGCTAGTTATGCATCTACATGTGGTCGCTTGCGCGACTTGATCAGTTGATACTGATTGGTGGAGTTGTATAGGGTGTGTTATGCGTGTAACGGCAACGTTACACGGTACATCTCGGTGTGAACGTTAATCACCTATCTGACCCGTCTTGAAACACGGACCAAGGAGTCTAGCGTATACGCAAGTTATTGGGTGGTAAACCTGTGAAATGTCAAAAAGCATAATGAAAGTAAAGATTATCGTTAGGTATAATTGATATGTGAGCTGCACGTGGTTTCATGTGTGGCGCAACATAGCCCCGTCCACACGTTGCTGCTAGCAGCAATAGGGCGGAGGTAGAGCGTATATGCTGGGACCCGAAAGATGGTGAACTATACCTGAGCAGGATGAAGCCAGAGGAAACTCTGGTGGAGGTCCGAAGCGATTCTGACGTGCAAATCGATCGTCTGACTTTGGTATAGGGGCGAAAGACTAATCGAACCATCTAGTAGCTGGTTCCCTCTGAAGTTTCCCTCAGGATAGCTGGAGTACGCGCGCACGCGCAGTTATATTCGGTAAAGCGAATGATTAGAGGAATTGTGGGACGAAACGTCTTCAACCTATTCTCAAACTTTCAATGGGTATGACGTCTTGCTTGCTTGAACGTGAAGCACAGACATTGAATGTGTACTCTAAGTGGGCCATTTTTGGTAAGCAGAACTGGCGCTGTGGGATGAACCAAACGTTGAGTTAAAGTGCCAAACTTTCCGCTCATTAGACCCCATGAAAGGCGTTGGTTGATATAGACAGCAGGACGGTGGCCATGGAAGTTGGAAACCGCTAAGGAGTGTGTAACAACTCACCTGCCGAATCAACTAGCCCTGAAAATGGATGGCGCTTGAGCGGAAGACTTATACTCAACCGTTGCGTGGGCTTGTGTTTGCGCGCGAGAGAGAGCGAACCTGGCCGCAACGAGTAAGAGGGTCGCAGTGGTTAGCGTTGAAGACTTTGGGCGTAGGCCCGGTTGGAGCTTCCATTGGTGCAGATCTTGGTGGTAGTAGCAAATATTCAAGTGAGATCCTTGAAGACTGAAGTGGAGAAGGGTTCCACGTGAACAGCAGTTGAATGTGGGTCAGTCGATCCTAAGATATTGGCTAGTGCCGTTGAATAAAAGACATAGGAGTGATGGAGATTGCACTAATCGTCCAGAATGCGCTGATGTGTTTGATCGAAAGGGAAACGGGTTAATATTCCCGTACCTGGACACGGAGATGAATTCTCATTGTGAGAATTTAGCGCGGTAACGCAAATGAACTCGGAAACATTGAGGAAAGCCCGAGCCAGAGTTCTCTTTTCTGGTTAAGGAACGGACTCCCTGGAATCGGTTCAGCCGGAGATAGGGACGTTGTGTGTTTTTTTCCGTAAAGCGCCACGGTTCCTGTGGTGTCTCGTACGCTTTGCTCGATCCATGAAAATCCGAGGGAAGCTATTTGAATTTCGTGCCAGATCGTACCCATATCCGCAGCAGGTCTCCAAGGTGAACAGCCTCTAGTCGATAGAATAATGTAGGTAAGGGAAGTCGGCAAATTAGATCCGTAACTTCGGGATAAGGATTGGCTCTAAGGACTGGGCCGGTCGGGCTGTAGCGTGAAGTAAGCGTGATTGGTTCCATGCAGTGTGGCATTAGTTTCTTACGAGGAATTGATGGAGCTCGGCTAGTGTTCCAATTATCTTGTGAATCGTTACAGCTGCGTGTGTCGCACGCGTACACGCCGCTGCCCCCGGGTGGTGGTGGTGGCGCGGATTCGGCCGGCGCTAAACAGTCAGCTTAGAACTGGCACGGACTCGGGGAATCCGACTGTCTAATTAAAACAGAGGAGACAGATGGCCCTTGCGGGCGCTGACTGTCTCTGATTTCTGCCCAGTGCTCTGAATGTAAAAGTGAAGAAATTCAACGAAGCGCGGGTAAACGGCGGGAGTAACTATGACTCTCTTAAGGTAGCCAAATGCCTCGTCATCTAATTCGTGACGCGCATGAATGGATTAACGAGATTCCCACTGTCCCTATCTACTATCTAGCGAAACCACAGCCAAGGGAACGGGCTTGGCACACACAGCGGGGAAAGAAGACCCTGTTGAGCTTGACTCTAGTCCGACTCTGTGAAGAGTCATGAGAGGTGTAGCATAAGTGGGAGGTCGCGCTCGGCGCGGCCACCAATGAAATACCACTACTTTCATCGATTCTTTACTTATTCGGTTGAGCGAGAGTTGAGGCGTCGTCGACGCTTCGAGATTTTTGATTTAAGTCGGGTTGTCGCCAGCCGGCGGCGATCTGACGACTCGCACCGAAGACAGTGTCAGGCGGGGAGTTTGACTGGGGCGGTACATCTGTCAAACTGTAACGCAGGTGTCCTAAGGCTAGCTCAGAGAGGACGGAAACCTCTCGTAGAGTAAAAGGGCAAAAGCTCGCTTGATCTTGATTTCCAGTACGAATACAGACCGCGAAAGCGTGGCCTATCGATCCTTTTGCCATTCAATAGAAGGTTTCTAGCAAGAGGTGTCAGAAAAGTTACCACAGGGATAACTGGCTTGTGGCAGCCAAGCGTCCATAGCGACGTTGCTTTTTGATCCTTCGATGTCGGCTCTTCCTATCATTGCGAAGCAGAATTCGCCAAGCGTTGGATTGTTCACCCACCAATAGGGAACGTGAGCTGGGTTTAGACCGTCGTGAGACAGGTTAGTTTTACCCTACTGTGAGATGTTGTTGCGATAGTAATCCTGCTCAGTACGAGAGGAACCGCAGGTTCAGACATTTGGTTCATGTGCTTGGCCGATCGGCCAATGGTGCGAAGCTACCATCTGAGGGATTATGACTGAACGCCTCTAAGTCAGAATCCCACCTAGACAAAGCAACGATAAATTTGCTCCCCGGTGTCGGGAGGCACTATTATGTTAGCAAACAAGCAAGCTAACAGCTAATGCCCCATTAAATGGCATCTTCCACTTAATCGAATGGTTCAGTGGTTGCCAAAACCGGATCACTCTCTGGTGCAATGTCGGGGCGCAAGATCACTTGCAGACGACTTGATTACTGGTCAAGGTGTTGTAAGCAGTAAAGCAGCCTCCATACTGCGATCTGTTGAGACTTATCCTTTGATTGGACGATTTGTTTTTATTACTACCATTTATATACTAGAAAATAAACATATGCGCGCGCAACAACACTACGCGTCCTTACTTATATGCTAGAAAATAGGTGCGTGCGTTGCTGCTACTACCACTACTACTACTACTGCATTTCAATCTGCATGAAACACACACACACCGCTAGCATTTTATGTACAGAGAATTTTTTTTTTTCATATGCATGCATCCATTTACTTCTCCCCCACATTTTTTTCTCACACCTTTTTTCTTTTCTCACTCACTTCCCTTTCTCTCTCTTTTTCTCTCCATTTAACCATGTACATTATTTTCCACTCTCAATAATAACAATAATAAAATGTCATTATCATTATTCATTACTAATTCTCATCATCATCATCATCATCGCCATCAATGATGCAACCATCCCCAAAATGCGCGTAATCGTTTTGTTTTCTTTTGTTTTGTTTTCAATTCTGAAATTAAAGTGAAATAATTGGAATGCATTTAACAGAAAAAAGAACAATAACAATAATTTTTGAAATTTCAAACACAGTTAGTAAATTAATGCAAAAGCAAAAAAGGGAGGGGGAGAGAAAGAAGATAAAGCTATCATAAAAGTGTATAAAGTAGAAAAAAGTAACATCTCCGCGTTAATATCCTATTAGGTCGGGCATAACCTTAACAGCAAGATCACCCTCATAGGAGAGATGCCAAAGCTTGAGCATTTTACAATCAATTCGGATTAACTGAAAATTTCAATAAAATACGAGAAGAGTGTGCGGAAAGTGTGCGAGCCGAACTTCTTGAGAGGAGGCGACCTGTGGTTGGTGGAAATAGCGTTTTGCTACTGGTCACTTTCACTGTCCCTTCCTGATTCGTCGTGGAACGGGTCGATAAGAGCATTCATTATTCCAATTGCTCTGCCTTGCCACCTTGTCCATTTATTTCCAAAAGCAGTGGTAGAAAAACTGTGGTAGACTAAATGGAACCACTAAAGCCGAACTTGAGAGGAGGCAGCCAGAGCTGTTTTTGTTGGCTGAGGTGTACGTCCTAGCTGGCGGAAATGGCTTTTCGCTGCTGGTCACTTTCACTGTCCCTTCCTGATTCGCTATATAACAGGTTGATAAGAGCATTCATTATTTCAACTTCTCTTAAATGAGAGTAGTGAGATAACTGAGAAGTGTGAGGAGAAGCGCCTTGCCTTGCCACCATGTCCATTTATTTTCAAAAGCAGTGGTAGAAAAACTGTGGTAGATTCTTGGAACCACTAGAAGCGCTGGTGGGTGTACTCTCATTATTAATGCAAATTAATAAATCAATTAATTCTGGGTAGCCTTCGCTATGCTTTCTTTCAATGGATATTGGCATTGCTGGTTTTCTCTCTTACCTATATGCTAGAAAATAAGTGCGCGCGTTGCTGCTACTACCACTACTACTACTACTACTATTCATGCATTTATCTGCATGAAACACACACACACACACACACACACACACACACACACCGCTAGCATTTTATGTACAGAGAATTTTTTTTTCATATGCATGCATCCATTTACTTCCCCCCCACATTCTTTTTTTTTCTCACACTTTTCATTTCTCACTCACTTTCTCTCTCTTTTTCTCTCCATTTAACCATGTACATTATTTTCCACTCTCAATAATAACAATAATAATAAAATGTCATTATCATTATTCATTACTAATTCTCATCATCATCATCATCATCGCCATCAATGATGCAACCATCCCCAAAATGCGCCTAATCCTTTTGTTTTGTTTTCAATTCTGAAATTAAAGTGAAATAATTGGAATGCATTTAATAGGAAAAAAAGCAACGACAATAATTTTTGAAATTTCAAACACAATTAGTATTTGGCGTTAAATTCACTCTCAAATTAGTATTTGGCGTTAAATTCACTCTCAAATTAGTATTTGGCGTCAAATTCACTTCTGTGCTTTCTTTCAATGGATATTGGCATTGCTGGTTTTCTCTCTCTTTGGAGAGCCGACGTGCACCCAACAACTGTTGTCAACATCCCCGTCCTATAACCTTTATTCATATTCTAGCAAGTTTCGAATTCTACATGATCAAGTTGCGCTTTCCGGGTTTACATGATGCACAGTGGTTGTAGCTGAAGCAAAATTGCTTGAATTGTTTAAAAGATGTATTGGGTAGTAGTGAACCATGAACTGTGCCAAAATCGTCATACTGTAGTTGTGATTGAAGTAAGCTCAAGCTACTTCACCACATCGTCATACTGTAGTTGTGATTGAAGTAAGCTCAAGCTACTTCACCACATTGTGAAAATGATTTTCGCTACAGACATCGGTTGAGTCACAAGATTGCTGTGCTCATTGTCACCCAAAAGTCACCTGCATTCATCGCTTTCAAAATATCATTGCAGACGAGCATCGGTTCATGCATCAATTTCGCCACTCACGTCGGCTACCGAATCTGTCGGATGCGGATGAACGTATTCAAGATGCCCTCGGAGAGGTTGGTTGGCCTGCCGAGAATTCCCAAACCAACCTGGTGACAACCTCCCGACTACCCTGCTGACAATACCGCAGCTTTGGCCTCACAGTTAACTACAATTAATTTACAAGTTATATATCTATTTAACCGTTGTTGCAAGTTATATATCTATTTAACCGTTGTTGCAAGCCATAATTTAGCTTATTTCGCAATGTCTAAGACGATTCTATTCTATGTCAGCATTGGTTAATTCCTACATGGCCAGTGGTACGTGGTGGTACTTCAGCATTTCTAGCTATTGTTGTGATGATGCTGGTACCATCGAATGTGGTGCGCATGTTCGCGCCCTTACATCCATCCTGGCTGTTCTTACGGGTCTTTTTCATGGAGCTGTTTTACTGCGTGTCATTGTCAGGACATTTGCTTCCTATCCTACTTGCGAAAAGAACCTCCAAGTAAAGGGATAATTCAAGCAATCCCGGACGAACAAATTAACAAATGTGAAAAAGGACTTCCTGCTCATCGGTGAGAGGTCCAAGGTGAATGGCCTGCATCACTTCCAAAAGCTTCATGCATCACAGATGCCCCTTTAAAAATTAAAAACCCTCATTAATCACTTCCAAACGCTTCATGCATCACAGATACCCCTTTAAAAATGAAAAACACTCATTATTTTCACTCGTTCCCAGTCACAGCAATAAATTTTTCATTAAAGAGAAACAATTGAATTCTGTTGAAACAGTTGAATTCTGATATCGATCATGGCATGGCAGATTCACTGGAAATATTTGTGCAGTGTTTGGACATTCCAAGTCCACCACGTGTTGTTCGTATACCCACCGCGTTTCACACGCCTCAGCTGGAGTAGGAAGGGGAAGTTGGAACCCAACGCCTTCATTACTCCAAATGCTAAAAGGTTTCTCCTTTTACCTCTATTCCACAAATTAAGGAAAGGAAAGGTCTCCATTGGAACCCACTGCTGCACCTGCACGATGGTTCACATCACGTAGAACCAAACCTCATGTGCAATTCGCACTATGTGAACCCAGGCATTTCCCAAGCATTTCATACAATCTCTAATTTACAATGAAAACATTGCAATTAGAAAAAAAAGTTAAAGCAGCTGATGGAGGCATGTCGCGATGGACCGCAATCTTTGCCATCAATGATAAAGAATGAAGTAAGTGCCATTAAATCACACATCATTTGCATACAGCACGCCAAAGGGTTCTCGAATTGCTATCGCCTAAAAAATGTTAAATGCTTTTCTGAAAACCAACACCAACGACACTGTGTTGCTGACCATTGGAACTAAACATGAAAAAGCTTCACCTTTTTACATTCCTGACGTGATAGTATGTTCAACACAGAAAGCAATGCAAGTCAGAGGCCAGCACACAACTACTGCCCACAGCAGATAGATGCTGTCCATCACAATCCATCCAGCTAATACAACGCTATTCATTCGACCCCTTCACCCATCATGGAGTGTACCTGTACTTACTTGTGTACAAATGATGAGGGAAGCAACTACAGAAGGGGGAAGGTATAAATAAGTTTGCTACGTTTAGGAAAATGATGAAGAAGAGGGGAGAGGAAGATGATGGTACGGTACAACAATTCACACCACAGGCATCGACCTGAGGAAAAACAATTCCAGCAAACGCCTAACGTCCTAAACGGGCAGCTAAAGCCATTGGTCACATCATTGCCATTTATCACATCCATTTATCACATTCACATTGGTGCATTCCAACATACTGCACACGTACACGTTCCTTACCAATCTCTTCCAACTGCTGCTGATATACGCATACCCCAAGATGACACCACTGCCATGAGAAAAATGAAACGTTCAACAAGATAGAGTCAACAAATCTCCTGTACCCATCAATTTTTAGGCCCGTCGATTTTCAGACCTACCAATCTTCAGCATCACCAATCTTCAGGCTCACCAATTCATAAAGACATCGATTTTTAAACCCATCGATTCTTAGGCCCATCGATTCCTAAACCTATCGATTCTGATGTCGATCGATTTTTAGGCTTAGGCTTAGGCTTAGGCTTAGGCTTAGGCTTAGGCTTAGGCTTAGGCTTAGGCTTAGGCTTAGGCTTAGGCTTAGGCTTAGGCTTAGGCTTAGGCTTAGGCTTAGGCTTAGGCTTAGGCTTAGGCTTAGGCTTAGGCTTAGGCTTAGGCTTAGGCTTAGGCTTAGGCTTAGGCTTAGGCTTAGGCTTAGGCTTAGGCTTAGGCTTAGGCTTAGGCTTAGGCTTAGGCTTAGGCTTAGGCTTAGGCTTAGGCTTAGGCTTAGGCTTAGGCTTAGGCTTAGGCTTAGGCTTAGGCTTAGGCTTAGGCTTAGGCTTAGGCTTAGGCTTAGGCTTAGGCTTAGGCTTAGGCTTAGGCTTAGGCTTAGGCTTAGGCTTAGGCTTAGGCTTAGGCTTAGGCTTAGGCTTAGGCTTAGGCTTAGGCTTAGGCTTAGGCTTAGGCTTAGGCTTAGGCTTAGGCTTAGGCTTAGGCTTAGGCTTAGGCTTAGGCTTAGGCTTAGGCTTAGGCTTAGGCTTAGGCTTAGGCTTAGGCTTAGGCTTAGGCTTAGGCTTAGGCTTAGGCTTAGGCTTAGGCTTAGGCTTAGGCTTAGGCTTAGGCTTAGGCTTAGGCTTAGGCTTAGGCTTAGGCTTAGGCTTAGGCTTAGGCTTAGGCTTAGGCTTAGGCTTAGGCTTAGGCTTAGGCTTAGGCTTAGGCTTAGGCTTAGGCTTAGGCTTAGGCTTAGGCTTAGGCTTAGGCTTAGGCTTAGGCTTAGGCTTAGGCTTAGGCTTAGGCTTAGGCTTAGGCTTAGGCTTAGGCTTAGGCTTAGGCTTAGGCTTAGGCTTAGGCTTAGGCTTAGGCTTAGGCTTAGGCTTAGGCTTAGGCTTAGGCTTAGGCTTAGGCTTAGGCTTAGGCTTAGGCTTAGGCTTAGGCTTAGGCTTAGGCTTAGGCTTAGGCTTAGGCTTAGGCTTAGGCTTAGGCTTAGGCTTAGGCTTAGGCTTAGGCTTAGGCTTAGGCTTAGGCTTAGGCTTAGGCTTAGGCTTAGGCTTAGGCTTAGGCTTAGGCTTAGGCTTAGGCTTAGGCTTAGGCTTAGGCTTAGGCTTAGGCTTAGGCTTAGGCTTAGGCTTAGGCTTAGGCTTAGGCTTAGGCTTAGGCTTAGGCTTAGGCTTAGGCTTAGGCTTAGGCTTAGGCTTAGGCTTAGGCTTAGGCTTAGGCTTAGGCTTAGGCTTAGGCTTAGGCTTAGGCTTAGGCTTAGGCTTAGGCTTAGGCTTAGGCTTAGGCTTAGGCTTAGGCTTAGGCTTAGGCTTAGGCTTAGGCTTAGGCTTAGGCTTAGGCTTAGGCTTAGGCTTAGGCTTAGGCTTAGGCTTAGGCTTAGGCTTAGGCTTAGGCTTAGGCTTAGGCTTAGGCTTAGGCTTAGGCTTAGGCTTAGGCTTAGGCTTAGGCTTAGGCTTAGGCTTAGGCTTAGGCTTAGGCTTAGGCTTAGGCTTAGGCTTAGGCTTAGGCTTAGGCTTAGGCTTAGGCTTAGGCTTAGGCTTAGGCTTAGGCTTAGGCTTAGGCTTAGGCTTAGGCTTAGGCTTAGGCTTAGGCTTAGGCTTAGGCTTAGGCTTAGGCTTAGGCTTAGGCTTAGGCTTAGGCTTAGGCTTAGGCTTAGGCTTAGGCTTAGGCTTAGGCTTAGGCTTAGGCTTAGGCTTAGGCTTAGGCTTAGGCTTAGGCTTAGGCTTAGGCTTAGGCTTAGGCTTAGGCTTAGGCTTAGGCTTAGGCTTAGGCTTAGGCTTAGGCTTAGGCTTAGGCTTAGGCTTAGGCTTAGGCTTAGGCTTAGGCTTAGGCTTAGGCTTAGGCTTAGGCTTAGGCTTAGGCTTAGGCTTAGGCTTAGGCTTAGGCTTAGGCTTAGGCTTAGGCTTAGGCTTAGGCTTAGGCTTAGGCTTAGGCTTAGGCTTAGGCTTAGGCTTAGGCTTAGGCTTAGGCTTAGGCTTAGGCTTAGGCTTAGGCTTAGGCTTAGGCTTAGGCTTAGGCTTAGGCTTAGGCTTAGGCTTAGGCTTAGGCTTAGGCTTAGGCTTAGGCTTAGGCTTAGGCTTAGGCTTAGGCTTAGGCTTAGGCTTAGGCTTAGGCTTAGGCTTAGGCTTAGGCTTAGGCTTAGGCTTAGGCTTAGGCTTAGGCTTAGGCTTAGGCTTAGGCTTAGGCTTAGGCTTAGGCTTAGGCTTAGGCTTAGGCTTAGGCTTAGGCTTAGGCTTAGGCTTAGGCTTAGGCTTAGGCTTAGGCTTAGGCTTAGGCTTAGGCTTAGGCTTAGGCTTAGGCTTAGGCTTAGGCTTAGGCTTAGGCTTAGGCTTAGGCTTAGGCTTAGGCTTAGGCTTAGGCTTAGGCTTAGGCTTAGGCTTAGGCTTAGGCTTAGGCTTAGGCTTAGGCTTAGGCTTAGGCTTAGGCTTAGGCTTAGGCTTAGGCTTAGGCTTAGGCTTAGGCTTAGGCTTAGGCTTAGGCTTAGGCTTAGGCTTAGGCTTAGGCTTAGGCTTAGGCTTAGGCTTAGGCTTAGGCTTAGGCTTAGGCTTAGGCTTAGGCTTAGGCTTAGGCTTAGGCTTAGGCTTAGGCTTAGGCTTAGGCTTAGGCTTAGGCTTAGGCTTAGGCTTAGGCTTAGGCTTAGGCTTAGGCTTAGGCTTAGGCTTAGGCTTAGGCTTAGGCTTAGGCTTAGGCTTAGGCTTAGGCTTAGGCTTAGGCTTAGGCTTAGGCTTAGGCTTAGGCTTAGGCTTAGGCTTAGGCTTAGGCTTAGGCTTAGGCTTAGGCTTAGGCTTAGGCTTAGGCTTAGGCTTAGGCTTAGGCTTAGGCTTAGGCTTAGGCTTAGGCTTAGGCTTAGGCTTAGGCTTAGGCTTAGGCTTAGGCTTAGGCTTAGGCTTAGGCTTAGGCTTAGGCTTAGGCTTAGGCTTAGGCTTAGGCTTAGGCTTAGGCTTAGGCTTAGGCTTAGGCTTAGGCTTAGGCTTAGGCTTAGGCTTAGGCTTAGGCTTAGGCTTAGGCTTAGGCTTAGGCTTAGGCTTAGGCTTAGGCTTAGGCTTAGGCTTAGGCTTAGGCTTAGGCTTAGGCTTAGGCTTAGGCTTAGGCTTAGGCTTAGGCTTAGGCTTAGGCTTAGGCTTAGGCTTAGGCTTAGGCTTAGGCTTAGGCTTAGGCTTAGGCTTAGGCTTAGGCTTAGGCTTAGGCTTAGGCTTAGGCTTAGGCTTAGGCTTAGGCTTAGGCTTAGGCTTAGGCTTAGGCTTAGGCTTAGGCTTAGGCTTAGGCTTAGGCTTAGGCTTAGGCTTAGGCTTAGGCTTAGGCTTAGGCTTAGGCTTAGGCTTAGGCTTAGGCTTAGGCTTAGGCTTAGGCTTAGGCTTAGGCTTAGGCTTAGGCTTAGGCTTAGGCTTAGGCTTAGGCTTAGGCTTAGGCTTAGGCTTAGGCTTAGGCTTAGGCTTAGGCTTAGGCTTAGGCTTAGGCTTAGGCTTAGGCTTAGGCTTAGGCTTAGGCTTAGGCTTAGGCTTAGGCTTAGGCTTAGGCTTAGGCTTAGGCTTAGGCTTAGGCTTAGGCTTAGGCTTAGGCTTAGGCTTAGGCTTAGGCTTAGGCTTAGGCTTAGGCTTAGGCTTAGGCTTAGGCTTAGGCTTAGGCTTAGGCTTAGGCTTAGGCTTAGGCTTAGGCTTAGGCTTAGGCTTAGGCTTAGGCTTAGGCTTAGGCTTAGGCTTAGGCTTAGGCTTAGGCTTAGGCTTAGGCTTAGGCTTAGGCTTAGGCTTAGGCTTAGGCTTAGGCTTAGGCTTAGGCTTAGGCTTAGGCTTAGGCTTAGGCTTAGGCTTAGGCTTAGGCTTAGGCTTAGGCTTAGGCTTAGGCTTAGGCTTAGGCTTAGGCTTAGGCTTAGGCTTAGGCTTAGGCTTAGGCTTAGGCTTAGGCTTAGGCTTAGGCTTAGGCTTAGGCTTAGGCTTAGGCTTAGGCTTAGGCTTAGGCTTAGGCTTAGGCTTAGGCTTAGGCTTAGGCTTAGGCTTAGGCTTAGGCTTAGGCTTAGGCTTAGGCTTAGGCTTAGGCTTAGGCTTAGGCTTAGGCTTAGGCTTAGGCTTAGGCTTAGGCTTAGGCTTAGGCTTAGGCTTAGGCTTAGGCTTAGGCTTAGGCTTAGGCTTAGGCTTAGGCTTAGGCTTAGGCTTAGGCTTAGGCTTAGGCTTAGGCTTAGGCTTAGGCTTAGGCTTAGGCTTAGGCTTAGGCTTAGGCTTAGGCTTAGGCTTAGGCTTAGGCTTAGGCTTAGGCTTAGGCTTAGGCTTAGGCTTAGGCTTAGGCTTAGGCTTAGGCTTAGGCTTAGGCTTAGGCTTAGGCTTAGGCTTAGGCTTAGGCTTAGGCTTAGGCTTAGGCTTAGGCTTAGGCTTAGGCTTAGGCTTAGGCTTAGGCTTAGGCTTAGGCTTAGGCTTAGGCTTAGGCTTAGGCTTAGGCTTAGGCTTAGGCTTAGGCTTAGGCTTAGGCTTAGGCTTAGGCTTAGGCTTAGGCTTAGGCTTAGGCTTAGGCTTAGGCTTAGGCTTAGGCTTAGGCTTAGGCTTAGGCTTAGGCTTAGGCTTAGGCTTAGGCTTAGGCTTAGGCTTAGGCTTAGGCTTAGGCTTAGGCTTAGGCTTAGGCTTAGGCTTAGGCTTAGGCTTAGGCTTAGGCTTAGGCTTAGGCTTAGGCTTAGGCTTAGGCTTAGGCTTAGGCTTAGGCTTAGGCTTAGGCTTAGGCTTAGGCTTAGGCTTAGGCTTAGGCTTAGGCTTAGGCTTAGGCTTAGGCTTAGGCTTAGGCTTAGGCTTAGGCTTAGGCTTAGGCTTAGGCTTAGGCTTAGGCTTAGGCTTAGGCTTAGGCTTAGGCTTAGGCTTAGGCTTAGGCTTAGGCTTAGGCTTAGGCTTAGGCTTAGGCTTAGGCTTAGGCTTAGGCTTAGGCTTAGGCTTAGGCTTAGGCTTAGGCTTAGGCTTAGGCTTAGGCTTAGGCTTAGGCTTAGGCTTAGGCTTAGGCTTAGGCTTAGGCTTAGGCTTAGGCTTAGGCTTAGGCTTAGGCTTAGGCTTAGGCTTAGGCTTAGGCTTAGGCTTAGGCTTAGGCTTAGGCTTAGGCTTAGGCTTAGGCTTAGGCTTAGGCTTAGGCTTAGGCTTAGGCTTAGGCTTAGGCTTAGGCTTAGGCTTAGGCTTAGGCTTAGGCTTAGGCTTAGGCTTAGGCTTAGGCTTAGGCTTAGGCTTAGGCTTAGGCTTAGGCTTAGGCTTAGGCTTAGGCTTAGGCTTAGGCTTAGGCTTAGGCTTA
This sequence comes from Litomosoides sigmodontis, assembly GCA_963070105.1. NCBI lineage: Eukaryota > Metazoa > Nematoda > Chromadorea > Rhabditida > Onchocercidae > Litomosoides > Litomosoides sigmodontis. Next base: position 12,549 of record OY718803.1, on the reverse strand, counting down.
GGCTTAGGCTTAGGCTTAGGCTTAGGCTTAGGCTTAGGCTTAGGCTTAGGCTTAGGCTTAGGCTTAGGCTTAGGCTTAGGCTTAGGCTTAGGCTTAGGCTTAGGCTTAGGCTTAGGCTTAGGCTTAGGCTTAGGCTTAGGCTTAGGCTTAGGCTTAGGCTTAGGCTTAGGCTTAGGCTTAGGCTTAGGCTTAGGCTTAGGCTTAGGCTTAGGCTTAGGCTTAGGCTTAGGCTTAGGCTTAGGCTTAGGCTTAGGCTTAGGCTTAGGCTTAGGCTTAGGCTTAGGCTTAGGCTTAGGCTTAGGCTTAGGCTTAGGCTTAGGCTTAGGCTTAGGCTTAGGCTTAGGCTTAGGCTTAGGCTTAGGCTTAGGCTTAGGCTTAGGCTTAGGCTTAGGCTTAGGCTTAGGCTTAGGCTTAGGCTTAGGCTTAGGCTTAGGCTTAGGCTTAGGCTTAGGCTTAGGCTTAGGCTTAGGCTTAGGCTTAGGCTTAGGCTTAGGCTTAGGCTTAGGCTTAGGCTTAGGCTTAGGCTTAGGCTTAGGCTTAGGCTTAGGCTTAGGCTTAGGCTTAGGCTTAGGCTTAGGCTTAGGCTTAGGCTTAGGCTTAGGCTTAGGCTTAGGCTTAGGCTTAGGCTTAGGCTTAGGCTTAGGCTTAGGCTTAGGCTTAGGCTTAGGCTTAGGCTTAGGCTTAGGCTTAGGCTTAGGCTTAGGCTTAGGCTTAGGCTTAGGCTTAGGCTTAGGCTTAGGCTTAGGCTTAGGCTTAGGCTTAGGCTTAGGCTTAGGCTTAGGCTTAGGCTTAGGCTTAGGCTTAGGCTTAGGCTTAGGCTTAGGCTTAGGCTTAGGCTTAGGCTTAGGCTTAGGCTTAGGCTTAGGCTTAGGCTTAGGCTTAGGCTTAGGCTTAGGCTTAGGCTTAGGCTTAGGCTTAGGCTTAGGCTTAGGCTTAGGCTTAGGCTTAGGCTTAGGCTTAGGCTTAGGCTTAGGCTTAGGCTTAGGCTTAGGCTTAGGCTTAGGCTTAGGCTTAGGCTTAGGCTTAGGCTTAGGCTTAGGCTTAGGCTTAGGCTTAGGCTTAGGCTTAGGCTTAGGCTTAGGCTTAGGCTTAGGCTTAGGCTTAGGCTTAGGCTTAGGCTTAGGCTTAGGCTTAGGCTTAGGCTTAGGCTTAGGCTTAGGCTTAGGCTTAGGCTTAGGCTTAGGCTTAGGCTTAGGCTTAGGCTTAGGCTTAGGCTTAGGCTTAGGCTTAGGCTTAGGCTTAGGCTTAGGCTTAGGCTTAGGCTTAGGCTTAGGCTTAGGCTTAGGCTTAGGCTTAGGCTTAGGCTTAGGCTTAGGCTTAGGCTTAGGCTTAGGCTTAGGCTTAGGCTTAGGCTTAGGCTTAGGCTTAGGCTTAGGCTTAGGCTTAGGCTTAGGCTTAGGCTTAGGCTTAGGCTTAGGCTTAGGCTTAGGCTTAGGCTTAGGCTTAGGCTTAGGCTTAGGCTTAGGCTTAGGCTTAGGCTTAGGCTTAGGCTTAGGCTTAGGCTTAGGCTTAGGCTTAGGCTTAGGCTTAGGCTTAGGCTTAGGCTTAGGCTTAGGCTTAGGCTTAGGCTTAGGCTTAGGCTTAGGCTTAGGCTTAGGCTTAGGCTTAGGCTTAGGCTTAGGCTTAGGCTTAGGCTTAGGCTTAGGCTTAGGCTTAGGCTTAGGCTTAGGCTTAGGCTTAGGCTTAGGCTTAGGCTTAGGCTTAGGCTTAGGCTTAGGCTTAGGCTTAGGCTTAGGCTTAGGCTTAGGCTTAGGCTTAGGCTTAGGCTTAGGCTTAGGCTTAGGCTTAGGCTTAGGCTTAGGCTTAGGCTTAGGCTTAGGCTTAGGCTTAGGCTTAGGCTTAGGCTTAGGCTTAGGCTTAGGCTTAGGCTTAGGCTTAGGCTTAGGCTTAGGCTTAGGCTTAGGCTTAGGCTTAGGCTTAGGCTTAGGCTTAGGCTTAGGCTTAGGCTTAGGCTTAGGCTTAGGCTTAGGCTTAGGCTTAGGCTTAGGCTTAGGCTTAGGCTTAGGCTTAGGCTTAGGCTTAGGCTTAGGCTTAGGCTTAGGCTTAGGCTTAGGCTTAGGCTTAGGCTTAGGCTTAGGCTTAGGCTTAGGCTTAGGCTTAGGCTTAGGCTTAGGCTTAGGCTTAGGCTTAGGCTTAGGCTTAGGCTTAGGCTTAGGCTTAGGCTTAGGCTTAGGCTTAGGCTTAGGCTTAGGCTTAGGCTTAGGCTTAGGCTTAGGCTTAGGCTTAGGCTTAGGCTTAGGCTTAGGCTTAGGCTTAGGCTTAGGCTTAGGCTTAGGCTTAGGCTTAGGCTTAGGCTTAGGCTTAGGCTTAGGCTTAGGCTTAGGCTTAGGCTTAGGCTTAGGCTTAGGCTTAGGCTTAGGCTTAGGCTTAGGCTTAGGCTTAGGCTTAGGCTTAGGCTTAGGCTTAGGCTTAGGCTTAGGCTTAGGCTTAGGCTTAGGCTTAGGCTTAGGCTTAGGCTTAGGCTTAGGCTTAGGCTTAGGCTTAGGCTTAGGCTTAGGCTTAGGCTTAGGCTTAGGCTTAGGCTTAGGCTTAGGCTTAGGCTTAGGCTTAGGCTTAGGCTTAGGCTTAGGCTTAGGCTTAGGCTTAGGCTTAGGCTTAGGCTTAGGCTTAGGCTTAGGCTTAGGCTTAGGCTTAGGCTTAGGCTTAGGCTTAGGCTTAGGCTTAGGCTTAGGCTTAGGCTTAGGCTTAGGCTTAGGCTTAGGCTTAGGCTTAGGCTTAGGCTTAGGCTTAGGCTTAGGCTTAGGCTTAGGCTTAGGCTTAGGCTTAGGCTTAGGCTTAGGCTTAGGCTTAGGCTTAGGCTTAGGCTTAGGCTTAGGCTTAGGCTTAGGCTTAGGCTTAGGCTTAGGCTTAGGCTTAGGCTTAGGCTTAGGCTTAGGCTTAGGCTTAGGCTTAGGCTTAGGCTTAGGCTTAGGCTTAGGCTTAGGCTTAGGCTTAGGCTTAGGCTTAGGCTTAGGCTTAGGCTTAGGCTTAGGCTTAGGCTTAGGCTTAGGCTTAGGCTTAGGCTTAGGCTTAGGCTTAGGCTTAGGCTTAGGCTTAGGCTTAGGCTTAGGCTTAGGCTTAGGCTTAGGCTTAGGCTTAGGCTTAGGCTTAGGCTTAGGCTTAGGCTTAGGCTTAGGCTTAGGCTTAGGCTTAGGCTTAGGCTTAGGCTTAGGCTTAGGCTTAGGCTTAGGCTTAGGCTTAGGCTTAGGCTTAGGCTTAGGCTTAGGCTTAGGCTTAGGCTTAGGCTTAGGCTTAGGCTTAGGCTTAGGCTTAGGCTTAGGCTTAGGCTTAGGCTTAGGCTTAGGCTTAGGCTTAGGCTTAGGCTTAGGCTTAGGCTTAGGCTTAGGCTTAGGCTTAGGCTTAGGCTTAGGCTTAGGCTTAGGCTTAGGCTTAGGCTTAGGCTTAGGCTTAGGCTTAGGCTTAGGCTTAGGCTTAGGCTTAGGCTTAGGCTTAGGCTTAGGCTTAGGCTTAGGCTTAGGCTTAGGCTTAGGCTTAGGCTTAGGCTTAGGCTTAGGCTTAGGCTTAGGCTTAGGCTTAGGCTTAGGCTTAGGCTTAGGCTTAGGCTTAGGCTTAGGCTTAGGCTTAGGCTTAGGCTTAGGCTTAGGCTTAGGCTTAGGCTTAGGCTTAGGCTTAGGCTTAGGCTTAGGCTTAGGCTTAGGCTTAGGCTTAGGCTTAGGCTTAGGCTTAGGCTTAGGCTTAGGCTTAGGCTTAGGCTTAGGCTTAGGCTTAGGCTTAGGCTTAGGCTTAGGCTTAGGCTTAGGCTTAGGCTTAGGCTTAGGCTTAGGCTTAGGCTTAGGCTTAGGCTTAGGCTTAGGCTTAGGCTTAGGCTTAGGCTTAGGCTTAGGCTTAGGCTTAGGCTTAGGCTTAGGCTTAGGCTTAGGCTTAGGCTTAGGCTTAGGCTTAGGCTTAGGCTTAGGCTTAGGCTTAGGCTTAGGCTTAGGCTTAGGCTTAGGCTTAGGCTTAGGCTTAGGCTTAGGCTTAGGCTTAGGCTTAGGCTTAGGCTTAGGCTTAGGCTTAGGCTTAGGCTTAGGCTTAGGCTTAGGCTTAGGCTTAGGCTTAGGCTTAGGCTTAGGCTTAGGCTTAGGCTTAGGCTTAGGCTTAGGCTTAGGCTTAGGCTTAGGCTTAGGCTTAGGCTTAGGCTTAGGCTTAGGCTTAGGCTTAGGCTTAGGCTTAGGCTTAGGCTTAGGCTTAGGCTTAGGCTTAGGCTTAGGCTTAGGCTTAGGCTTAGGCTTAGGCTTAGGCTTAGGCTTAGGCTTAGGCTTAGGCTTAGGCTTAGGCTTAGGCTTAGGCTTAGGCTTAGGCTTAGGCTTAGGCTTAGGCTTAGGCTTAGGCTTAGGCTTAGGCTTAGGCTTAGGCTTAGGCTTAGGCTTAGGCTTAGGCTTAGGCTTAGGCTTAGGCTTAGGCTTAGGCTTAGGCTTAGGCTTAGGCTTAGGCTTAGGCTTAGGCTTAGGCTTAGGCTTAGGCTTAGGCTTAGGCTTAGGCTTAGGCTTAGGCTTAGGCTTAGGCTTAGGCTTAGGCTTAGGCTTAGGCTTAGGCTTAGGCTTAGGCTTAGGCTTAGGCTTAGGCTTAGGCTTAGGCTTAGGCTTAGGCTTAGGCTTAGGCTTAGGCTTAGGCTTAGGCTTAGGCTTAGGCTTAGGCTTAGGCTTAGGCTTAGGCTTAGGCTTAGGCTTAGGCTTAGGCTTAGGCTTAGGCTTAGGCTTAGGCTTAGGCTTAGGCTTAGGCTTAGGCTTAGGCTTAGGCTTAGGCTTAGGCTTAGGCTTAGGCTTAGGCTTAGGCTTAGGCTTAGGCTTAGGCTTAGGCTTAGGCTTAGGCTTAGGCTTAGGCTTAGGCTTAGGCTTAGGCTTAGGCTTAGGCTTAGGCTTAGGCTTAGGCTTAGGCTTAGGCTTAGGCTTAGGCTTAGGCTTAGGCTTAGGCTTAGGCTTAGGCTTAGGCTTAGGCTTAGGCTTAGGCTTAGGCTTAGGCTTAGGCTTAGGCTTAGGCTTAGGCTTAGGCTTAGGCTTAGGCTTAGGCTTAGGCTTAGGCTTAGGCTTAGGCTTAGGCTTAGGCTTAGGCTTAGGCTTAGGCTTAGGCTTAGGCTTAGGCTTAGGCTTAGGCTTAGGCTTAGGCTTAGGCTTAGGCTTAGGCTTAGGCTTAGGCTTAGGCTTAGGCTTAGGCTTAGGCTTAGGCTTAGGCTTAGGCTTAGGCTTAGGCTTAGGCTTAGGCTTAGGCTTAGGCTTAGGCTTAGGCTTAGGCTTAGGCTTAGGCTTAGGCTTAGGCTTAGGCTTAGGCTTAGGCTTAGGCTTAGGCTTAGGCTTAGGCTTAGGCTTAGGCTTAGGCTTAGGCTTAGGCTTAGGCTTAGGCTTAGGCTTAGGCTTAGGCTTAGGCTTAGGCTTAGGCTTAGGCTTAGGCTTAGGCTTAGGCTTAGGCTTAGGCTTAGGCTTAGGCTTAGGCTTAGGCTTAGGCTTAGGCTTAGGCTTAGGCTTAGGCTTAGGCTTAGGCTTAGGCTTAGGCTTAGGCTTAGGCTTAGGCTTAGGCTTAGGCTTAGGCTTAGGCTTAGGCTTAGGCTTAGGCTTAGGCTTAGGCTTAGGCTTAGGCTTAGGCTTAGGCTTAGGCTTAGGCTTAGGCTTAGGCTTAGGCTTAGGCTTAGGCTTAGGCTTAGGCTTAGGCTTAGGCTTAGGCTTAGGCTTAGGCTTAGGCTTAGGCTTAGGCTTAGGCTTAGGCTTAGGCTTAGGCTTAGGCTTAGGCTTAGGCTTAGGCTTAGGCTTAGGCTTAGGCTTAGGCTTAGGCTTAGGCTTAGGCTTAGGCTTAGGCTTAGGCTTAGGCTTAGGCTTAGGCTTAGGCTTAGGCTTAGGCTTAGGCTTAGGCTTAGGCTTAGGCTTAGGCTTAGGCTTAGGCTTAGGCTTAGGCTTAGGCTTAGGCTTAGGCTTAGGCTTAGGCTTAGGCTTAGGCTTAGGCTTAGGCTTAGGCTTAGGCTTAGGCTTAGGCTTAGGCTTAGGCTTAGGCTTAGGCTTAGGCTTAGGCTTAGGCTTAGGCTTAGGCTTAGGCTTAGGCTTAGGCTTAGGCTTAGGCTTAGGCTTAGGCTTAGGCTTAGGCTTAGGCTTAGGCTTAGGCTTAGGCTTAGGCTTAGGCTTAGGCTTAGGCTTAGGCTTAGGCTTAGGCTTAGGCTTAGGCTTAGGCTTAGGCTTAGGCTTAGGCTTAGGCTTAGGCTTAGGCTTAGGCTTAGGCTTAGGCTTAGGCTTAGGCTTAGGCTTAGGCTTAGGCTTAGGCTTAGGCTTAGGCTTAGGCTTAGGCTTAGGCTTAGGCTTAGGCTTAGGCTTAGGCTTAGGCTTAGGCTTAGGCTTAGGCTTAGGCTTAGGCTTAGGCTTAGGCTTAGGCTTAGGCTTAGGCTTAGGCTTAGGCTTAGGCTTAGGCTTAGGCTTAGGCTTAGGCTTAGGCTTAGGCTTAGGCTTAGGCTTAGGCTTAGGCTTAGGCTTAGGCTTAGGCTTAGGCTTAGGCTTAGGCTTAGGCTTAGGCTTAGGCTTAGGCTTAGGCTTAGGCTTAGGCTTAGGCTTAGGCTTAGGCTTAGGCTTAGGCTTAGGCTTAGGCTTAGGCTTAGGCTTAGGCTTAGGCTTAGGCTTAGGCTTAGGCTTAGGCTTAGGCTTAGGCTTAGGCTTAGGCTTAGGCTTAGGCTTAGGCTTAGGCTTAGGCTTAGGCTTAGGCTTAGGCTTAGGCTTAGGCTTAGGCTTAGGCTTAGGCTTAGGCTTAGGCTTAGGCTTAGGCTTAGGCTTAGGCTTAGGCTTAGGCTTAGGCTTAGGCTTAGGCTTAGGCTTAGGCTTAGGCTTAGGCTTAGGCTTAGGCTTAGGCTTAGGCTTAGGCTTAGGCTTAGGCTTAGGCTTAGGCTTAGGCTTAGGCTTAGGCTTAGGCTTAGGCTTAGGCTTAGGCTTAGGCTTAGGCTTAGGCTTAGGCTTAGGCTTAGGCTTAGGCTTAGGCTTAGGCTTAGGCTTAGGCTTAGGCTTAGGCTTAGGCTTAGGCTTAGGCTTAGGCTTAGGCTTAGGCTTAGGCTTAGGCTTAGGCTTAGGCTTAGGCTTAGGCTTAGGCTTAGGCTTAGGCTTAGGCTTAGGCTTAGGCTTAGGCTTAGGCTTAGGCTTAGGCTTAGGCTTAGGCTTAGGCTTAGGCTTAGGCTTAGGCTTAGGCTTAGGCTTAGGCTTAGGCTTAGGCTTAGGCTTAGGCTTAGGCTTAGGCTTAGGCTTAGGCTTAGGCTTAGGCTTAGGCTTAGGCTTAGGCTTAGGCTTAGGCTTAGGCTTAGGCTTAGGCTTAGGCTTAGGCTTAGGCTTAGGCTTAGGCTTAGGCTTAGGCTTAGGCTTAGGCTTAGGCTTAGGCTTAGGCTTAGGCTTAGGCTTAGGCTTAGGCTTAGGCTTAGGCTTAGGCTTAGGCTTAGGCTTAGGCTTAGGCTTAGGCTTAGGCTTAGGCTTAGGCTTAGGCTTAGGCTTAGGCTTAGGCTTAGGCTTAGGCTTAGGCTTAGGCTTAGGCTTAGGCTTAGGCTTAGGCTTAGGCTTAGGCTTAGGCTTAGGCTTAGGCTTAGGCTTAGGCTTAGGCTTAGGCTTAGGCTTAGGCTTAGGCTTAGGCTTAGGCTTAGGCTTAGGCTTAGGCTTAGGCTTAGGCTTAGGCTTAGGCTTAGGCTTAGGCTTAGGCTTAGGCTTAGGCTTAGGCTTAGGCTTAGGCTTAGGCTTAGGCTTAGGCTTAGGCTTAGGCTTAGGCTTAGGCTTAGGCTTAGGCTTAGGCTTAGGCTTAGGCTTAGGCTTAGGCTTAGGCTTAGGCTTAGGCTTAGGCTTAGGCTTAGGCTTAGGCTTAGGCTTAGGCTTAGGCTTAGGCTTAGGCTTAGGCTTAGGCTTAGGCTTAGGCTTAGGCTTAGGCTTAGGCTTAGGCTTAGGCTTAGGCTTAGGCTTAGGCTTAGGCTTAGGCTTAGGCTTAGGCTTAGGCTTAGGCTTAGGCTTAGGCTTAGGCTTAGGCTTAGGCTTAGGCTTAGGCTTAGGCTTAGGCTTAGGCTTAGGCTTAGGCTTAGGCTTAGGCTTAGGCTTAGGCTTAGGCTTAGGCTTAGGCTTAGGCTTAGGCTTAGGCTTAGGCTTAGGCTTAGGCTTAGGCTTAGGCTTAGGCTTAGGCTTAGGCTTAGGCTTAGGCTTAGGCTTAGGCTTAGGCTTAGGCTTAGGCTTAGGCTTAGGCTTAGGCTTAGGCTTAGGCTTAGGCTTAGGCTTAGGCTTAGGCTTAGGCTTAGGCTTAGGCTTAGGCTTAGGCTTAGGCTTAGGCTTAGGCTTAGGCTTAGGCTTAGGCTTAGGCTTAGGCTTAGGCTTAGGCTTAGGCTTAGGCTTAGGCTTAGGCTTAGGCTTAGGCTTAGGCTTAGGCTTAGGCTTAGGCTTAGGCTTAGGCTTAGGCTTAGGCTTAGGCTTAGGCTTAGGCTTAGGCTTAGGCTTAGGCTTAGGCTTAGGCTTAGGCTTAGGCTTAGGCTTAGGCTTAGGCTTAGGCTTAGGCTTAGGCTTAGGCTTAGGCTTAGGCTTAGGCTTAGGCTTAGGCTTAGGCTTAGGCTTAGGCTTAGGCTTAGGCTTAGGCTTAGGCTTAGGCTTAGGCTTAGGCTTAGGCTTAGGCTTAGGCTTAGGCTTAGGCTTAGGCTTAGGCTTAGGCTTAGGCTTAGGCTTAGGCTTAGGCTTAGGCTTAGGCTTAGGCTTAGGCTTAGGCTTAGGCTTAGGCTTAGGCTTAGGCTTAGGCTTAGGCTTAGGCTTAGGCTTAGGCTTAGGCTTAGGCTTAGGCTTAGGCTTAGGCTTAGGCTTAGGCTTAGGCTTAGGCTTAGGCTTAGGCTTAGGCTTAGGCTTAGGCTTAGGCTTAGGCTTAGGCTTAGGCTTAGGCTTAGGCTTAGGCTTAGGCTTAGGCTTAGGCTTAGGCTTAGGCTTAGGCTTAGGCTTAGGCTTAGGCTTAGGCTTAGGCTTAGGCTTAGGCTTAGGCTTAGGCTTAGGCTTAGGCTTAGGCTTAGGCTTAGGCTTAGGCTTAGGCTTAGGCTTAGGCTTAGGCTTAGGCTTAGGCTTAGGCTTAGGCTTAGGCTTAGGCTTAGGCTTAGGCTTAGGCTTAGGCTTAGGCTTAGGCTTAGGCTTAGGCTTAGGCTTAGCTTAGGCTTAGGCTTAGGCTTAGGCTTAGGCTTAGGCTTAGGCTTAGGCTTAGGCTTAGGCTTAGGCTTAGGCTTAGGCTTAGGCTTAGGCTTAGGCTTAGGCTTAGGCTTAGGCTTAGGCTTAGGCTTAGGCTTAGGCTTAGGCTTAGGCTTAGGCTTAGGCTTAGGCTTAGGCTTAGGCTTAGGCTTAGGCTTAGGCTTAGGCTTAGGCTTAGGCTTAGGCTTAGGCTTAGGCTTAGGCTTAGGCTTAGGCTTAGGCTTAGGCTTAGGCTTAGCTTAGGCTTAGGCTTAGGCTTAGGCTTAGGCTTAGGCTTAGGCTTAGGCTTAGGCTTAGCTTAGGCTTAGGCTTAGGCTTAGGCTTAGGCTTAGGCTTAGGCTTAGGCTTAGGCTTAGGCTTAGGCTTAGGCTTAGGCTTAGGCTTAGGCTTAGGCTTAGGCTTAGGCTTAGGCTTAGGCTTAGGCTTAGGCTTAGGCTTAGGCTTAGGCTTAGGCTTAGGCTTAGGCTTAGGCTTAGGCTTAGGCTTAGGCTTAGGCTTAGGCTTAGGCTTAGCTTAGGCTTAGGCTTAGGCTTAGGCTTAGGCTTAGCTTAGGCTTAGGCTTAGGCTTAGGCTTAGGCTTAGGCTTAGGCTTAGGCTTAGGCTTAGGCTTAGGCTTAGGCTTAGGCTTAGGCTTAGGCTTAGGCTTAGGCTTAGCTTAGGCTTAGGCTTAGGCTTAGGCTTAGGCTTAGGCTTAGGCTTAGGCTTAGGCTTAGGCTTAGGCTTAGGCTTAGGCTTAGGCTTAGGCTTAGGCTTAGGCTTAGGCTTAGGCTTAGGCTTAGGCTTAGGCTTAGGCTTAGGCTTAGGCTTAGGCTTAGGCTTAGGCTTAGGCTTAGGCTTAGGCTTAGGCTTAGGCTTAGGCTTAGGCTTAGGCTTAGGCTTAGGCTTAGGCTTAGGCTTAGGCTTAGGCTTAGGCTTAGGCTTAGGCTTAGGCTTAGGCTTAGGCTTAGGCTTAGGCTTAGGCTTAGGCTTAGGCTTAGGCTTAGGCTTAGCTTAGGCTTAGGCTTAGGCTTAGGCTTAGGCTTAGGCTTAGGCTTAGGCTTAGGCTTAGGCTTAGGCTTAGGCTTAGGCTTAGGCTTAGGCTTAGGCTTAGGCTTAGGCTTAGGCTTAGCTTAGGCTTAGGCTTAGGCTTAGGCTTAGGCTTAGGCTTAGGCTTAGGCTTAGGCTTAGGCTTAGGCTTAGGCTTAGGCTTAGGCTTAGGCTTAGGCTTAGGCTTAGGCTTAGGCTTAGGCTTAGGCTTAGGCTTAGGCTTAGGCTTAGGCTTAGGCTTAGGCTTAGGCTTAGGCTTAGGCTTAGGCTTAGGCTTAGGCTTAGGCTTAGGCTTAGGCTTAGGCTTAGGCTTAGGCTTAGGCTTAGGCTTAGGCTTAGGCTTAGGCTTAGCTTAGGCTTAGGCTTAGGCTTAGGCTTAGGCTTAGGCTTAGGCTTAGGCTTAGGCTTAGGCTTAGGCTTAGGCTTAGGCTTAGGCTTAGGCTTAGGCTTAGCTTAGGCTTAGGCTTAGGCTTAGGCTTAGGCTTAGGCTTAGGCTTAGGGCTTAGGCTTAGGCTTAGGCTTAGGCTTAGGCTTAGGCTTAGGCTTAGGCTTAGGCTTAGGCTTAGGCTTAGGCTTAGGCTTAGGCTTAGGCTTAGGCTTAGGCTTAGGCTTAGGCTTAGGCTTAGGCTTAGGCTTAGGCTTAGGCTTAGGCTTAGGCTTAGGCTTAGGCTTAGGCTTAGGCTTAGGCTTAGGCTTAGGCTTAGGCTTAGGCTTAGGCTTAGGCTTAGGCTTAGGCTTAGGCTTAGGCTTAGGCTTAGGCTTAGGCTTAGGCTTAGGCTTAGGCTTAGGCTTAGGCTTAGGCTTAGGCTTAGGCTTAGGCTTAGGCTTAGGCTTAGGCTTAGGCTTAGGCTTAGGCTTAGGCTTAGGCTTAGGCTTAGGCTTAGGCTTAGGCTTAGGCTTAGGCTTAGGCTTAGCTTAGGCTTAGGCTTAGGCTTAGGCTTAGGCTTAGGCTTAGGCTTAGGCTTAGGCTTAGGCTTAGGCTTAGGCTTAGGCTTAGGCTTAGGCTTAGGCTTAGCTTAGGCTTAGGCTTAGGCTTAGGCTTAGGCTTAGGCTTAGGCTTAGGCTTAGGCTTAGGCTTAGGCTTAGGCTTAGCTTAGGCTTAGGCTTAGGCTTAGGCTTAGGCTTAGGCTTAGGCTTAGCTTAGGCTTAGGCTTAGGCTTAGGCTTAGGCTTAGGCTTAGGCTTAGGCTTAGGCTTAGGCTTAGGCTTAGGCTTAGGCTAGGCTTAGGCTTAGGCTTAGGCTTAGGCTTAGGCTTAGGCTTAGGCTTAGGCTTAGGCTTAGGCTTAGGCTTAGGCTTAGGCTTAGGCTTAGGCTTAGGCTTAGGCTTAGGCTTAGGCTTAGGCTTAGGCTTAGGCTTAGGCTTAGGCTTAGCTTAGGCTTAGGCTTAGGCTTAGGCTTAGGCTTAGGCTTAGGCTTAGGCTTAGGCTTAGGCTTAGGCTTAGGCTTAGGCTTAGGCTTAGGCTTAGGCTTAGGCTTAGGCTTAGGCTTAGGCTTAGGCTTAGGCTTAGGCTTAGCTTAGGCTTAGGCTTAGGCTTAGGCTTAGGCTTAGGCTTAGGCTTAGGCTTAGGCTTAGGCTTAGGCTTAGGCTTAGGCTTAGGCTTAGGCTTAGGCTTAGGCTTAGGCTTAGGCTTAGGCTTAGCTTAGGCTTAGGCTTAGGCTTAGGCTTAGGCTTAGGCTTAGGCTTAGGCTTAGGCTTAGGCTTAGGCTTAGGCTTAGGCTTAGGCTTAGGCTTAGGCTTAGGCTTAGGCTTAGGCTTAGGCTTAGGCTTAGGCTTAGGCTTAGGCTTAGCTTAGGCTTAGGCTTAGGCTTAGGCTTAGGCTTAGGCTTAGGCTTAGGCTTAGGCTTAGGCTTAGGCTTAGGCTTAGGCTTAGGCTTAGGCTTAGGCTTAGGCTTAGGCTTAGGCTTAGGCTTAGGCTTAGGCTTAGGCTTAGGCTTAGGCTTAGGCTTAGGCTTAGGCTTAGGCTTAGGCTTAGGCTTAGGCTTAGGCTTAGGCTTAGGCTTAGGCTTAGGCTTAGGCTTAGGCTTAGGCTTAGGCTTAGGCTTAGGCTTAGGCTTAGGCTTAGGCTTAGGCTTAGGCTTAGGCTTAGGCTTAGGCTTAGGCTTAGGCTTAGGCTTAGGCTTAGGCTTAGGCTTAGGCTTAGGCTTAGGCTTAGGCTTAGGCTTAGGCTTAGGCTTAGGCTTAGGCTTAGGCTTAGGCTTAGGCTTAGGCTTAGGCTTAGGCTTAGAGCTTAGGCTTAGGCTTAGGCTTAGGCTTAGGCTTAGGCTTAGGCTTAGGCTTAGCTTAGGCTTAGGCTTAGGCTTAGGCTTAGGCTTAGGCTTAGGCTTAGGCTTAGGGCTTAGGCTTAGGCTTAGGCTTAGGCTTAGGCTTAGGCTTAGGCTTAGGCTTAGGCTTAGG